>CM040123.1:49023030-49513873 GCA_022559845.1 Amorphophallus konjac | reverse complement strand
AAAATAGGTTAGTCCACTTACTTACTTCTAAGTTAATACTCTTGCTATCAAATCAAAAATAGGTTAATCTAGGACTAACCTAAATAGCTTAAGTTAATCCTAACTCCCTACCAAAGCTATGCTAAGAGTATTGCATTTTTTTTCATTTTACACAATTTATATACCTCTAGAATCTTGAGTGTTCTACTTTATAATATCATATTCTTAATATTAACATTTATACTTTCATTTTAAGAAAAATATTTTAGTTATACCCCTTATATTCTAACACCGTCAAAGTTAAATGAAAATTTCATTGAACATTTAAAATGTAAAGACTTTCGCATATAAACCATCTCTAAATCAAAAATTACAAATTTATCTTTCTTATATTTATATTTGCATATATATTATTAACGAAATTAATATTATACAAAAAGACTTTTAAATGATTTTTTGCACTATTTTTATGTGCAAACTAGATCATTGGGTGATCTTTTTACTTAATATTGACATTTTTAATGATATGTGTTAAAAAATAAATATAGGAATGAGAAATATATAATTATAAATTTTATTTTAACAATAGTTTATATGAAAAAACCTCTTAAAATATAATATGTTAAAAAGATATACAAGATAATATGAAAGATTATAAGGTGCATAGTATTATCTTAATTATGTGAGAAGATTAAATAATTAAGAATAAATTAATCTTTATTCATCTCAATATACTTAAATTTACATAAATAAACAGCACGGAACAAAAAGGATATTTCAAATATGATTATTCTAGAGATGAGTACATGAAAAATATAAGGATATAAAATAGAATATATAATATTTTAAGAATATGCTTGTAATTATCTCTGATAAAAAGATTTATATATATAAGTCCCTATAAATTTAGTGAATTATTGATTAGTCCTTGAATTATAACTATTTTCTTGTAAATCACTACAATCTTTGAACTCTTGATAAAAAGCTCGTACGATTTGTAGACGTTAAAAAAAGATAATATTCTTCAAAATATTCTATCTTGGGATGATAGAATGCTAGAAAAGATGAACAATACCCCCCTCTCTCTCTCTCCCCCTCTCTCTCCACCACTAGGGGTGTGCACGGTCCGGTTTGATCCGGTTCACCTCCTTTTTTTCTCAAATCGAACCAAACTGGTTTGAGTTTTAAACCGACACAAACCAAATCATTTTACATGATGAACCGAACCAAACCAAACCGACCCAAACCGGTTCAGTTTGGTTCGGTTAATCGGTTTGGGCTTACAATTTTTGGACCTTGAGCAATGCCCAAAATAACGGCACAAACAATAGAATGAGACTTCTAGAGGGTAACATGCTCATCATTCTCCACATGAAACAACCAAAAACACGGGATTTAAGAAGAATATCATGATAATCAATGTCATTTTTCTGTAAACACATAAGTGAGACACACGCAGTCTACGCTTGGCCGCTTGGGTACGTGTAATCGGGTTATGTGAGCCGGTTCGGTTTTCTCAAATAGAAAACCGAACCAACCTGTTTCAATTTATTGCGGTTCGGTTCGGTTCGGATCACCGAATAGCAGCACGAATAACCCGATCCAAACCTGATTTTTCGGTTCGGTTTGGATCGGGTCATCGGGTCGGTCCGGTTTCTGCACACCCCTATCCACCACCATCAGGCCGCACTCCACAGTGATAGAGCTAGAGGAAGAATGGGGCGGGCCGGCAGCATCCGGGAAAGACATCGCTTTCGTGAGCGCCCAACGGTGCGAGGGGGAGATGGAGGGGATGGTAGCATCCGCACAGAGAGGTCGCCAGAGTTCTAGATGCCATGGCGGTTTGCGACAGTTCGATGCTTGAGTTGGAGATATAGGGTGGCGACTGTAAGACCCTAAGTCTTTCGGATCTTTATAGGAGAGTTTCGGATCGCTTTTGTGAGTTCGGAGTTGTGTTTTACGATCCGCATGGGTTTTTCTCTCATATAAGTTACGGAACCCCGTGGTGAGTTTATTCTTGAGTTCATCGACTCGAGGATGCTACAGTTGCGTTGCATTCTTTTTGAGGATCGTTTAGACTATTTTTTCGTATTTTTCTGAATTAGTGTATTTTCGGACCAAAAATCAAATTTCATGAAAATTAGAAAATTCTTAATTTCCTTTTTTAAACTCTCTCTCTCTCCTCTATCACCCTCACGATCTCTCTCTCTCCCTCGCCGTTCTCTCTCTTCTCACCTCCTTTGCTCCAGCTGCAGACGGAGGAGGCCCGAGGATGAGGTGGCGACGGCGTGGAGTTGTCGTGGAGCGTGCTGGCGTGACGATCGAGGCATGGCGTTGGCGCGATCCCGTTCGTGGATTCAAAGCCGGCGTGGGTTATCCGTATGATAGATTTTGGCGTGGATTGGTCATTTTGGCACGTGAAATCTTTGGTGGAGATAGGGAGATGGACGCCCACCTCCCGTTCTGCGTTTCCTCGCGATTTGGAGCCGAACCATGCGAGAATGAGTGGGTTTTACCTCGTTTTGGGCGAAAGCATGTTCGGGAGGTGTGAGTCGGGTTCGCCTTCTCAGGCGACGGTTTTCAGTTTTATTGGCCTCATTTGAACCCCTGGCCTGTTGGGAATTCATTCCCGCCAGTTTCATCACGTTTAGTTGAGAATCGGAGTCGGTATAAGCCCGACTATCCCCGTGACTCATTTCGGGTCGATTCGGTAGAATCACCCGTTTCTTGTGTTTTTGGTGTCAAAATGATCCCTTACGGTATGTGGAAGGCTTATTTCATCCTTAGGGTTGTTTCCCCGTCGTTTAGACGCGATTGGGGCATGGAACGACCGGATTTAGCCATTCCTCTATTTTTCCCGTCGTAACGCTTTAGCGGTCGTACCAGGGACCATTTTTAGGGCTTTAGCGGTCCTTGGGTGACCATTTCTGATTTTTGAACAGTATGTCGGTTCAGGTCTTCGCGGTCGTGCGATAGACCGTTTCTTCTAGCTCGCGGTCGAATGGATGACCGCTACTCTCTGACAGCGGTCGCACGATAGATCGTTAAGGGGGGTTGTGTATGTCGGTTCTGCTTCGCGGTCGTGCGATAGACCGCTAAGCTGGGATTGGCGGTCTGAGAGACAACCGCTAATCGTTGTTTATGTCGGTTCAATAGTTTTAAGCCAGTTGGGCTAGCGGTCCTAGCCTTGACCTCTTAGTGTCCTTAGCGGTCCATTGGGCGACCGCTAAGCTGTTTGACTGTTTTAAGTCGGTTCGGGGGTTGACCGGGTCTAGCAGTCATATGGACGACCGCTACCGTCTCCTTGCGGCCCTGCGATAGACCGCATGCCCCTGTGTTTCTGTAGTTGGTTGGCTAGCGGCCCTTGGGCTGACCACTTGGTCTTCCTGGCGGTCAGGTAGGTGACCGTTTAGTCCCATTGTCCTGTTTTTCTGATATTTGGCCTCCAATTGTCTTGGCTTAACCTTGTGGTTTGCCCACAATCCCGTGGATGTCTTGGATATCCTATGAGGGTGATGACTATGTTGTGAGGTAGGCGGGAGTGCCATTATATCGAGCTGTGTTCCGTGATGCTTCAGAGTCATGATTGGTTTCTTATCAACCCGGTTGCGATCCAGTGGTTGACATGTAACCTTGCGAATGTCTCCGTGATCCGGTATGGATCGAGACATGGTTTTAGATGCCTGGAGGTATTGCCTTACCTTGGTTTACGTGTCCATGAGTTTTGAGGGTCTTGGTGATTCCTCAGGTCTCCGTGATTCATGTTATGCCGATGTATGGATTCGGCTATCTTGTGTCGTTTCCTTTACATGTGTTTTATCGTGACATTGGCTTAGGGACTAGGCTGATTAACCGCGTGAGCTGTGATGTGTGATGATCTTGACCCCGAGTCTTGTGACTCAAGGATCGTTGTGTCAGCAGGTCTAGTTATCTTTCCTGAGTCCGGTGGCAGTCCGATATGCTATCCTGTGTCTGGTGCTTTGTAGTACGTGTAACAGTGTGTGCTTAGTGTGGAAGCCGAATAGGGATCCACTTAAAAGGAGGAGAAAGCGAGCGACAGGCTGCAAACTCGATGTAACTAAAAGCTAATAAGGGAAGGGGTCACGCAACGTGCCAATAGAGAAAAGAGCATACGTAGGATGCTAAAGGGATGTGATCGCCAGAGGGGTTACCTCAATGAAAAGAAATGATCGCATGTACCTTGTATGAGGCACGGAGACCGTGAATCCTCGAGAGCGGGAAACGGCGGGTTGCTCCTTCCTCCCCCTTCGGCCGGCCGACGGAGAGGGCTTTCTTCAATTACCCTTGCAAAATAATGACAAACCAGTAAAAAATGGATCAGAAAGACGAAGGTGCAGTATTCAATTCTAACGATGCAAGTAACGAAATGATGGCAGGACACACACCTGGTTGGTGTTGTCTTTTAAAACCCCTCTCGGACACGAGTAGGAGGAAAATGCTTATGATGAATGGCGATTATACCAATGTAGGAACAGGAAGAGACTCCCTCCAAAAGGGGGTGGAAAATGCGATATGATGAATGCAAGATAACTAAGAGAGAAGAGAGGAGAATGGCTTATTGGATGGCCGATGGCGAGGTCCGGCGGAGCCTCGGCAGCGTAGGGATGACGCGGGAGCACGGTGGGCGAAGGCGGCCTTTCTTCTGCGAGCACGGGCACCCAGGAATCCGGCAGAACCTCACCTACAAAACACCCACGGGTTAGGAATAGAATCCGACAGCCTCCCGGCGCCTTTTTTCGACCCCTGAACTGAGGGGGGGTAACCCTCTATTTATAGAGTTCCGGAGGATGGAGGCATCCAGGGGCCTGGACGCCTCCATCACTTGGATCTTTTTTAAACGACAATCTGACATGCTGACGGGTAGTCAGTGGCCAGGGGCATCCGTGACCTGGATGACGGAGGCGTCCAAGGGCCTGGACGCTTCCATGACATTAGATTCCTTTCAAACTACAAGCCAGCCAACGGATAGTCGGGGATCAGGCGTACCCGTGAGCTGAACGATGGAGGCGTCCAGGGGCCTGGACGCCTCCATAATTTGGATTCTTTTCAAACGACAGGCCGAGCAACGGTCAGACAGTGGTCGGGGGTCGCCCGTGAGCCGATTGGTGGAGGCGTCTAGTCTCCTGGACGCCTTCAAGAATATATATATATATATTATTATTATTATTATTTATTTTATTTTTTTTTCATTTTTTTGCCATTGATGGAGGCGTCCAGCCTCCAGGACGCCTCCATAATTTTTTTGATTTTTTAATTATTTTTATTTATGGAGGCGTCCAGGCGCCTGGACGCCTTTGATTTTTTTATTATTTTTATTATTTTTTATATCTATGAATTTATGGAGGCGTCCAGGAGAGTCTCCTGGACACCTCCAAGATTTTTCACAGAAAAATTCAGAAAAATGTTAAAAAAATTCAGAAAAATAAGAAATCACTAGAGTAATTAAAAATGTGAAGGCCGTCTTGGGGTATCATAGTGTAATATGAGATTTACTCACTGTAATGTCAAGAACGGCGTGGCTACAGCTGCCCCGCCTTGGCGTCTGCTTTGCAAGGGAGTGGCACGTAGTGGAATGGCATTGAAGTGAAGTGGAATGGGGTGAGAATGGACTGAAAAGTAGATGCCAAGGTGTGATGAGACACGCTTTCAACATTACGATTTTTGGAATGTTTTCAGAGTTTTCAACGAGACGACCTGGGAGAATGTCTTTCGAATTCAACAATTGTTTGGACGGAAATCAAACAAGGAAGGAGAAAATGTGCGCTCAGGCACGAGTAGAAAAAGGGACCAACTTCTCTGTGTGGAAGTACCTGGGTCGTAAACCTGCAGGTTTCACCTTGGGGAGCGGTTACCAGCCAATGTGGAAGTGCTGCGGTCAAGATGGGTCAAATGGAGTAAAAGTAAAGAAATATTTGAGGATCAATCCAAACAAGGGTCTCCTTTGGAAGAACAGCGTGGGGCTGTCTCAAGGAAACTCAGTACTTCATTCGGAATGGAATATCTCATATTATGAGAATTTAAGCACAGCGACCTTCGCAATTGAATTACTTTGAATGATTTTTCACAATGGAATCAAAGTCCTACATGAATGCATGCTGGGTTTAAAGAAAAATTAAAAACAAACTAAAATAGAAAATAGCCAAGGATAATATTGTCAACTTGTTAAGAACGGGTCAGGATACCGATCCGGTGAGCTGATACTGAGCTGTGGCCCGTTTATCCATGCACCAACTCACTGAATGGAACCGTCGTCCCCATACTGTCACCAATTAACGGCCTATCCGTACAACCCAAATTCTTCTGGAATCATCACTGTTTTTGTTGAAGGGGAACTCAAATCCCAGGTCCGTTCGGGTCGCAAGGTCCTTGACGTGTTCTAATAGCGTAAATATCATATAGTATGATACTTGACACGGGGAACCAAACACTGAAGGATGGCACATAAGATAGGGCAAAGGCATCCGTTAGCAAAACCTGCACAGACCATCATAGATTAAATACATCAGAAAGCAACAACAGAAATATAACAACATTGCACCGCAGTACAAGGATATCAGACAAAACACTGACAACTTGACCACTGATGTGACATGTTCCGTCCCGTAGCACCTCTCCTTTCCTATAAGTACCTCCCTTAGGTTAGTTTACTCAAATGTACCAAGGGGAGTTTTGAAAGTTCAGGAGGAGAAGGAGAGGGGAATCTAGGGATTTCAGAATGGAAGGAGAGTCTTCCCGCGTTATGAAGAGGGGCAGACCTAGTGGCGGGATCAGGTAACTTTCCGACCTTGAGGGTCATCTGAGTGGGACGATCGCTTTGCATAGAGGGATCATGTTTCTATTCTTTCCCCTTTTGGGCGCGTCCAGGCACCGGGACGCGTCTTATCTTTGAATCCAAATCTAAAACGCGAGGTGGCCTTTCTTCTTCCGTGCGTCACCCGCAAACGAGCTCGCCCCCCGCCGAGATTCACTCGCTTATCTTTGTCTTCTTCCCTCCTCGACCGATGGAGTTCGGTGGGCCAGATCGTGGTGAATGGAGAGAGGGTCGAGGGACTCCTCGCCCGAGGAGGGATGTGCACGAGCACGGTGAGGCATCAATGGAAGTGGAAGGGCCTTTTAGAGCACTCGTGGGACCCGAGGGGCCCGACGGCAAGGAAGGAGGCGAACGCGGCTCGGTGAGTGCTTCGGTTTCTCCCTCTATGACTTGTTTTGAATTCGGAGTGCGTGGTGTGGGAGTGGAAGGGGCTTGGCAAGGGCGGCACTCACATGATGGGTGCGTCCTTGACAGGGGACGCGTTCTCATTAACTGACGGGGGACCTCCCTCTTTGATGCAGGGTGCGGCAAGAATCCCAGGCTTGGCTGACGAGTGGGCGAGCGCGGATGAGCCGGGCCGCGTCAGGAAAGAGAGTCGCAGCAAGGGGAAGCTCGAGGACCGGTGCACCCCTGGACAACAAGGTGGCGTACAGGTGCAGGGTAGTGGCGGCCTCCTACAGCAGCGAAGGGGGGACTGTGTGGGGGCTCTTCAGCCTGGGAGACAGACATAGGTGACAGTAGGGCCCCAAAATTTTTATTCTCGCCATGAAATTCCAGAATTTAACCGACGGCTGTCGTCTATCTGTTTTCATGTGCTCAGCATGAAACAATGGTAGGGATGGCTGGGGGATCGTCTTCCAACCCTCAGACTCTTTTTCTGGAGATCGCTTCCCTCCAGGAGTAGCTTGCCAGTGCGGTGGCCCGCGCGGTCCTTGTTGAAGAGGAGCGTGATGCCTGGGCCACAGCCGTGGCAGAGTTGCAGCACCGAGGTGAGGGGAGGCCCTCTCCAGACATTATGGAGCTACGGGTCCTTCTCCAGGTGACGATGAGGGAGGCAGAGAGAGAGAGAGAGAGAGAGGAGGGAAGGGCCGAGCGACAGCGAGACCAGGCCGAGAGGAAGGCCTTGGAGGCCCAAGTGAGGGAGCTCCAGCTAGGCCTTCAGGTCATGGCGCAAAGGTTAGGAGCGATGGAGACGCGCTACGAGAGAGCGCGAGAGCTCGGGGCGCTACTTCGCCGGTCTGGACGCTTTTCTGCTGGTGGCTTCCTCACCACGCCAGGGGAGGAGCAGCGAGCCACCACTGTGGAGCAGGCGCCACGAGGCGAGGCGGGTGCCGCACCGGGGTCCGGGAGGCTTCTGAGGGATCCCCACCTCGGGGGAGAGGAGAGGGACGCCTAGAGGGATGAGCGTGAGGATGATATCGAGAGTTGGTGAGTCAGTGGACCCGCCTCCTCTCTATGATCGTGATGTTTGTGGCAGCTCATGTAGACTTATGAATGATTTGATTTTCTATTGCTTGTTTGTTTTCTTGTGCGTTCCTTCTTCCCTACACTTCTTCTCCTTTGCACCATTCCCATGTGAAGTGTCTGGCGACATCCTGCCCTTAGACGGAGGATGGCATCTTGCTGCGACTATTCTTTCACGGGAATCTGTCGTGAAGGCCAATGATGACAGCTCAGACCTCTTCTCCCGGATGATTTTTCAAACTTCGCGGATGACCTCCACGTTATGACAGGGCGCCACAGGGAGCAGGTCATCATTTTACACCGTCCGATCCATCACCTTATGCAGGTGGTGAAGTGACTCATGGGACCGCAGGGGAGGCGCCCTATTGTGGGGGCTATCGTTGGAGGCAACCTTGACCCGCACTTCTCCTATTGCTATAAATGCCTGCCTCTTTCATCCTCCCATGGACATCGAGGGCCAACTCGAAGAGTGCTAGGAGGAACTCGGAATTCCGGATGGAGGGCGAATCTTCCCACTCCTCAAAGAGAAGTAGATCCAGCGGTAGCAGTTCCAGGAAATTCTCGGACCTCGAAGGGCAGTTCAGCGAGAGGACCCGATCGTAACTCGTAAGCTGAGCTTTCTTCCCCCCTTTCTAATTCTTCCTTTCTTTCTTTCTTTCCTTCTTTCTTTCCTTTGACAAAACCCTTCTCCATTCCCCGTGCATGCGCAGAGTATGATGAAATCGCATGTTCCATGGGAATTAGTAGTGGCAGCATACAGGGGTCTCCCGGATTTTCAGAAGGCCAGGCTAGACGTGATGGGATTCGGCGCCTTTCTCCGGATTGAGCCGATCAAGCTCGACCCGGTCCTCATCCAAGCCTTGCGCGAAAGGTGGGACCCAGTGAGTTGGGCATTCTTGATGCCCTGGGGGCACATGGTGCCCAATCTAGAAGATGTGGCCCGAATCACGAGCCTCAAAGTGGATGGTGAGGCAGTGACCGGAGTCACCTATGCGGACTACCGGGAAGGCGCCCAGAAGCTACTGGGGTTGGAGTTAGACGGCCGGAAGAACAGGTCAGTGGCCAGAGCATCTATCATGGGGGCATTAGGGCTCACTGATACTCGTCAACGGGATGACGAGTCCTCGGAAGAATTCTCGGAGAGGATGGAAAGGGGATGTCGTGCTGTGTATTGCACAGATTTTGACAATTGGGAGAGATCCAATATGGATTTGAGGAGATTTCTCCTCTTTTTCCTGGGAAGATTGATACTGAGCTCGAAAGGAGACGGCATCCATTGTCGTTTCCTAGAGCTACTATCAGACCTTGAAAAAGTAGGACAGTATGCCTGGGGAGCTGCCATGCTAGCACACTTGTTTACGGGTCTGTCCCAAGAGGCAGATCGTGAGATGACTGTGAGTGGGTTCGCACCACTTATCCAGGTATTTTTTTTATTTTATTTATATATTTTTGTGTTTATTTGTAATAGTCCACTTGAGGCATTGATGGCATATGATGATGTAGCTGTGGAGCTATTATTATCTCCCGATGGGGAGAGCTCGGCATTGGCGACCAGCGATGGTGCAGTTAGCCAGGCGGTGGCAACCTATCCTGAGTGCAGCGCCTGTAACCTACCAGCTGATGGTGCTAAGGCGCGAGCTACAGGAATTCCCTGCAGCGATGGTGGGATTTTTTTTTGCTCTTGTTATATATATATATATATATATTTCGGTTCTAACCAGTTAAACGGGTACATACCACCTCACCTAGGTAAACTGGAGACCCTACTCAGGCATGGCCGATGCCGACCAACCGTGGGTTTTAACAAGTCGTGCCCGGTTCGGACGGGAATTGTGGATACACTGCCTAAATGAAATCGAGCCGCTTCGGCTACGATTGGTTATGAGGACCCTAGGGCTGGCCCAGGAATGGGTGGATACGACTGCGCCACCTCGCGTTGGAAGAAAGACACGGGGACCGGCAACTTGCGTTGATTGGCGTGTGCGATTCCCCGAACAGTATGGAGACTGGCAACGAGGTGGCACAATCATGGAATCACATGTGCAGGATAGTGAAGACTATCTACGTCTGTATAAGACAATATACGCAGAGCGGCTCCAACCCTGAGGACTTATGGAGGTGGGTCTCCTCTTTCCTCTTTTCTCCTTTCCTCCTCTCCTCTCTGTGGATGCTGACTCCTATGGTTACAGGATGTGCGTGATACCATGATAGCGGACTTGCGATCACGCCTGGCAGAAATGGAGCAACAATTAGGCGACACCCGTGGAGCCTTAAGCGCTTCGGTAGGTGTATGTACAATGCGCACTCCTAATTAAAACTCTAGATTGATGGCGTTCGGCCGCTAATTTTCATCCCATGTGGTTATAGCGCGCCCAGATCGACGCGGCTTCATCAGCGATGGGAGGAGGCGGCGTCTCTTCCAGCTTATGGATCCCCGCCTCAGAACTTGATTTGCTTCACGAGTAACTTGCTCGGACTACGCAGCGTGCCGCGGAGGCAGAAGGAATACTCTCTATACATGTAAGAGTTTCAGTGTTGAGTTCTCCTTATTTATGCCTTGCCACATATCTGAGATGGTATATCTGGCAGGAAAAGGAGATACAAGAGGCACTTGCCCATGCTACACAGCAGGAGGCTAGAATAGCAGATCTGGAGGAGGAACTACGGCGTCGTCCTGATGACTCTTCCAAGGATGCAATGGAGTTGAGGATCACTCTCCAGTTAGAGAGGGAAGACCGGGAGAGAGAGCGGGCGGAGAAAGAGAGGGTCAGAGAAAGAGAAAGAGCCGACAGATTGGCTGAAAGGGAGGAACGAAGGGTCATGGAGGCTCAGTTGTTCGAACTCCGAACTAGCCTTGGCCTCGCTGAACAATGGCTCAGAGATGGTGAGGAACGCTACCGAAGAGCACGAGAGCATGGCTTTCGTGTCAGTAGCTCCTTTGCTGCTCCCACGGATCAACGCCGGGGTGTGGGAATGGCAGGAGGTGTACAGAGCGGTAGAAGTACCGCTTTTCGTAGCTGGGTAGTAGCCTTGAGGGCGTTTTGCCCGGAGAGTGGTGGGACAAGTAATGTAGAGAGAGAAAGTGGAACTTAATGTACAATTTCTTCTTTTGGAATAGAATAAGAGGCTTGATCTCTTTTTGGTTCTCATCTCATTCTCACTATCTTGAGTCCCTGCACACACCACTGAAACAAACAAGTCAGTAACTCTGTTCTGACTTGGCCCCTTGCTCAATAAACAGGTGTTTACTTCAACCGTCCTTGATAATGGGTCAAGGGGCCAAGTCTTTATTTAGCGAAGGCAAGGGAAAGATGCGGTGATGATAAATGCGGTAGGCAAGCACACGAATGCAAGCGGTATTAAAACTGAGATGCTGCACATAAATGCAATCATACAAAATTGATTTGTTTTCTTTTTTATATTTGGCATTTTTTATTTTATCATAAAAAAGATTTTTTTGTTTGCAAATATGAACATTTTCTTTTTTTTTCTTTTTTGTTATTTTTATCATTTCAATTTTTTTTTTGTTGCTAACGCCAGGCAAGCACCCAAATGGCACCTAACCTACGTGAGAACATGGGTTTCTTATAACCTCCCAGGTATCCTAAGTGCACATCTAGGTTGATTTGGGCCTCTAGACCCCTCGAATGATGATCCCGCCGGCTAAGACTTACCCTGATGACAATACCGTCATGCCATGCTTAGGCTCCCAGTCGCTTCCGACCACAGGGATTCACCCAAAAGGTATTTGAGGTAAGAGATTTACCAGACCCGGGTCTGTTTCCTCACAACTGTAGATGGTATATGATGGAACACCCTGGAGCCCCAATGACCAATCGCGCGACGCTGACCCGGAATCAGACGCCGTCGCACCCATAGGTGACGCGCTTGCATTGGCCTAAGCCCGAGGTTAAACAAGAAGACATCAAGGTGGTAAACAGGGGTCTTGACCAGCCAGAAATATGGAGACTCCTTCGCAGCGATAGCTTTTACTTTTCAAAGTAGGTAACTAAATGTGTATATTAAAATAAGGTCGCAGACCCTGGGCAGTTTTCACCCTTCAGAAACTCCATCGAACCTTCATCTTTAGAGGGAGAAGGAAGAGTGTAGGGGATAAACCTCCTGAGAGGACCGGCAAAGCCGTTAACCCGGCGAGCGAATAAGGGCCCATTAACTCTTTCCTTTTGGATAACTTCGGACCAAATCTCGAGCATTTACATTCCACGGCCCCTTTTGTGGATTCATACTTTTGCTTTGAGGGGTTCCGTTTATCGCAACAGGCACAATCACGACCAGACTTTTCTCTTGATTTTGATTTTATATTTCTTTTTGTGAGGGAGATATAGTCGTTTGACGTTTGTGGGCTCCCTTTTCGTATGCTTGCGGAGACACTGCTCTCTTCTCGTGCTCTGATCGATGCTCGAGGAAATGGATCCTACTCTTGTCTTTGGGGTTCGAGTTTCGGTTTCTCATGCTCAGCGTTTTAAGGGCGCCGACTGTCTCATTTGGTCGAAGAGAAGAGAATAAAGATTACAGCTTGCGGAGATCTTCTGGGTGGATTCCCACCGTAGGTGATGCTACCGACTTTTTTTTTGAATAAAATACATAAGTGAGCACATGTTAGCTTCCTTCGAGCGAGCATAGGCCGACGTGGCCGGACAGGGATCTCCACGGTTCTGGCAAACCCAGACCCAGTGCCTACCAAGCCTTAATGGGCCCTATCCTATCATGAAGGTTAGATGCAGTGACTTGACTACATGGTGACCACCAAGCATTGGCATTTTGAATTTTCCATATTTTTAGTGGTTTTCAATATTTCTTTGTTTTTGATGTTTTTTTATCTTTTCATCACCATTTTTTTTTGTTTTGTGCTAAGGGTAGTATTTCTTAAGATAAAGCCCATTCCAAGGGTGGGATAACTCGGTCCCTTCGGTGTTGACTAGCTTGTAGGCGTTGCGAGGGTATACAGCTTGAATTATAAATGGTCCTTCCCAATTGGGTTGGAGCTTAGAACGCGGCCCTCCAGGTTTGACAAAAATTCTTTTGACAACCATCTCACCGACTTTGAATTTTCTCTCAACGACCTTCTTTTGATAAAAGCGAGCGAGTCTATTTTGATACACACGCGCGTGTTCGGCAGCGGCCAGCCGTTTCTCATCCAAGAGTTCCAACTGGGTAAGGAGTGAATTACGACGTTCATCGAGGGGAAATTCCTCATCCAATTGTACTCGAAGAGAAGGGATCAGGGTCTCGTATGGGACTACCGCTTCCATACCATAAGTAAGGGCAAACGGAGTCTGCCCGGTGGGGGTACGGATTGAAGTGCGATAGGCCCATAGAGCTTCGATAAGCTTTTCTGGCCAGTCTGAAAATTTGCTAGACTCGTAGGTTTTCTTGATGATTTTGAGCAATGTTTTATTGGTGGCCTCCGCTTGGCCATTACCTTGTGGGTAATAAGGCGATGAATGATGCAATGCAATTGCGTACCTTTTGCAGAGGTCCTGAAGGTCCTGAGAAATGAACTGTGGCCCATTGTCGGTGACGATTGTGCTTAGGACGCCGAACCTGGCGAGGATGTTCTTTATGATGAACTTGCAGACTGTTGACGCCTTGATTTCCGCGTAAGCTTCGGCTTCGGCCCACTTGGTGAAATATTCCGTCGCAGTAAGGATGAAAGATTTTTTTTTGGTGAGGGAATTGGGATCACCTAGGGGACCGATAATGTCGAATGCCCACATGGAGAAAGGCCATGGGGAGGATATTGGATGAAGTGAGGAAGATGGTGAATGAATTTTATCGGCGTGAAGTTGGCACTTGACACACCTACGGACATAGATGGCACAATCCTCTTCCATAGTGGGCCAGTAAAAGCCTTGCCTAATGATCTTCTTGGCGAGCATCTGACTATTCACATGGCCCCCACACACACCTGAGTGTGTCTCCTCTACACACTTATAAACCTCGTCGTCATCAAGACATCTTAACAGAACACCGGTAAGGCTCCTCCTATAGAGTAGACCTCCCACCAATGTATATTTCTGAGCCGCTCTTCTTATGGCCTTCTTATCTTCTGTGGTGGCTCCTTCAGGGTATGACTGATCTTTGCAGTATTTGATGATTTCATAAAATCATGGTTTCTCCTCGTCAGCCAGTTCTTCCTCGGCTTCTGCCAACATGATCTCCCTCTTCTCAAGGATTTCTTCCTGTAGGATCTTTCTTGCTATCATGTCTTTGATGTTCACGTAGGAAGCGTCGTCAACTGTAGGGGCATGGCGCTTATAGATGTGAATGGACTAAAACCATCTCCCTAGAGGGAACCTTAAGGATGATGCCAATGAGGCGAGGGCATCGGCCAGAATATTCTCATGGCGAGAGACATGGACAAAGATCAGTTTGATGAACAGTTTGGCAAAGACAGCGGTGAGTTCTTGGTATGGCTTGAGTTTAGGATCGCGAGTGCGATATTTAGTGAGCACCTGACGAAGAATGTGTTGACTATCACCCACGACTCGTAATTCGGTGATACGAAAAGAATGAGCGAGTTCCAGGCCAGCTAGAAGGGCTTCATACTCAGCTATATTATTGGTAACCGGAAATTTGAGCTGGTATGCCAGTGGGAATGTAAGGCCTTCAGGCGATAGGAGGGCAATACCGATTCCTTTCCCTTGAGAATTCAGAGCTCCATCAAAATGTAATGTCCACATGTAATCATCTGATTGGTTGATGGACATTAGTTCCTCATCTGGAAATTCTGACTGGACAGGATCGAATTTGGGGAGAGGATGGTGAGCGAGATGCTCGGCTATGGCATAACCCTTGATCACCTTTTGCTGAATGTAGGTGATGTCAAACTGAGAAAGAAAGCTTTGCCAGCGTGCTAATCTATCCATAAGGACAGATTTTTCTAGAAGGAATTTGATAGGGTTCATTCGAGCAATCAGATGGACTTCATGAGCTAGAAAGTAGTGTTTCAACTTCTGCACTACCCAAACAAGGGCGGCACAAGTTTTCTCCATAGCCGTGTACTTCTGCTCACAGGGGTTGAGGAGTTTGGACAAGTAATAGGTCGCCATTTCCTTGCCCGCTTCATCGGCTTGTGCCAGGACAGCTCCCACGGAGTCGTCCAGGACCGAGATGTAAAGGATTAAATGTTTATCTGGCGTGGGTGGAATTAGGACGGGTGGATTGGCCAGATATTCTTTCAATCCTTCAAAAGCTTTTTGACATTTAGAATTCCAACTGAATTCTACTCCTGACTTAGTCAACTCATAGAAAGGTTTGCACCTTTGTGAGTGCTGGGACACAAATTGACGAATGAATTGCAACCTTCCGATTAACCCTCGAACTTCTCTCAGATTTTTCGGAGGTGGCATATCCCTAATTGCTTTAGCTTTGTTGGGATCTATTTCAATACCCCTCTTACTCACAATGAAACCAAGCAATTTACCCGACGAGACACCAAATACGCACTTTTTTGGATTCATTTTCAAATTGAACTCCATTGATCTTTGCAGCACCTTGGCTAGAACTCTCGGGTGTTCTACCCTAGTCTTGGATTTCACCAGTAAATCATCCACATATACCTCTAAATACACATGCATCATGTCATGGAATATTGCCATCATAGCCCTTTGTAAGTAGCTCCAGCATTCTTCAAACCAAATGGCATGACCAAATAGCAATATGTTCCCCAAGGTGTGGTGAATGACATTTTCTCCTGATCCTCTTCTGCCAAACGGATCTGATTATACCCCGAAAATCCATCCATAAATGAGAGAGTTTCGTAGCCAGCTGTGTTATCAACCAACACGTCGATATGAGGTAAGGGGAAATCATCATTTGGACATGCGCGGTTAAGGTCCCTGAAATCGATGCATATTCTCACTTTTCCATCTTTTTTCATGACCGGGACAATGTTTGCCACCCATTGAGGATATAGGACGACTCTAATAAACCTGGCTTTGTGGAGCTTATCGACCTCCTCCTTCATCTTCAAAGCCATCTGGGGGTGGAAACGTCTTAACCTCTGCTTTACCGAGACAGACCCTAGTTTTAGCATTAGGCGGTGTTCGACCAGGGTGGAATCCAATCCCGACATATCCTCGTAGCTCCATGCGAACGTGTCCCTATACTCCTTGAGAACCTCGATCAATTCCTCTTCTTCAGATGGCGGCAAATTATTGCTTATGAGGACGATCCTAGGGTCTTCCTCGGTCCCCAGGTTGATTTCTTTGGTGGGTTCTTCTATAGCGGCTGATGGTTCGTCAAACCTCTTCATTCCGCTGGCATAAGCATCAGCCGCGTCCTCATGTTCTTCATCCCCTTCTCCAATAGGGTACTCTTCATCTGTGAGCTCATAAACTCCATACCCCTCATCAATTGTGCAATCCTCCTTGCATTCTAACTCTGACAGTTGGATGGGATTTTCTAGCAATTGAGGAATGGCTAGAAAGGCTTGACACCTATTGGCTAAATCTAGAAGAAATCGACGAGGAATTTGCCTACCCTTGGATTTTCTTCTAGGCACTACCCTTGACTCATTATTCCTGACCTGACTGACTTGTTCTACGGACGAAGAAGCAGTTGAAGAATGTACAGGAAAAGACCCCTCGGTGGAGGGGTAAAGAAGGTCGCTCAAGGGACCTTGAATGAATGGCCCGTAGGTCGGGGCGCACTCGTGGGAGATGTAGGAGGTCTCCTCAAAGGAAATGCACTGTTGAGGAGTTCGAAAATTGACATTTTTTTTTCATTTTCATTTTCAATTACAAGATAATTGAAAGGACTTGGGGAATAAGAGGAGGGGACTATAGCTAAGGGGTTGTAAGGCTCATTGAGCAGATCATGGTTGAAAATCTGGCGCGGGCTGAGAAACCTGCACAAGAATGTGAGTAGAGAAGGGGACCTAGGAATATCATCAGACAAACGTCTAGCCCAAGAAAGAGTCAGCAGCAACGGCTGAGGAGAATGATCAGATAGAATGATGAAAAGCGATCCGTCAGTGGCAACGTCCTCTTGGCGAGGAAAACTTGGAATTTCAGCAATGTCAACAACCCCTTTTGGCACCTGAAAAGCGGCTCCTCCAAGTCCGGAGGTGAGAACATCTGTTGTAGTGCACTGGAAATATCATGTATATCAAACCACTTGTTCCACTCACAGTCCGGGTCATCGTGCTTCCCCTTCTTGTAGCCCTCGAGCAACTTTCGGCTAAGTAGGCACTCCGAACTTCCCCATGTGATTCTTGCGGCTGATCCCCCAACCGTATAACCGGCCCTTTTATGAAATGAGAGTACAAGGTCCATGTAAGAGGTTCTCCATCTTCCTTAATCGGGCCTTCAAAACCTAAGCCAGCTCTTAGGATTACCCCGGCCTTCCCTACCGGTCTCAGTCTTCCTTGTAATTGTGCTCCTAGACCTTTGCCTTGATGGTAACCTAAGTTGTTCATGATCTCCCATCCCTTGGAGTGGGAAGGGGAACGTGGCGTCGGCCCGGGAAGTGGCTTTCTTTGTGTTGGTGAAGGGCGGCTAGGGTCACACACATCTAGCAGGGAAAGGATAGGCCTATGGGTCGGCCAGATAGAGGGCAATGAAGTGTTAATAGCATCCACCGTAGGGAGCAGGGGCATGCTAAACACCTTGATGATCCGTCCCTTGTACGGAAATTTTAAGCATTGGTGGTTGGTGGAAGGGACAGCATTCAGCGTCTCTATATAAGGACGACCCAATATGCCCTTGAACGTGGGGTCCATGTCGAGGATGTGAAACTCCGTAAGAACAGCAATAGGACCCACTTCTACATTAAGGATAATCCTTCCCTGCGGAGGCCTCTTGCTATTATCATATGCGGTGACTGTGATAGCCGATGGCCTTACCTGTTCTAAATCAACCCCACATAGCAAGAGAGTGTTCATGGAGATCACATTGATTGAGGCACCCGTGTCCACTAGGCACAGGTTTACGGGCACCCCGTTGATCTTCACTGCAATGCACAAAGCATATTTCCGAGCTTCCTGGGGGGCAAGATCGTGGTCATGGAATGTGATGGCCGATTGCGTGCTTGTCGGTGTCAGCACCGACGATATCTTTTCTACCGGGAGATCCTCGTTCACCATGACCATTTGGAGATACTTCATTAGTGCCTCTTGATGGGACGTGGACCTCTTAATCAATTCCAAGATGGAGATTCAGGCAGGCGTCTTGTCCAGATGTTTTAGAAGATCATATTGTGTCCCGGGGATGGATTCCTCTAACTGCACTTCAGTTCATTTCTCTTGTTGGGACTGTTCTGGACTCCGACCGTTCTGGGGAAAAACTCGGTGGAAGATCCTTCCACTTCGGAGCACCATGGCTTGTTGCTTTGGTTGCACCTCAACGGGGTTAGGTATGGGTTTTATCAGAGGTTTAAGTGGGGGAGGGATGGTCGGCGGAGCGGAGGTGATGACAGGTGTAAGGATCCTGATGAGGGGTTTGCTTGGGAGAGATGGAGGCGGAGTGGACGGCACCTGGGACGGATGGTGGATGATGAGAGGTTTCGAGGGTAGGGGTGAAGGAGTGGCGGAGGTGGATGGGGCCTTGGATAGGCGAGGCAAAATTAAGGGCTTTGAGGGTGTAGGTAGAGGTGTGGTGGAGGGCTGGACCGGGAGGGAACTGGCGATGGGGGAGCGGATAAGAGGGCGTGATGACTGTGGGACAAAAGGAGGTCCACTCGGGGGTTGTGGCGTGGTTCGAGCAGAAAGAGGTGCCGACCGGATGAGGCGAGGGGGTTGGCTAGGAACATGATTGACAACAAGAACGGAGGTGCCCTCCGCATGCCAACCTTGCCCTCTTCCAATTTCTGGGAAGGAAGAGATGGGATTGACTTGCTGATTGGGTCGTTGGTGCTCCGGGAGTGGGTTTTGAACAATGCCCATGTTCGGTTGTTGCTGTGGGACCTGCTGAGGTTGTTGTTGTTGTTAGGGTTGCTATTGTTGTTGTTGTTGTTGTTGTAATTGCGGTCTGGGGGGAGGTCTCCTTGCCTTCAAAGCGGCGACAACTCTCCTCATTTCATCCCAATCAATTAAGTGTCCATCATTCATATCATAAATGTAGTCCTTAAAATCAAAGCAGTTCTCCACTGTATGGCCCGGCTGCCTATGGTAAACACAATATATGGACGTGTCAACGTTTAGTGGCCATATGGGTCTTTCTTTAGGTAAGACGAGTGAATTAACAGCCATGAGAGCATTAAAGATGTCCGGTAGTGATTCCGGCAATGGAGGGTAGTGAGATCTATTCGGGCCAATTGGCCTTCTCTGTTGTTGTGGTGGGGCGTAGTTCCCCGAGGGTTGAACATGATGGTACTGAGCAGGTGGCAGTTGTTGTTGTTGGGGATGGAAGGGTCGTGCCACATTGTTCTGATAGAAGTTATTTTGTAGGGGAGGACGATAGGGTTGCTGATCCTGTTGGTTCTGATGGAAGGGGAGTGGTAGGGCTTGTGGAGGCCTGGAGTCGGCTTGCTGGTTGGGATTGCCAACCGCACTCACCTGCTCATTTGTCACTACCCCTTCTGTCACCCCACCTTGGACACCAGTGCCCGGCTTCCTAAACACCCTCGGCTTTGGTGGCTCGAACATATGCATGAGAGGGGAATCTTTCAGTTGTGTCTGGACATACCGAGCCCTCTCGTACAGTTCTTCTATGGTGTTGAGCTTGTTCATTGCCAGGATATGCCTAAACTGGGGGGTAGCATTTGATATAATCATCTTCACCTGCTCTGGCTCTGAGATGGTATCCTTTATCCTCTCTGCTAGAGACCTCCATCTATCGGCATACTGGACGAAATCTTCGTCCGACTTCATTTTTTCGGCAACCAGGTCGGTGATAGAAAGAGACGGGCCAACCCGATCCCGGTATCTCTGTAGGAACTTCCTCTGAACCACGTCGAAGTCCTCAGCCTCACTCGGCTCTAGGGCGTAGAACCATTCCAGTGCAGGGCCATCTAATGATCTCCTAAAGAGGTATGCCAGGGATCTTTTATCATTCTGCCAGAATGAGGACTCATACATGAAGTCCTTCAAATGGGTAGAGGGGTTGCCAGTGCCATTGTACCTACGGTACGTGGGCATCTCAGAAGGGGGAAGGCGAAATATTGGTAGGATAGGTAGAGAAACCTCAGGGGTGGATTTTACATCCACCACTTTTTGTAAGTTTCAGAATTGCTCATCCATCTTGTTCAACTTGTTCAAGAGGGACTGGGTGAACGGGTCAATTGGTGAAGGTGGCGCTTGCCACGGAGAAGCGGTAGGCCTCCCGGAGACCTAAGAAGGAAACCTAGGACAGGAAGGGTATTGGGGTCTAGTAATGGATAGGCCCGGTTGGATTGGTGTTTGGAGGGCGGCTGGCGCCGGAGATTGGGAGGGGAATTGGAAGGAGGGAGGCTGTTGATTTGCCTGCCCGAGAGGTGAGGGGGAAGGAATGGCCTGTACAGACTCTTGGACAGGGGTTGTAGTCAGATTCGGCTCCGTAGGAGAGGGGGAAACTGATTTCCCTTTCAGAATGGCCTGGAAGGCCTGAAGTTGCTCAGGGTTGAGCTGGGTGTTGGCGAGGACACCTAACAGAGAGGAGATGTCCTGGGGGGAAGATGTATCCCCGGCAACGTTCGGCACCTCATGTGAGGGCTCGTGGGATGGACCGGCATCCATAGCGTAGACATGAGGCTCACCCTGGTAGCCCTGGTCCGGGCTGTATTCTACATAAGAGCCATGACCCGAATCATGCATTTGGGGCTCATAGCTGAAGGCGTTAGCCTCGAAAGCATCGTAATTATACTCGGCCATCTTTAACACTTTTCCAGAACGTAATAGCATATACCGGCACACAAGTAGCAGAGATTAGCACACAAGTGGATGCTTTACGCCATTTTTTTGTATTTTTGATTTTGATGATTTTTTTGTGTATTTTTAACCAGATCTGAAGCTCTCACAAAATAGGAACCCTAGTTCACTTTTGTTTCACCGTCGTGTCAGCTAGGGTCTCTCGTCTCACCACGAATGTGTTACTAGCTCCGGGGAACTTCAATGGTACAACCTGCCCAGTGAACGAAGGGGAATCCTTCGCTGTCGGGGACTTACGAAGGTCCCAGTGAAGGAGATGCTAGTCCGTCGAGAGGAATTCCCGACAGAGAGTCCTTCCTTCACCGAGAGAGGGTGATCCTTAGAAAGAAATAAAAAGAAAGATAGAAAAGAGGGATGGACATATGCGATGAGATGCTGACATATATATAGAGCATTACAGAATGACAAGACAATCAAGATATGACAACCACAAGAGGTGATAAAGGAAACCAGAAGAAGCTGCAAGAGAAATCGAAAGGAAACAACTGAGAGATAGACAACGCGTAATAGATGATAAAGCGAATCACAAGAAGCTGCAAGAGTAACTAAAAGAAAGCAACTGAGGTCCCACCGTGATCGCCAATCTGTGGAAGCCGAATAGGGATCCACTTAAAAGGAGGAGAAAGTGAGCGACAGGCTGCAAACTCGCTGTAACTAAAAGCTAATAAGGGAAGGGGTCACGCAACGTGCCAATAGAGAAAAGAGCATACGTAGGATGCTAAAGGGATGTGATCGCCAGAGGGGTTACCTCAATGAAAAGAAATGATCGCGTGTACCTTGTATGAGGCACGGAGACCGTGAATCCTCGAGAGTGGGGAAACGGCGGGTTACTCCTTCCTCCCCCTTCGGCCGGCCGACGGAGAGGGCTTTCTTCAATTACCCTTGCAAAACAATGACAAACCAGTAACAAATGGATCAGAAAGACGAAGGTGCAGTATTCAATTCTAACGATGCAAGTAACGAAATGATGGCAGGACACACACCTGGTTGGTGTTGTCTTTTAAAATCCCTCTCGGACACGAGTAGGAGGAAAATGCTTATGATGAATGGCGATTATACCAATGTAGGAACAGGAAGAGACTCCCTCCAAAAGGGGGTGGAAAATGCGATATGATGAATGCAAGATAACTAAGAGAGAAGAGAGGAGAATGGCTTATTGGATGGCCGATGGCGAGGTCCGGCAGAGCCTCGGCAGCGTAGGGATGACGCGGGAGCACGGTGGGCGAAGGCGGCCTTTCTTCTGCGAGCACGGGCACCCAGGAATCCGGCAGAACCTCACCTACAAAACACCCACGGGTTAGGAATAGAATCCGATAGCCTCCCGGCACCTTTTTTCGACCCCTGAACTGAGGGGGGGTAACCCTCGATTTATAGAGTTCCGGAGGATGGAGGCGTCCAGGGGCCTGGACGCCTCCATCACTTGGATCTTTTTTAAACGACAATCTGACATGCTGACGGGTAGTCAGTGGCCAGGGGCATCCGTGACCTGGATGATGGAGGCGTCCAAGGGCCTGGACGCCTCCATGACATTGGATTCCTTTCAAACTACAAGCCATTCGTGAGCTGAACGATGGAGGCGTTCAGGGGCCTGGACGCCTCCATAATTTGGATTCTTTTCAAACGACAGGCCGAGCAACAGTCAGGCAGTGGTCGGGGGTCGCCCGTGAGCCGATTGATGGAGGCGTCCAGTCTCCTGGACGCCTTCAAGAATATATATATATATATATATATATATATATATTTATATTTATATTTATTATTTTATTATTATTATTTTCATTTTTTTGCCATTGATGGAGGCGTCCAGCCTCCTGGACGACTCCATAATTTTTTTGATCCTGGACGCCTCCATGATTTTTTGATTTTTCTATTATTTTTATTATTTTTTATATCTATGAATTTATGGAGGCATCCAGTCTCCTGGACACCTCCAAGATTTTTCACGGAAAAATTCAGAAAAATGTTAAAAAAATTCAGAAAAATAGGAAATCACTATAGTAATTAAAAATGTGAAGGCCGTCTTGGGGTATCATAGTGTAATATGAGATTTACTCACTGTAATGTCAAGAACGGCGTGTCTACACTTAGCCTGTCCGTACTTCAGCACTGCTAATTTGGAATCTTTGTGCCTCGTGAGCCTCCACTAGTCGTAGCCTGATGACACTTTCTTGTGTGTTGGCCCACCTAGGAGTGGTGGCGGGGCGTGTTCTCGATATACGGTTTATAAGCTAGTTTCCATGGGCCCCCTTGCCTTGCGGTATCATCCTACTAGGGGGGAAAGCTAGCTAGAGGCCTGGCTCAAGGCATTGAGTTTGTATGTGCACACATGGTCAGGGGCGTTTGGACGAGCGCCGATGGGCCTGACCCTGACTAGTCACTCGTTACTGTGGTACCATTGTTCCTTGTGTTGTGGTACCATTGCTCCTTGTACTTGGTACTGTTGCTCCTCGTACTTGGGTTTGTGAGTGTCTCAGTTACCACCGTTCCTAGTGTATGGGAGATACTTGTGGTGCAGTGTAAGTCGTCAGTGGACGCATCTGGCTGTTCTTCTAGTGATGAGGTGCTCATGTCACTGGACGCACAATCTTGTGACTCTCGTGACTTGTGTTTGTGACCGTTTCCCGTCATGATTGACGTGACTTGTCGGGTATTCTATTTTTGGCTTCACCCGCGGTCCAGTCTTATGTAACATACACGATAATCTAGTTGTGTATGTTCGTGTCTTTAACTGTGTTGGTCTTTTAATAAGGGTTTTGTCTGTTTTGGTAGGCTTCAGCTATGAAGCTAGTGCTTTGTCGACGGATCGGTAACTCCCGACTTTGTGAGATCAAGGTTCGCCTTTCTGTTGCTGTTTGAAGTAGCTTAGAGGGCCGAAGTTCGTTCGGCAGCCGTGTTTCTGGTTAGTACGGCTTTACTCTTTCTTTTAGTTGTTCTTACTCCTGCTTTTTACAGCTTTACTTTTGTAGTTAGTACTACTGTTACTTCTATTCTTCCTGCTTTACTGTTTAGCGTGTTACTGCATTATTTCCAGTGGGGATCTGTGTGACCCCTACTGAGCCAGTGACACGAGGCTCACCCCTACTTTTCAGGTGTGGTCGTTCTTCTTCCTCGTGGTTCGTGGGCGGTGCGTCAGTTTGTTGTTGCCAGCGTTCTCTACGTCGGGCTTCCCTCGACTTCAGTGTACATTTTCTTTTTTGTTGGACTATACTTGTCTTTATTTGGACTGGACTCTATTAATTTAAATTGTTAATTAAAAAAGTAATTTTATTTCTGCTACTTTAGCAAACCTGATCGTTGAAATATTAATTGCTTACTGCTTTATCTGGGATTACAATGTACCACACACACTCCTTTTATCCCTTCGGAGCTTTACCGCTCTTGGGAGGCCTCGCAAGATCCAAGTGTTATCGGGTTTACCCAGTATCTAGACTATGGGTCATCACAGGTGGTATCAAAGCTGTGTTGTGTGTAAGTACATGGGAATTCGAGATATCGCAGTATTCAGAGTCCTTAAGGTCCAGTACAGTCGACAGCTGGCAATGGTTTTGCGATTCTTTGTCGCTTTGTTTCCATTTGTGGTCTTGTGCGTGCTGCGTTAGCACTGTGCGAGATGGTTTTGCTCTCGTCAAGATGTGATAGAGTGTTTTTCTTTTGTCGTGGTGTCTGTCTCCGTTATGCTATACCTGGTAGAGTTTGCCAACAGGCGTGAATCTGTGGTGCGGTGTTCGAGATGTTTCTGTAATTCGTTCAGGTGGATGGTGGCTTTCTCGTTGGTGTGATGGCCGTGCACATTTTTATGTTGCTTTGGTCGTCCTAGTTTGAGATTTGTTCAGCCCCTGGGGTGTTAAGCTTGTGTCGAGGTGGTCAATTAGATGCCTTGTTTGGAAGAATGCTCGGCTGAACCTAGGATTTTCCTTCCTGGTGAGCTACTGTTAGTCGAGCTTGATTCTTCTCCCCTTGTTTGGTGGCGTCTTTTCGAGGTAAGCCTTGGAAGTGCTGTCTTGGTGAAGCCTTTATCCTGTGTCTGCTTAAGTGTTGACAGTATTAATTCTGAACCTGATTTGCCTTTATTCGACGATTACTTGGCTTTGGACCCAAATTTTGTGTTCGGGGGCTGTTGTGCATCGTGTCCGACGTGCCGTGTTTGGCGGCTATTGTGCTTTGAAGGTTCAATAATCATTCCAGTACGTAAGGATAAGCTGAGATAGGTGTTCTTTGTGCTTTGTGCTGGAGCTGATGCTCTTCTTGGTTTGCACTTTGGCGACTTGTGATCGGTTGTTAGCAGGATCAGTACTTGAGGCGTGGTATATTGCACTTTCGTGTATTGCGATGGCGCCGAGTGTGCTGAGATGTGGATGCCGAGTTGTTCTTGATGCGTGTGTGCGTGTGTTGAGCGTGCAGCAGTAGCGTGTGGGCTGATAACCCACAGTTCAGGATTGTGAAGTTGGCAGATTCTGACCGGTTGAGAAGTCTCTTTCCTCGGCATGTTTGTCGTCTTGGCTGTGTGTGCCTTGATGCTGTTGGTCGCCGTGCTATTGCTGTAGGCATTATGGTTGATGGCACTGGCATGTGTAAGGATTAGGGGAATCTGTCGACATGTTTGCTGGTTGAGTACCCTTTCCTTCCTTTATATTTTTTCTTGGACGTCGTGCTCTCGGGATGTGATTGTGATCCTCGAGATACGTTCCCCAAGATTGTCGTTGTTATTGTTGTGGGTCCTTGTTGGTGAGCTGTTCGTGGCATGGCTTGTACATGTTAGCCGTGTGTTCAGCTGTAATTGTGCCTTGATGTGACCCAGCTTGCAGTTGTGTTCTGTGGTTCTGTGTTCAGTACGGAGCTGGGATTCTGCAAGTGCTGTTGTTGTTGTTGTCGTTCATTGGTAGTTGTGTTCAGCTTGGGAGGAGTTCCCTATGAGTCTGATTTGGCATGGTGTGGATCGAGGTCTTGTCAGTTGGTGTTGATGTACTCTTCTGTCATGATAGAGTTAGCATGTGACTCGAATCGGATGTAATGTCTGAGTGAGGACTGACTTGATTGTGCTTGTGGTCCAGTGCTGTCATTGGCGTTCTGCGTGCCAAATTTGTTGTTCTTAGCACGGAAGCCGATGTTGTTGAGTTGTCATCTGAGGACTATGTTTCCTTAATTAAGTTGATGCTTGTTGTGTTTGATGTGTGTTTTACTAATAGCTATTTTCGTGGCATGAGTCATGTCTCATTTCCCTGCGAGACAAAAGCGACGTTGCCTTGTTTCGGAGGTGTCAGACTTGGGTTCACTTGGGTGCCGTGCTCATTCTGTGGATCGATTTGTCTTGAGATCCAGAGCGTGTGCCTGTGATTGTGGTCTGGTAGTGTTCCTCTGAATTGTGTTTTTTGGAGATTTGTGTTGTCGTGTTCTAGGTGTTGGTGTTGGCTGGAGCTTGGTGATCATTGCCAGCGTTTGGGTTTGTTCTTCCCTACTTCTTCCTTGTTAGCTCCTTTAATTTCGAGAACGAAATTCTTGTAAGAGGGGGAGGACTGTAAGACCCTGAGTCTTTCGGATCTTTATCGGAGAGTTTTGGATCGCTTTTGTGGGTCCTGAGTTGTATTTTATCATCCACATTAGTTTTTCTCTCATACAAGTTACGGAACCACGTGACGAGTTTATTCTTGAGTTCATCAACTCGAGGACGCTACAGTTGCGTTGTATTCTTTCCGAGGATCGTTTAGACTATTTTTCCGTATTTTTCTGAATTAGTGCATTTTTGAACCAAAAATCGGATTTCACAAAAATTAGGAAATTCCTAATTTCCTTCTCTCTCTCTCTCCTCTCTCTCTCCTCTCTCACCCTCACGATCTCTCACTCTCTCCCTCGCCATTCTCTCTCTTCTCACCCCCTTTGCTCCGGCTGTAGACGGAGGAGGCCCGGGGATGAGGTGGCGATGGCGTGGAGTTGTCGTGGAGCATGCTGGCTGTAGACATGCCAAAATAGACGCTTTGTTGATCAAATCTCATGTCACTATGTTAACGCCCCAAAGTGAACTTCAATATTTCTATAATATAAAGTTTTTCTATTTTTGTGTGTTTTTATGATTTATTCTTGGGTTTTTGGTGATTCACGACTTGAAGAGGGGCGTGTTCTTAAGAAAGGACGACCACAGGTACGGGCGTCAATTCTTGGTATTTTACGAGTCCCACCCTGATTGAAAATCAATGATTAACGTCCTTCCATAAGAGCGTGTTTTTGTTTAACGCCTTTGATTCAGGCGTCTCTTTGTAATTTTCAAATAAAGAAGGTTTTATTACCAAAATTGAATCCAGGAAGTGACGCCTTAATCCTGGTCGTGTTTTGAATGAACGCCCTTGAGCAGGTCGTCAATTCTGAATTGACGCCCTTGAGTAGGTCATGTCTCACCCTTTCGTGTCCTGTTTAAACTCGCCTTTCCTGAAGGGTTCCCTGCCTTTCTCGGTCACCTTGCTCGATCTGGGAACTAGAGTCCTTGCCATTAACGACCACTGCTTATTCTTATCTTCCCAAATCTGTGTCTATCTGTGATCGAGACCCTATAAAAGAGTCCCCTGGTTGATCTCGCGCGAGGTTACAGAGAACACAGCGAGGTAAGGTAAGGTTAGATAGACAGAGGTTACGGTGTTGCTGGAGCCATTAACCACGAATCAGAGAAAGAGCAGAGAGCAGTTTTCTTTTGCGTAGAGAAGAGTTTCTACTCTCTTCATCATCTTCCTTCTGCTTCCTGGTGCTCCGGTGGTTCTCCCCTTTACTGTTTATAGGAACAGTAGGGGTTCCCTCTCCCTTGTGTGTTTGTCTTCATCGTATCATCATCGATCATCATGCTTTTCTTCTTTTGCATTAGTATGCATATCTTCCTCCTCTCCCTAATTCTCTAGGGGTTTTAAAACCAAACAAAAAGGTGCGCATGCTATATTCTTATTTCATCATCATACTGTTTCTTTGGATTGATACTACACTCACGTTTGGCTGATCTCCTTTTCTTTTACTTGTTTGTTCTTTGTTTCAAGGTAATCAACAAGGAAAACCCCCTTTCATCGGTCGGCCGATAGAAGGTGGAGGAAGGAATCCATATCCATCCCGCGTCTTATTTTCACCAGGTATTCGCGATCATCTTTTCTTCTTATTGAGGTAACCCCTCTGGCGATCACACTCCTTAGTAGCACCACGTGCTCTTTTACTCCCTTTTTCATCATTATTCTCCTTTTTCTCTTATGCACATATTTATATTTTCCTTTAAGAGTGGATTTTCCATGATTCACAAATTGGCGATCACGGTGAGACTTCCACTGTTTTTCTTTTGATTACCATCTCCTTTTGGCACCCACGTGTGCCCTTTCCCCTTTGGCACCCAGGCGTGCCCTTTCCCTTTGGTACCCACGGTACCCCTCCTTTGTGCCCCATGGGCACCCTCCACTGTGCACACTGCACACTCCCTGAGATCAGCCAGCTGGTGATTAAATCTACTGCTGTTGTTGAATTAACGCCTTTCACAAAGGCACCTTTCTATTTAACGCCTTCACCCAGGGCATCTTTTTTTCTGTTTAACGTCTTCCACGAAGGCGTCTTTCATCATATCTGCTGCTTCTGTGAATTTGCGCCATCTCCTTGGGCGTCTTTTTATTTGGCAGCGCCTCACACCAAGGCGCGTTTTTCTTCGATCGTGCGCACCACTTATATTTGACGCCCTCTGTCAGAGGCGTCTTTATCATATTTAGCGCCCCACATCAAGGCGCGTTTTTGCATTGCCTGTGAGCCCCTCACAGCGTTTCACGACAGCCACGCTGTCGTCTCTTTTGTTGGTAGCGACTGCCTCCAGGTCGCCTCTTTCCTGTGTGTTTACAGAGCCTTACTGTTTCTATCTATTCATGCTGGATTCATACTTACATTGAGTATTTGATTATATTGCTGTGATTGGCTTATCTTATACTGCATTTTGTGGCATTTGGTTGAGAGACCTCCTCTCTCTACACTAGGATTCCACACACCTTTCTTGGAATCGGGACAACCCTCCATTGAGCATTCCGTCTCTTTGGACCGGAAACCCCTTTTCCAAGACCTCCGTAAGTCCCCGCACCCGTGGATTCCCTCACGGACGCTGGGCCGGTTGTACCCTTGAAGTACCCGGAGTTTAGAGAACCTATCGTTAGTAAGAAGAGAAAGAACCTAGTTGACACGGAGGCTACACTTGGATCCAAACTAGGTTTCACTTTGCAAAGAGGAGTGAATTATTCTGCAATTTAACTCACTCTAATCTCAAACCTAACACTAAAATCTTGCGTTCGTCTCAACTTGTTTGCATAACTTGATTGAGTTGAATTGTTTAAACTTGTTTGAGTTGAGTGATTGCTTTGTGATAATTCCTTCGTAAAGCTTTCTTTCTCTTAAGCATGCAACTCCGTTCAGGTAAGATTATCAACATAGCAAGCTACGCATATTCCTATGATGATGTGGAGGAGAATGTTTTCGGTCAATCATATGAGGGTCCCCAAGATTCTATCTATCATGAAGGGAATTACCCTCCTCCTCATTCTCATTATCCTCAAGTTCATGTAGTTGATACCACTACTCAAGAGGTTGTGCCCTCTTCTCAGGCTTTACCCTCCAACACTTCGGGGAACCCCTCCCCATCTTTCAATGTTACCGATTTGATTAATGCTCTATCTCAATTAGATGACTCCCAGCGGCAGGCAGTTCAGGCCGCTTTGAAAGGGAAGTCCGTTCCCTCTTCAACCTCCAATCCCCCTCCGGCCGAGAGTGGCCATCACCTCACTAATGACCAAGCGGTCTTGCACAAACGCCCCTCTTGTCCACCGACACCTGGTGCGGCCATGCCTGCCTAACAGGCGAGCTACTCAGCGGCTAGGCCCCAATTCTTTCAACCTCCCCAAATTCTAAGGACGCCTATGCCAAATACCTTCATTCCAAATTCGGCCCCGGTCGAGTCAGACACTAATGCTTTGCTCCTTCAGAAATTGGCTAGCATGGAAGAAAAACTCAACAAGGTTACTGCTGTCAATAATGCCCTAGAAATCTCTCTGCCTACATTTCCAGTTTTTCACTTACCACCTTCTGAGATGCCGAACTTTCGGCGATACAATGGAACTGGTAATCCTTTTATCCATCTGAAGGATTTTATGTATGAAACGTCCTTTTGACAGGGCAACAAAGCCTCTTTGGCTTATTTGTTTAGAAGATCCTTAGAGGGGCCAGTCCTCGAGTGGTTCTATTCCCTGGATCCGGCAGATGCTAGTGATTTCGATGTGATTCAAAGGAAATTCTTGCAGAAATATAGGGACCGGGTTGGACCCTCCCTTTCAGTTACAGATTTGGTTGCAGAGAAAATGAAGCCCGAGGAGGACTTCATCATATTTGCTGATAGATGGCGGTCAATGGCCGAGAAGTTGAAAGATACCTTATCAGAACCGGAACAAGTTAAGATGATTATATCCAATGCAACCCCTCAGTTCCGGCACATATTAGCCATGAACATATTGACTACCATGGAGGAGCTCTATGAAAGAGCTCGTTATATTCAGACCCAAATGAAAGATTCGCCCATCATGGGCATGTTTGAGCCAAAACCAAGGTTGGTTAAAAAGAATACAAATGTCAACAATAGCGGGCCCACGACTGAGGGCACTGTCATAAATGAGCAAGTTGGCGCGGTCGGCAACCCCACACCTTTTCGCCAACCTAACCCACGACCTCCACCACCTCCATCACAAGGCACCCTCTTTAATTCACCCCCACAACACCAATTTACTCCTCAACCTTCCTTTGCTCTACCACAAAACCAAGCGCCCCGCGCTGACCCTCCAGCTCCGCAATAATACCACCAAGTACCGCCACCCACTAATTATGGACCGCAACAACAACAGCAAAGGAGACCACTTGGCCCCAAAAGGGCCCATTATCCGCCATTGCCAGAAAGTCTCTCGGATATTTTCAATGCCTTAATGGCTGCCAACTTGCTCATGCTACCAAAGGAAAGGGCAGTGTGGCCCGCTAATGTTGATACGTCCCGCTACTGTGTCTTCCACCACTCCCCTAGTCATAATATTGATCGTTGCTTCCACTTCAAGGATTACATTTATGATTTAAATGACCAGGGTGGCATTAATTGGGATGAGATGAGGCAGTTTATCGCCACTATGAAAGAAAGAAGGCCTCCTCGGTAACAGCAGGCTCAACAGCCATAGCAACCAGCTTCGCAACCGCAACAGCAAGCTCCGGCACCTCAGCAAGATATGGGGATTGTTCACAACCCACTGCCGGAGCACCCACCAAATCAGCACGTGAACCCTGTCACGTCTCTCCATGAGGTGGAGAGAGGACAGGGATGGCATGAAGAAAACGCCTCTGTCAGGGTATTTAATCATAATCCAAATCAACCTCCGCGCCTTTTGCGCACGCTTCCTTCTTCTTCTACTCCCCAATTGAGCTGAGCTCTTATACGCCCCGTCAATCCACCTGCTCCCACCAATTCTCCATCTTTGCCAAGCCGATCTCTCCTTACCCGCTTACCGCCTCCGCAACTTACCACGCAGCAAACTCCGCCATCCACCACCAACCCCTCACCTTCGCCGTCTAGGCCACTCCTTATCGACCCGTCGCCAACACCCGCTACACCCGCCACCACTACTCCTTCACAGGCAAGGATCCCCCCACCATCGTCTTCCCCATCTTTTATACCCAGATCTCTCCTCATTCCGACCACTAACCCTTCCCACGCTCGGGCGCCCCTTCCTACTCCTACGCCTCCTGCAGGGGCTTCTTTGTTGAACTCCTCTCCACCACCACCTCTTACGGGAGCTCCTTCTTCAAATACCCCTCCACCACTTCTTAACGCCAATACACCCTCTTCTTCTTCCAACCCTCCTCCTTTACTTGCCCCGACAGAGGCACGACAAAACGTGGCACCGCTCCGCAGTGGACGGATGTTCTAGCGCATCTTTCCCCAAAGAGAGCAAGAGCCCGCGCAGGGGCCTAATGAACAAGAACAGGAGCAAGAGTCCGTACCCGGCACTCAGTATGATTTGATAAAGCATCTTGACCGACTCCAGCAAGATTTCAATTTTAGAACTGATCAAAAGGTCAACCACTCATCAGATGGCCCTGAAAGAATATTTGCAGAAGGTCATGGTCAATGAAGACATTCCGGTCGAGCAGATAACCACAGTCTTAACGCCCGCTAGCAGCCAGCCGGCGATTACTTTTCATGAGCATGAACTGGCACCACTCCCAGCAAGGAAATATGCTTTATGCATCACAGTCGACATCAATAAGGTGGCTGTAAAACAATGTTTGGTGGACACTAGGGCGTCCATCAACGTATTGCCGCCAAGCACTTTGAAGATGTGCGGCATCCCAAAGAATCAGATTCGGCCATCTACCATAACAGTCACAGCATATGACAATACAAAGAAGCCTCCTCTAGGCATGATCACATTAAAAGTTAGTTTGGGTCCGGCCACAATCACGGTCGATTTCCATATTTTGGACATGGATCCAACATTTAATGGCATTCTGGGCCGCCCCTACATTCAACAGCTCGATGCAGTGCTCTCTACAAATCCTCAGTGCCTTAAGTTTCCACACAAGGGCCGCATTATCAAAGTTACCAGTATGCCAATTCTGCCAGAGGAAGACATACACTTGGCTTCATCAGTTCCTTCTATCTGGCCTGCCAACAAGCCGTTGCTATCAATACTAGACCTCCCTTACCCACGGCCAACGTCGCCCGAGACAGTCACGACAGTTGCTATGACACCCTTGCCTTCCAAGGGGAAGAAAAATAAAAGCATGATAAACACCCCTGGCTGGAAAATCCTAATGAAAATGGGGTATCAAAACGGCAAAGGTCTGGGTGCCAGTTGTCAAGGCAGGACTAGGCCTATTAAGCCTCAGAAATTGATTGTGCGAGGTGGCCTGGGCTATAAAGGACCAAGCAAGAATGAAGATGAACCATGGGCAATCATGACATCCACTCTGAAGACGGATCGCCAACCGCTTACATGGACAATACAGACACATTTTATTAAAGGTGGCGTCCAAAATAATGAGCAGACTACAATAATCACCTCCATTCTAGACTGTCAAGATGTTCATGCAAGACAGTTTGCTCGCCATATTGCACCATTGGCCACTTATAAAGCCCTGGAGTCCTTAAGGCCCGAAAAAAGAAGGAAGATGGATGATCTAGAGTGTGATTGGTACAGATGGTTCGATATGAATGATATTACTATTGTCTTGAGCCGTCTCTTTATGCCGACTGATCCGGAATGGCCGCCACTAATACATGAATTGATTGAAATGCTGACTGTGATTACAAATAAGAGGCAGTTGCTGAGTGATTATACGGACACTGGAGAGTCAGACGTTCCATATGAAGAAGGATTTACAATAGACAGGCTGTGGGCCGGCCTCTTTTCCCTCACTTCTATGCATCCGTCTCTTCTTGTTTCCCTATATTCTCAATTGTTCTCTCGCGTGCCGAGACCCCCGCCAATTATGATCAGCTTTTCTCCAGATTCACTGAATATTTCTCTCCCGATTCCTCCCTTGCCCCTCGAGCAATTCTCCAAACTTTCCATCACACCCCCATGCGGGTCATCTCTGATTCAATCTTTCTCCAAACTTTCAATCTCCACTCCTCCTGCTATTCTCCCTTCACATTGCTTTCTTCTAGAAAAAGAAAATAAAAATGAAGGAAAATACGAAAATGAAAAAAACGTCAAAATTCCAACTCTTCAATCCTCCATCTCCGTTAAGGAGACTTATTATCTCTTTTCCGAGTGTGTCCCGACCCAGGGGCCACTCTTCCATGATTCATTGATAAATCCTTTCTCCCCCTCTGGTGAGGGGTCTTCATCTGTATCTCCCCCTGTATCCACTTTTTCACCTCCTTCCTTCAATCAAGCTAGTTGTTCTTCTTCTTCTAATAAAATTCATGGGGTAGATTTTCATAAGAAATCCAAGGGTAAGCAGATTCCCCGTAGATTTCTGTTGGAGTTAGCCAGAAGATGCCAGGCTTGTTTAGCTCTTCCTGAATTTGTGGAGAATCCGATTATCCTGCCAGAGTTGGAATATGAGGATACTAATGCTTCTTATGAGGGTTTGGGTGTCTATGAAATCATGAATGATGAAGACCCTATTGAAGAGGGGGATGAAAGTTATGAAGAATATGAGGACGAGGCTGATGCCTTTGCCAGTGGCATGAGAAGATTTGACGAACCATCAGCCTCTGTAGAAGAGCCTACCAAAGAAATTAATTTGGGTACGGAAGAAGACCCTAGGATTGTCCTCATCAGCAAGAGTTTGCCGCCCTCCGAAGAGGAGGCGCTTATTTTGGTACTTCAAGAATATAAGGACACGTTCGCGTGGAGTTATGAGGATATGCCTGGATTAGACCCTGCGCTCGTTGAACACCGCCTTACACTTAAGCCAGGGTCTGTCCCGGTCAAGCAACGGTTGAGGCGTTTCCACCCTAACATGGCTTTAAAGATGAAAGAAGAGGTCGACAAGCTCCATAAGGCTAGATTTGTTAGAGTTGTCCTCTATCCTAACTGGGTGGCCAACATCGTCCCAGTCATGAAGAAAGATGGAAAGGTTCGAATTTGCATAGACTTTCGGGACCTCAACCGTGCGTGTCCTAAAGATGACTTCTCCCTCCCTCATATTGATGTTCTGATTGATAATACGGCAGGATTTGAGACTCTCTCGTTCATGGATGGTTTTTCAGGTTATAATCAGATTCGTCTGGCTGAAGAAGATCAAGAGAAAACATCATTCACTACACCATGGGGTACATACTGCTATGTGGTCATGCCTTTTGGACTCAAGAATGCTGGAGCCACCTATCAGAGGGCAATGATGGCAATTTTTCATGATATGATCCATATTTATATTGAGGTGTATGTGGATGACCTGGTAGTAAAATCAAGGACAAGGATTGAGCATCCTGGGGTTCTAGCTAAAGTCTTGCAAAGATCACGAGAGTACCAATTGAAAATGAACCCCAAGAAGTGTGTATTTGGTGTTTCATCAGGGAAATTGCTTGGATTTATTGTTAGCAAAAGAGGAATTGAAGTTGATCCCAATAAGGCGAAGGCCATCAGGGATATGCCTCCTCCCAAGAATTTGAAGGAAGTTCGAGGATTAATCGGGAGGTTACAATTTATCCGCCGCTTTGTCTCCCAGCATTCACAAAGATGTAGGCCGTTTTACGAGCTTACTAAGCCGGGGGTCAAGTTTAATTGGGATGACAAGTGTCAGGCAGCTTTTGACGGATTGAAGGATTATCTGGCCAATCCTCCTGTCCTGAGGCCGCCGATTCCAGGCAAACCGCTTATCCTCTATGTTTCTGTCCTGGATGACTCTGTAGGTGCTGTCTTAGCTCAAGTGGATGAAGAAGGTAAAGAGAGGGCAGCATATTACTTGTCTAAACTTCTCAACCCTTGTGAGCAGAGGTACTCAGCCATGAAAAAGACTTGCGCTGCTTTAGTTTGGGTAGTTCAGAAGTTAAAACACTATTTCTTAGCTCAAGAGGTTCACCTCATTGCTCGCATGAATCCGATTAAATTCCTTCTTGAAAAATCTGTTCTTACTGATCGATTAGCACGCTGGCAAAGTTTCCTTTCTCAGTTCGACATCACTTACATTCAACAGAAAGCAATCAAAGGCTACGCCATTGCCGAACATCTTGCTCACCACCCTCTACCCCAATTTGATCCTGTCAATTCAGAGTTTCCAGACGAAGAACTGATGTCCATTAATCGACTCCACGATTCTATGTGGACGTTACATTTTGATGGAGCTCTAAATTCCCAAGGAAGAGGGATCGGCATGGTTCTTTTAACGCCAGAAGAGGTCACCATCCCATTTGCTGCTCAGCTCACTTTCCTTGTCACCAACAACATAGCTGAGTATGAGGCTCTTTTGGCCGGTCTTCAAACCGCTCATAAATATGGTGTTACTCATTTACGAATTGTTGGTGATAGTCAGCTCATTCTGCGCCAGGTGCTTGTCAAATGCCGCACTATCAATCCTAAGCTCAAGCCATACCAGGAACTTGCTTCAGCTTACGCCAAACTCTTCACCAAGTTGATCTTCGTTCATGTCCCTCGCAGCCAGAACATCCTGGCTGACGCTCTTGCCTCTTTAGCTTCTGCTTTAGTCTTCCCTCCTGAGCGTGATTTTCATGTTCCTTTAATTCATCAGCGTGACACTCCAGCTATTAAGGATCGTGCATTCCTCGATATTAGGGATAAGGTGCTCGAGAAGGCCAGGCGGAGCGAAGCTCTTAAAGGCAAAGAGGTCATGCTCTTAGATTGGCAAGAAGAGTTGGCTGACGAAGAGAAACCTTGGTATTACGAGATTGCCAGATATTGCAATGATCAGTCCTATCCCGAGGAAGCCACAGCAGAAGAAAAGAAAGCAATTAGAAGAGTGGCTCAACGTTATGTTTTGGTTGGAGGTGTGCTCTATAGAAGAGGGCTCACAGGTGTTTTATTAAGATGCCTCGATGATGATGAATCCTGGAAAGTCGTGGAAGAGGCGCATTCAGGAGTGTGTGGTGGTCATGTGAACAGCCAGATGTTAGCTAAGAAGATCCTTAGGCTAGGCTTCTATTGGCCAACTCTAGAAGAGGATTGTTCCATCTATGTTCGAAGGTGTGTTAAGTGCCAGCTGCACGCCGATAAAATTCATTCTCCTGCTTCTTCACTCCATCATATATTCTCCCCATGGCCTTTCTCCATGTGGGCTTTTGATATCATTGGACCTCTTGGTGATTCGAACCTCCTGACCAAGCAAAAGTCGTTCATCCTGACGGCAACGGAATACTTCACCAAGTGGGCGGAAGCAGAAGCATCCGTGGAGATCAAAGCATCAACTGTCTGCAAGTTCATAATGAAGAACATCATCGCAAGGTTCGGCATCCCAAGTACTATCGTCACCGACAATGGACCTCAATTCATCTCCCAAGAGCTCAAGGATCTCTGCAACAGGTATAATTATATTGCATCATTCTTCTCCCTATTATCCACAGGGCAATGGCCAGGCAGAGGTCACTAATAAAACTTTGATCAAAATCGTTAAAAGACGTGTGAGGCTAATAAATTCTCGGATTGGCCAGACAAGCTAGTGGAAGCTCTCTGGGCCTATCGCACTTCCATTCGTACCCCTACTGGGCAAACCCCTTTCGCCCTTACTTATGGAATGGAGGCGGTAGTCCCTTATGAGATTCTCATTCCATCTCTGCGAGTACAATTGGACAAGGAGTTCTCTATTGATAAGCGTCGTGATTCGCTCCTTGCCCAGTTGGAACTCCTAGATGAGAAGCGTCTGGTCGCCGCTGAGCATGCACACGTTTATCAAAACAGGCTGTCACGTTTTTATGAAAAGAAAGTAATTGAGAGAAAATTCAAAGTCGGTGAAATGGTAATCAAGAGAATTTTTGTAAAACCTGGAGGCCCCCGCTCAAAACTCCAACCAAACTGGGAAGGACCATTCGTCATAAAAGAGGTTTATCCTGGCAATGCCTATAAACTGATTAATGCTGAAGGAGAAGAGTTAAGTCACCCTTGGAATGGTTTGTATCTTAAGAAATACTACCCTTGATTCTAAAATCCAAAAAATCCAAAATCCAAAAATATATATATATTTCCAAAATCCAAAATATATATATTTCCAAAATCCCAAAAAATATACATACATTTCCAAAATTCAAAAAAATAGAATTTCCAAAATCCAAATGAATATTGAAAATTTTCAAAAGGGTTGCCATGGCACACAAGGGCCTAAAGTCCGAAAGGTCAAAATTCAGAATTCATTCACCAGTCTTGTTAAATTTAAAATGGGGTTGACACCCGCACACACTAACACGCTTTATTCTTGAACTCAAGCGGTGCAAAATCCGACGGAAAGTCAAAACCTGACTAAAGGTGAAGACAATACCCGTTCTTTCCTTCTTCGGCCCATAAGGGAGGAAGGGACGCCTCGAGGTAGATACGCCAAGCCTACTCGCCGCCCTAGTAGGTGGAAATCAGGGCCCAAAAGGGAACAAAATGCCATGAAAGCCCAAGTACAATTAGGTTGCTCAATGCAAATCAATTCCAAAGTGAAAGTCAAATGGTGAAAAGAAAAGCATGTCAAGAGGGCAAAGTCTCTGCAGGAAAAACCTTGGGCGTATGCATGCAATATAAAAGAGGCAAAAGGCAACAAAGTTTCTCTACGCCAAAGACCGAACCCCAACGGGCATAGGGCAGGGGAGGTAGCTTTGCTTCGGGTATCTCAGAATCCCTTATGGGCTTCCTTATATCTTCTTCCATCCCTTCCTTTGTGGTAAATCATAAACTAGCAGAATGATCAAGACGGACCTAGGAGATTGCACCGTGCGAAATCTCGAATATAAGTTAATCATTATCACGTCAACTCCCTTTTAATTATTCAAGAAAGGTTCATGAATTTTTAATGGTGACCGTGTAGGACCCACGGTCTGGGTAGCCTTGTCAACCCAATTTGGAAAACAAAAAAAATTAACGCCTTTGTTTAAGGCGCTTTTTATTTAATTCGCGCCTTTTTTCAGGTCGTCTCCTTCAAAATAACGTCCCCTCCCAGGTCGTCACTTTCTCAAAATTCGAATTCGTTTTCAAATTCGCGCCGTTCCATAGGGCGTCTTTTATTCGAATAACGACCTAATCTAAGGCGCGTCTTTCAGAAAAATAACATATATATATATATATATATAAAACAATAAAAGAGGAAAAGAAATGCATTATTCACGATGTATGATTGCATTATTGCATGGGGCATCTTTTATTTATCGTTTGCATATGTGTGCTTGCATGTCACCTCTCCCCTTTATTGGTTATTTCATTTACCTTATTTGATTAAAGGCTTGGCCCCTTGACCCGCTATCCAGGTCAAAAGAAAAGGCACCCCTTGCTTATTGAGCAAGGGGCCAAGTCGAACAGATGAATTAACCTGTTTATTTAAGTGTGAACCACAACTACAGGTACATGGCAAAGTAAAGCGAACACAAAGAACGTGGAAAAGAAGCGAAGTACACAACCACAAGTACACAACTACACAAGTGCTCAGGTGTGAGGGTGGAGGAGTACAAGTAAGTCTCTCAGCTCTCGCCTCCACCCTCCTCTCTCCTACTCTCTACCTCGTCCTCGCCGTCCCGAGGAGACGCTGGTGGAGGGGGCATGGGCCCCCGTGAAGAAGCTGGAACTCGAGCCTGGCCCCCTGCCTCGCTCCTCCCTCGAAGAGAAGAACCCGCCACAAAGGTGGAGCTGGTGAAGGAGTAACCCGCAGCACGAGCTCGCTCACGCCCTCGCTGGAGACGCTCCTCAGCAACTCGTAGCCGCTCCTGAGAAAGGACCAGCTGGGTCCTCGAGTCTGCCAGCTCACGCTCACGTGCTGCCACCAGCTCCTGGTACCGGGCACGCTCTGACTGCTGTAGCTCGTGGTGACGGGCACGGTCCGCCAGGTGCTCCTCGCGCTCTCGCGCGCGCTCTCGTCGCTCCAGCTCGAGGGCAACCCGCAACTCTGCCACGTCCTGAGGCAGCTCCTCCCGTCGCCTCAGGGACCGCTCCAGCTCTGTAATCCGTTGCTCGCGGATCTCCAGCTCTGTCCTGGCCAGGGCAGCCTGGGTACGTGCCGCCTGTAACTGTCTGGTCTGCAAACAGGTAAACAAATCATCAGTTCCACAGTTCAATAACTCATGAAATAAGCAATGTATGACGGAAAGTAAATCACTCACCTGGGCAGTCATCGCCTGCTGTCCCTCGCAGACGCAAGTAAGAGCGGCTCGAAGCTCCTCAGTCTGAAAAATGAATTTCATCAGTGCACATTGAAATATAAGCAATATTTGAACGAGGTTTGAGTTTTGGATTTTACCCGTGAGGCGAGGTCGCGCTCTACAGCCTCAGCCCGTGTGACCGCTCCCGCTAGCTGCTCTGCTAGTGCGGTCACCTCTGCACTGGGTCCCCTCGAGCTGGAGGCTTCCCCTGCATCTCTCCCTACGGCTCCCTGCTGGGCACGCTGCATTTATTGAAATTATCAGTGGCTAATCATCAATAATTCAACAAAAATGCATTTGCATATAGATTTAAACACTCACCAGGGTCTCGAGGTCGGCTCGTGTGGCAGCTAGCTGGTCCTCCAGGCTGTGTAGATGGGCCTGGGCATCCATCGCCGCTATGTCCCGTGCATCCTGCATCCATTTCATATTAGTCACATAATGGAAATACATAAGCATTTGCATTCAATTTAGAAGCGATTGCATTCATACATACCCCTAAGACCCTCATCTGGGGTCGACCGGCGTAAACCTCCCAGTAGCGCCGGAGGTACTCGGAGCTGTCAGTCGCCTGGGAGGTGACTCGGGTCCCGCCTCGCCGCCAGCCGACGTACTGGTCCTCGAACCGCACCCTCCAGTCGATCGCCTTCGTGCGACCGCGCGTCTTCTTCCCGATCCCTCGCGGCTCCCCGACCTCTATCCACTCCTGGTGTAGGCCCAGGGTCCTCATCACCAGTCTGAGCCGTAACGGCTCGATCTCGCTCAAACAGTGAACCCACAGCTCATGCTCAAAGCGAGGTCGCCCTGCTACGACCCATGGCTGGCCCTCGTCCGTCATCCCCTCGTAAGGCCTCCATCGCACCTGCATCCATGAACATGCATGTCATCTCATCATAATCATAATAAATTCAAATAAACATAAAAAAATGCATAACATTCATACCAGCGAGGGAGGGAAGTCTTGGAACTCTCTCCGTAGCACCCACAACTCGTAGCCGAGTGGGGCACCGAAGACCACTGGCAGCCAGCGCCGTGCTAGAGGGAAAGCACCCTCACCTCCTGGCCGTGGGTCGGCACGCCCCATGGGCATGTATAGGTGGCTCCAAACCTGCATCCATGCATCATAGTAGCAAAACATTCATATGCATACACATTCAACATTCAAACGAAAAATTACATACCTGAAGAAAAGGTGAGAAGCCACTAACGGTCGTCTCTCGACTTGTCCCCGTGGACAGATCGGCTAGTAGGTGCGCCAGCAGCGCCGCTCCCCAGGCGTATCTGCCAACTTCCTCTAAATCCTCGAGGATCCCTAGGAACCGGCAGTTGATGACGTCGCCCTTCGTCCCGAGCAATAGTCTCCCGAGCAGCAGCAGTAGAAACCTCCTCAAGTCCCGGTCTGCTCTCTCCCTGTCGGCTGGGTCCTGGCAATAGACCGCCCTAGCCCCCTCGATCAATCTCTGTGAGAACTTCTCTAAGGACTCCCCTGACCTATGCCTAGCATCCCCTAAGCCCATCACTGTAGTCAGGTCGGTGCGGAAGATAGTCCTACACTCGCTAGGTGTCTCGTAGACCATCTCTAGCCCTAGCAGCCTCTGGGCAAGCTCGGTATAGTCTGGTAAGGTGATCCCGCTCACTGCCTCCCTGTCTACCCTAAGTCCCGTGATCCTAGCTACATCCTCTAGGGTAGGAACCATATGTCCCCAAGGCATCAGGAATGCCCGGCTAGTCCTATCCCATCTCTCCCTCAGAACCTGGATAAGTGGTAGGTCGGGTCTGACTGGCTCTATGCTAAGGAAGGCCCCAAACCCCATAGCATCTACCCTGGCTCTCTGGAACTCGGGGAGGCCGTAATATGCTGCTCGGACCATGACCCAGGAGATCCGTGTCATCATCAATCCCTGCGCGCATAAAGAAAGAAATTTTGGTTTAATTGTTCAATTATTCCAGTTGAAATTCACTTAATTGCCTTGGTTTGAGATGTTGATGTTTGATTTAATTAACGACCATCCCAAGGTAATGGTTTGTTTAATTGGCGCCCCTGAGGGGGGCGTGGTTTATAAGTGAGCTTTGAATTAACGACCTACCCTAGGTCGTTGTTTATCTAAGAGACGCCCCGGTGGGAGGCGTGATTTTGAGGTTAATTTCTAAATTCTTAAAAGGTTTTTTCAATTGACGCCCGTCTCAGGGTCGTCATTTGATTAAGTAACGCCTCTGAATGGGATGTTTTTCTTAAAATGGGTTTTGGGTTTTAATAATTTATTCTGGAATTGTTTGAATGGACGACCATCCCTATGGTCGTTATCTATTGAATTGACGCCCCGATGGGGGGCGTTGTTTTCCAGGGTTTTTGAAAATTAAATAAAAACAGCATGCGATATAAATCATGGAAAAATATATGATTGAACAAATGCACGGAATTAACAGCATGATTGATATGAAAAAAAATGATAATTTCAATGGACGACATGCTGTAGGGCGTGTTTTCATGAGGATAATTATTTTTCAGAAAATAATTTGAATCGACGACCCAGGTATGGGCGTCTTTTCTTTAATTCACGACACCCATGAGGGCGTCTCTTTTCTGAGCTTTGAGCTTTCTAAACCCGAGGGCTATGGAAAATACCAAAAAAATGAAAATAAATTTGAAAAAAAATGGAAATTGGGTTGGGGGCCTACCTTGTGGCGTTTGGGTTCTTCCCGTGGAGGGCGTGGCTGACGAGGCCGCCGGAGTTGGCCGGGGCGAGGAGCGGCCGCCGCCGTGGCCGGTGGCTCATCACCGTCTTCGTGTTCACCGTCATCACCTTCCTCCTCACCGCCGTCTTCGTTGCCCTCTTCATCTTCGCCGTCATCATCTTCTTCGCTTCGCCCTCCGGCCTCGTCGCCGGCTGTCGCCGTCGGAGCCTCCTCGGCCGCCGGGTCTTCCTCGGCCGACTGCGGGGGGGGCTTCCTCCTCGTGGGCATCTTCGCCCAAGTCCACGACCTCCGGTGCGGCCACCCTCTGCCGTTTAAGTCCGCCGGCCATGGTTAGGGCTAGGGTGTAGAAGAGAGAGAGATAGAGAAAGAGAATGAGAGGATGGGTTGGTTTCAGTTAGGGTTGCAGTAGGGTGTAGAAGAGAGAAAGAGGGAAAAAGAACGAAGGAAGAAGAAGAAAGGAGGGAAAGTTAAGTCGAACGGTCAAAAAGAATTAACGACTTAAGGAAGGCCGTGTCTTATGGAATTAACGTCTGAAACCAGGGCGTTTCTTGATAATTGACGACATTGCTTAAGGCGTTATCTTTGTTGGCATGGGGAATGATAACCGTCGTCAGACGCATTCAATGGGGATTGATTGATTTGATGGGAATAATCATTACTGTTTCTGATTAACGACTAGTCTTGAGGCGTTATTTATATGAAACGTGGCTTAATTTGAGGCATTTTTTTTAGAATTTCAACGAATACTTTTTGGAATATAAATCAATTAACGCCCTTGTTTAGATCGTTATTTAGTTAACGCCCATTAAGGAAGGCGTCACTTTTGAGCAACGAAACATTGGAAATGACATGTGCTGAGGCGTTACTTTGGGAATTAACGACATTGCTTGAGTCGTTATTTACAACAGAATCACAAATTATTGGAAGATTTGATCGGAAATATTGTGTTGTGGCTCAATCAGAATATCATTATTATTTATTGATGAGAAGATTACATTGCATTCAATGAGCCATCTTGGGTCTCAAGCTTCTTAAAGCTATTACATAAGATTTCCATTGATCTCTGTCTTCTTCCAAGCTTTCCACAGGTTGATGGGTCTTGTTGATTTTCCACAGTGCTTGGATAGTGGTTGTCTCTTCTCCATCCTCATTGCTACCAAGGTCCCGTGTCTTGATAGGAGGGAGATGAGATGGATCCTCGAATATTTGCCGTGGGAGCCCGAGTTGAGGAAGGCACCGGTGTGAGTTGTATAGCACGAAATCTGAGGCGCCTATGAGTCGGAGGTCCGTCCCGGGGGAGAATCTTGCACGGAGTTCTTGAGTCTTGAGTATTCCCGGGGCGCAAGTGAATAGATTCTTTGGCATTACCTTGAGATGTTCTCTCCATTCCACTCTCTTTTTGATCTGAGGAATCCGGTTCGCCACCCTATTGCTTATCCCAAGTGAACCGGTCATGTAAGAGAGTGGGCTCTTTGAGAAGATTCTCGAGGATTGTTGGGCCTCATCACATGGATCGAACTTGAAGTGGAGATCTACCCAACTAGAGAGAGCTAGCATGCATCCGTAGATGGGCCTTCCCATCGCCGCCGAGGTAAGCCCGCTATAGAGATAGGCTAGGATAGCCGGTCCAACTCTCTCTCCCTCCCATAGGCTCACCACGGCGCTTAACTGTGCCTCTTCTAGGAAATCCTCCGTGGATGGGAATAAGAGTGCTCCTACTAAGCATACCACGAAGGCCTTGGTCACCCGTTCGATCTCTTCTTCTTCTTTAGCTTGATCCGCTCTCTTGTACACCCATGAGGCAAGCTTTAGAAGATTAATTCCTTTAGTGACCTTGATTTGGTTCACTAAGTTTGGGCTAGGTATCAATGTGGTTAATAGTTCATGTGAGGAAATTGATTTTGGCATGATGGCTATCTTTTCCTCATCTCCTTGCTTCATCCTCTTTAAGCCCAAGATCATCTCCAATTCTTCTAATAGGATGGTGGCTTCAAAGGTTGAGAATAGGAAGGTGTGAGTGGAAGGGTGCCATATTTCAGTTAGAGCTCTATGGCAGCCCAATCTAAGTGAATTTGGTCATAGTGTTTTGCATGGGTTATTAGGCCTAGAAGGTGCCATCTAGAGAGAAAGACCCTCATATCTGAAGAGAACTTGGAGAGGAGAAGAGGCAGCCACTTAATCTTGGTAAATCTCCTGGCTCCTGGCACGTTCGGATAGTCCTGTAGAAGATGGACAAGAAAGAGAAGAAAACAGAAGCAGACAGAAAACATGAATAGGCAGTTTGCAAGCAGTAGTTCGGTGAAGATATGAAAGGAAAGGAAAGAACAGAGGAATTAATCTTTACCTGGTTCATCATAATTCTACTGCTGACATGTCCATTAATCTCGGTTAGCCTGGGGGTAGAAGTTTTGGATCTCTTAATCGCTCTCTCCATCTTCGGTCTACAGGAGGAGTTTGAACGATTGCAGTGCCTGCGAGAAGGACACGAACAGAAGAAGCAGAAGAAACAGAGAATTGAGATTGCTTTGATTGACCTAAGGAAGTTCTTTCCTTTTTATAGAAGTCTAGAGGGTCGGAGTTGCAGGGTTGATTGCCATTAGGACTGGGTGTAGCTTTCGAGTTGGAGACGGAAGCGAGTGATTAATTAACGTCTTCTGTTGGGGCGTCAATTGTTAAATTGACGACCTGACAGAGGTCATTTTTTTTATTTCACGCCCCTGTATGGGACGTCTTCTTCTTGAAACTCTCGGTGCATTTAACGCCTCAGTGGAAGGCGTGTTTTATCTTTTGACGCCCTGATGTCAGACGCCTTTCATGCTTTTGACGCCTTTCCCTCCAGTCGTGATTTTTGCTCACATGTTTGACTCCTCTATATGCTTTAATGAACTTAAGTGCTATTCTTTGGTTGGAATTGCTTTTTAATTAAGCACTTATGATCATATTTTGAGGGTTATTTCTGATCATTGTTATGAGGGCTAATGAATTTTCAAGTGCAGAAGAGTGCAGGTTTCGAGATGCTTGGATCATTCGTGGGAGTAACATCATTCTATTTTTGTGTTTCTTTCATGTAAGCATTGTTACTATATGGTATCTACGCTATTATAGCATATCAAGGACCTTGTGGTTCTGATGAACCTGGAATTTGAGTTCCCCTTCATCAAAAATAGTGATAATTCCATGAGAGTCTTGATCACACGGATAGGCCGTTGAGTCATTCAAGGTCTGGGACGACGGTTCCACTTTCTGGGTTGATGTGCGGACAAACGGGCTTCGGCTTAGTGTCAGCTCAGAGATTTGGATTCTTGACCAAATCTAAATGGCTTAACAATATTATCCTTGATTATTTTCTATTTTTAGTTTGCTTTATCTTTTTCTTTTTAGCCCAGCATGCATCATGTAGGACTTTGAGCTTCGTGCTGAAAATCTTCATATTATGGCAATAATGAAGGTCACTCGCTCTTGATTGAGTTGACATGAGATATTCCACTCCAAATTGAGTACTTTATTCTCTCTGAAGCCGCTCAGGCTAGTTCCTTGAAAGTGTTCTTTTGCTGGATCCTTCATCTCAATTCCCTTTATTTTTTCTGCAAATCCACCTTGGTTGTAGCACGTCCACATTGGCTGGTAACCGCTCTCCAATGGTGTCTCCCTATCGTGCCCACGTGCACATTTTATTTACTTAGTTTAGTCTCCTTTATCCAGCAAATCGATGCTTCCTTGGAATCACCTAGAGTTGTTTCACTCAGAATCTTGGAAAGATTTCTAATGCTTAGTGTCTGAGGCGTGTCACATCACACCTTGGCATCTACTTATCAGTTCACTCCACTTCATTCCACTTCATTACGCTTTCGCTTCATTCCGTCTCACTCCCTTCCAAAGCAGACGCCAAGGCGGGGCAGCTGTAGACACGCCAAAATAGACGCTTTGTTAATCAAATCTCATGTCACTATGTTAACGCCCCAAAGTGAACTTCAATATTTCTATAATATAAAGTTTTTCTATTTTTGTGTGTTTTTGTGATTTATTCTTGGGTTTTTGGTGATTCACGACTTGAAGAGGGGCGTGTTTTAAATAGCGATCTAATCTGTGGCGTGTTCTTAAGAAAGGACGACCACAGGTACGGGCGTCAATTCCTGGTATTTTACGTGTCCCACCCTGATTGAAAATCAATGATTAACGTCCTTCCATAAGTGCGTGTTTTTATTTAACGCCTTTGATTCAGGCGTCTCTTTACAATTTTCAAATAAAGAAGATTTTATTACCAAAATTGAATCCAGGAAGTGACGCCTTAATCCTGGTCGTGTTTTGAATTAACGCCCTTGAGCAGGTCGTCAATTCTGAATTGACGCCCTTGAGTAGGTCGTGTCTCACCCTTTCGTGTCTCGGTCACCTTGCTCGATCTGGGAACTAGAGTCCTTGCCATTAACGACCACTGCTTATTCTTATCTTCCCAAATCTGTGTCTATTTGTGATCAAGACCCTATAAAAGAGTCCCCTGGTTGATCTCGCGCGAGGTTACAGAGGACACAGCGAGGTAAGGTAAGGTTAGATAGACAGAGGTTACGGTGTTGCTGGAGCCATTAACCACGAATCAGAGAAAGAGCAGAGAGCAGTTTTCTTTTGCGCAGAGAAGAGTTTCTACTCTCTTCATCCGTGTGATCTCTTCATCATCTTCCTTCTGCTTCCTGGTGCTCCGGTGGTTCTCCCCTTTACTGTTTACAGGAACAGTAGGGGTTCCCTCTCCCTTATGTGTTTGTCTTCATCGTATCATCATCGATCATCATGCTTTTCTTCTTTTGCATTAGTATGCATATCTTCCTCCTCTCCCTAATTCTCTAGGGGTTTTAAAACCAAACAAAAAGGTGCGCATGCTATATTCTTATTTCATCATCATACTGTTTCTTTGGATTGATACTACACCCACATTTGGCTGATCTCCTTTTCTTTTACTTGTTTGTTCTTTGTTTCAAGGTAATCAACAAGGAAAACCCCCTTTCATCGGTCGGCCGATAGAAGGTGGAGGAAGGAATCCATATCCATCCCGCGTCTTATTTTCACCAGGTATTCGCGATCATCTTTTCTTCTTATTGAGGTAACCCCTCTGGCAATCACACTCCTTAGTAGCACCACGTGCTCTTTTACTCCCTTTTTCATCATTATTCTCCTTTTTCTCTTATGCACATATTTATATTTTCCTTTAAGAGTGGATTTTCCATGATTCACACTGGCGTGACGATCGAGGCGTGGTGTTGCCACGATCCCGTTCGTGGATTCAAAGCCGACGTGGGTTGTCCGTGTGATGGTTTTCGACGTGGATTGGCCATTTCGGCGCTTGAAATCTCTGGTGGAGGTAGGGAGATGGACACCCTACTCCCGTTCTGCGTTTCCTCGCGATTTGGAGCCGAATCGTGCAAGAACGAGTGGGTTTTACCTCGTTTTGGGTGAAAGCATGTTCGGGGGGTGTGAGCCGGGTTCGCCTTCTCAGGCGACGATTTTCAGTTTAATTGGTCTAGTTTGAACCCCTGGCATGTTGGGAACTCATTCCCGCCAGTTTCATCGCGTTTGGTTGAGAATCGGAGTCGGTATGAGCCTGACTATCCCCGTGACTCATTTCGGGTCGATTCGGTAGAATCGCCAGTTTCTTGTGTTTTTCGTGTCAAAATGATCCCTTCCGGTCTGTGGAAGGCTTATTTCATCCTTAGGGTTATTTCCCCGTCGTTTAGACGTGATTAGGGTGTGGAACGGCCGGATTTGACCATTCCTCTATTTTTCCCGCCGTAATGCTTTAGCGATCGTACCAGAGACCATTTTTAGGGCTTTAGCGGTCCTTGGGTGACCGTTTCTGATTTTTGAACAGTATGTCGGTTCAGGTCTTTGCGGTCGTGCGATAGACCGTTTCTTCTGGCTCGTAGTCGAATGGATGACCGCTACTCTCTGACAGCGGCCACACGATAGACCGCTAAGGGGGGTTGTGTATGTCGGTTCTTCGCGGTCGTGCGATAGACCGCTAAGCTAGGATTGGTGCTCTGAGAGACAACCTCTAATCATTGTTTATGTTGGTTCAATAGTTTTAAGCCGATTGTGCTAGCGGTCCTAGCCTTGAGCGCTTAGCGTCCTTAGCGGTCCATTGGGTGACCGCTAAGCTGTTTGACTGTTTTAAGTCAGTTCGGGGGTTGACCGGGTCTAGCGGTCATATGGACGACCGCTACCATCTCCTTGCGGCCCTGCGATAGACCGCATGCCCCTGTGTTTCTGTAGTTGGTTGGCTAGCGGCCCTTGGGCTGACCGCTTGGTCTTCCTGGCGGTCAGGCAGGTGACCGTTTAGTCCCATTGTCCTGTTTTTCTGATATTTGGCCTCCAACTGTCTTGGCTTAACCTTGTGGTTTGCCCACAATCCCGTGGATGTCTGGGATATCCTATGAGGGTGATGACTATGTTGTGAGGTAGGCGGGAGTGCCATTATATCGAGCTGTGTTCCGTGATGCTTCAGAGTCATGATTGGTTTCTTGTCAACCCGGTTGCGATCCAGTGGTTGACATGTAACCTTGCGAATGTCTCCGTGATCCGGTATGGATCGAGACATAGTTTTAGATGCCTGGAGGTATTGCCTTACCTTGGTTTACGTGTCCATGTGCTTTGAGGGTCTTGGTGATTCCTCAGGTCTCCGTGATTCATGTTATGCCGATGTATGGATCCGGCTATCTTGTGTCGTTTCCTTTACATGTGTTTTATCGTGACATTGGCTTAGGGACTAGGCTGATTAACAGCGTGAGCTGTGATGTGTGACGATCTTGACCCCGAGTCTTGTGACTCAAGGATCGTTATGTCAGCAGATCTAGTTGTCTTTCCTTAGTCCGATGGCAGTCCGGTATGCTACCATGTGTCTGGTGCTTCGTAGTACGTGTGACAGTGCGTGCTTAGCCTGTCCATACTTCAGCACTACTATTTTGGAGTCTTTGTGCCTCGTGAGCCTCCACTAGTCGTAGCCTAACGACACTTTCCTGTGTGTCGGCCCACCTAGGAGTGGTGGCGGGGTATGTTCCTGATATACGGTTTGTAAGCTAATGTCCGTGGGCCCTCTTGCCTTGTGGTAGCGGTAGCATCCTATTGGGGGGAAGCTAGCTAGAGGCCTGGCTCAAGACATTGAGCTTGTGTGTGCACACGCGGTCAGGGGAGTTTGGACGAGCGCCGACGGGCGTGACCCTGACTAGTCACTCATTGCTGTGGTACCGTTGTTCCTTGTGTTGTGATATCGTTGCTCCTTGTACTTGGGACTGTTGCTCCTCGTACTTGGGTTTGTGAGTGTCTCAGTTACCACCGTTCCCGGTCTGTGGAAGATACTTGTGGTGCAGTGTAAGTCGTCAGTGGATGCATCTGGCTATTCTTCTAGTGAGGAGGTGCTCTTGTCACTTGACGCACAATCTAGTGACTCTTGTGGCTTGTGTTTATGACTGTTTCCTGTCATGATTGACGTGACTTGTCGGGTAGTCTGTTCTTGGCTTCACCCGCGGTCCAGTCTTGTGTAACGTACACGACGATCTAGTTGTGTATGTTCGTGTCTTTGAATGTGTAGGTATTTTAATAGGGCTTTTGCATGTTTTGGTAGGCTTCAGCTATGAAGCTAGTGCTTTGTTGACGGATCGGTAACTCCCGACTTTGTGAGATCGGGGTTCGCCTTTCTGTTGCTGTTTGGAGTAGCTTCAAGGGCCGAAATTCGTTCGACAGTCGTGTTTCTGGTTAGTACGACTTTACTCTTTCTTTTAGTTGTTCTTACTCCTACTTTTTACAGCTTTACTTTTATAGTTAGTACTGATGTTACTTCTGTTCTTCCTACTTTACTCTTTAGCGTGTTACTGCGTTGTTTCTAGTGGGGATCCGTGTGACCCCTACTGAGCCAGTGACATGAGACTCACCCCTGCTTTTCAGGTGTGGTCGTTCTTCTTCCTCGTGGTCCGTGGGCGGTGCATCAGTTCATTGTTGCCAGCGTTCTCTGCGTCGGGCTTCCCTCGACTTCAGTGTACGTTTTCTTTTCTCTTGGACTGTACTTGTCTTTATTTGGACTGGATGCTGTTAATTTAAATTATTAATTAAAAAAATAATTTTATTTCTGCTACTTTAACAAACCTGATCATTGAAATATTAATTACTTACTACTTTATCTGGGACTTCAATGTATCACACACACTCCTTTTATCCCTTCGGAGCTTTACCGCTCTTGGGAGGCCTCACAAGATCCTAGTGTTATCGGGTTTACCCGGTATCCGGACCCTGGGTCGTCACAGCGACGCCCTGGGTCCCATTGGAGCCACAACCTCTAGAGTCTCGTCTTCTTCCACCTCCTCATAAGCGTTGTTGCCGTCGGCACCTCATGTTATATGACTGTGGCAGCTGGTCTTCTCCGACATGGTAATTGCGTGATCGATGTTGAGGGGACACAGGATGTCATGGCTAACCGTTGATACCTCTGCAAACTATCAGAACCTCTGCGAGGTTGAAGTGGGTGCAGAGGACATCTTGCGCCCCTCCTCCCCTTCAAACCCCATTGCCCACTACCCACTACCCATCGAGCACCCCCCTCATTGTCCCCATCCCAACCCTATCCCCCACCTTCACCTTCTAACTCACTCTTCCCCACCCCCATCTCCACCCCACTACCGCCATGAGAAACCAATCGTCTTGCCTGTGAAGGGTCAATGTTGCCCCCCCCCTTGCGATGCCACCACCCTCCCTCCACCATTGTTCGGTCTCTTTGACACCGTGATCCCTCCACCATCGTTCGTTCTCTTTGACACCATCATCCCTCCACCCCCCCAGCAAATGCTACCGGTGCCACCTATTGGCTGCCACCCTCGACCCCCTTCTCTTTTGTCCCTCTTTCCCTTCCACAGCCACCACCGCACACCCCAGTCACCCTCGCCCCCACCCCTCCCCCCTGCTCAACCCCCCTATTAGAATTCTTGTGCAAAGTGCCCCTTCCCCACGGGAATCCCCCCTCACTGCTCAATTCCCCTCCCCCCCACACCGAAACCCCTGTGCAGAGCGCCCCCTTCCCTACAAGAACCCCCCCAGCTAGAACCACTGTGTAAAGCCCCCCTCTTCTCCATCAGACTCCATCTCGCTGCTCTCTCTCTCTCTCTACTAACCGGGGTAACTTGGTATTTTCCTAACCTTAGGTCAAGTTAACCATGACCCGGTTAATTTTGGTGGAATAGAACTAACAACAAGGACTTATTTGTACAACAATGAAGATTATAGGGTTTACAGGGAAATAGTTGTAACTCAAGGACTAATTAGTAATTCACTAAGTTTGTAGGGACTTATATGCAAAAATCTCATAAAAATGTTGAATAGCCCAAGGGAAGCATCTTGTCTCTTTCGCTAATCAGATGACGTTCCTTCCCAGGATGCTCCTAATACTTGTGTGTGATGCATGATGCGTGATGTATAGGCAATGCCCCTAAACAACGCTAGCCAACAAATATGGATGGTGCAGATACGATCATGGCCCCCTTCCTCAAGATCCACCTTATGGGCACGTCTACATGTCTCTGATGTCGGAGGATACCGAAACGACGACCATTAGTCGGTGTACACCAAAGACTGATACGGCCTCCTTGCCCCGAAATCGCAGCCCTTGTTGTCACCTTAACATCAATCGTCACCATTCACCTTTTAGCTCTTTACAGGGGACACGGTTCTCGAAGAGAAGCTCTGGTTACAATCACCTTATTCTCACCTCCCATGGGTCCACATCTCATTCCAAGGCACTTCGCGCCCTACGCTCTAAGAGTAGGGGTGAGCACGGTTTTGTTTGGTTTGATTTGAAGAGAATTTTTTTCAAATCAAATCAAATCGAATTAAGAGTTCAACCCAATCGAAATCAAATCGGATGATTTTGAAACCTCGGTTTGAACCAAAATTGGGCAAGATAATGGCTAAAATTGTGACGCCCCTTTTTCGGGACACTCGATGTCTGGTCTGGGTAGTGTCGCCTTTCACTCCAATGTGTTGTGAGCTCGGATTACCTACAAGGCGCTCAAGGCCATACCATCCGTATTCAAGATAAAATTCACCATACTAGTTTTTATTAAAATTAAACGATGTAATTACATCATTGATCATCACTGTTCATTCCTATAATTATAAAATGACACTTACATCTCTCATACGTAGAGAGCTAGACTAAGAGTACACTTATACACACAGAGAAATTAAAACCTTAGAGTGTTCTACACAGCGGTTGCAGAAAGTCTCTCAAGATCTCCTTCCGACCTCCTATTCGATAAATCTACAATCACGTCTCCTACTTCTTTGAAAAATATTAGACCGCAGGTGTGAGTCCTAAAACTTAATAGGTATGACAACCGATAACATGCATATCATATAATAAGTTTTGCAAATTAGATGATAACACTGAGATGATCACCATTTAAGTTGGTCTTACACATATGATCATATTTACAAAAGAATAATTGACTGAGCATGGCAAATGATTTTACAAGAGTCTTTATGCAAAGCTTACAGTTGGCCTTCATTAACTTACAAATAAGTTACAAAGGGCTTACCTGACACATCAGACAAATCAAAATTTATTCAAATGACCTCAATAGATCAACCATACATGAGTAAGTCTTACAAAATAAAACATAATTTCGTATGCCAACTTAGTTGCACATATTTTACATGCACCATAACCACAATATAAAGGATAGTTGTAGTGCCCAAATGAAAGGCATTGTCTGACCACACGTAGTGGTCATTCGTCTTCGGACCATGAGTCTATTTCCCATAGTAGACATTTGCTAATCTGGGCACCCATAGTCTAATTCCTGTGGATTGCTCGTCAGGACACCTGAGGGTCTAATTTTGGCGGCAATTACTGCCAATGAAGGCACACTGGGTTTAATTCTCACATCATATCATTTCTAATCAGGGCACCCATCATTCTCCCTTAAGGTGGCACTGTTCATGTGCTTAATTCATGAACATTCTTTAATACGTGAACTCAACTTCTAATTGTCAAAATATTGTCAAAATAATATACATAAAGATTAACATGGGCTCGGTTTATCACGTGCCTACCCGTACTGTGAGATCCTTAAGTACCGTAGGTTTCTCTTTCCAACCTCACTAGTCATCCCAGAACTACTCTTAGTTATTCTCCTTGCCTTGGGCACGATTGTCTTCTAGCCCTTCTTCTTGCAGTTGTTCGTACAGTTCATCCTCTTTGTGCTCAAAGGGGTAATAGGAGAGGTGAGGAGGGTTTAAATAGGTTGTCCTCATGCTTACTTAGTAGATAAATTATTTAAGTTAAAAATCCTCCCACTCATGACATTTCCCACCTGTCGTAAACAATTGCACATCTGTTATAACGTCTCTATTTGCAGCTAACACATGTCATACACACTTGTCTCACATCACTAACCCATGTCATTCATTTTTGACCCATGTCATAGTCATAATTTCATTTTTACCACAAGTTCTTAAACTTAATCCAACTCTTCCACATCAGCTACTTGAAACTCTTAAAATCGCCACATGTTAACCCATGCAAAATAACTCTTTTTATTCTTTTTTGTCTTCTTCTAAAGTAGCTGCAATTTTGTCTACTTTTTCTATTCTTTTTATTTTTTTCTAAAGTAACCGCAACTTAGTCTAACTGTCATCTATTTAGACGATACTTTATCTACTTTTTCTATCTTAGATGATACTTCATCTACTTCTTCTATCTTAGACATTGCTTCGTCTAATTCTTCTATCTTCGACAATACTTCATCTAACTCCTTCATTTAGACAATGCTTCGTCTAGCTGTCTAACTTAGATGATATTTCAACTACTTTTTTTATTTCATCTAACTATTCAAAGTCTATAAATTATCATCCAACACTATACTTTATTATTTGATATTTTCACCTATTAGATTAAAAGGTCTCAAAAAGTGCTCAACACGAAATTTGTAGATAACTAAGTTATCTTTTTAATAGGTCTAATTTCACCTTATTTGGCCATTTTTATGCAAAGTTATGTTATAAATAACGGACTACTTAATTAAAGTTACGAATTACACCTAATGGGCTCAAATATACTAAATGGGCCAAATTATTAAGCTCTTGTCATGGATAATCCGATACACTATTAGACTTTTAAAAATCAGGGTATTATAGGAATGGCCACTATTACTAAGTTTACCTATCATTATCTATTAATGACCAATGAATTCTGCACTTCAATGTAAAATATGTTTTAAAAAATATTCATGTGTGTATAGCTTTAATTTCGTCACACACAAATCATGAATTAATACAACAAAGATCCTAATAAACATGTGTTAGAGGCGACGAGCTCGTGACTGCCCAACAATGCAGATGCCCAGAGCTGGCATATTTGATGGTGGACCATAGACAACGGTAGGCGAGGACGAGGAGGACAAGGGAAGCTGAGAGTAGAGAGGGCCAAAACCCGAAGCTCCTCCTAGCTCCTGCCAGCGGTTGCCTACGAGGGACTGCGAGGCTACGAAGCCTGAGCAGAGAGGGCCAAAGTTGGAAGCTCGATCTTCTTGGCTCCCACCAGTGCGACTGCGAGGGGCTACGATGCGCCGAAGCTTGTCGCCTTTGAGCAGTCTAGGAAGTGGGGAGTCGGGACTAGGGAGTGGACAGTGGGGAAATGACCAGTGGCGGTATGCAAGTAGGGAGTCTCGGCCTCTAGAGTCTATAACAGGGAGGGGGATAGAGTTCTTTACTCTTTGGAATTAGGGTTATTATATATTTTTATTAACTCGACAAAATTATCTTTAAAATCGATTTATATAATTTAATTTGATTTTTAAAAATTAAAATCAAATTAAATTAAAGTTTTTAAATCATTTAGTTTGAACTCAAATTAAAAATTTTAAAATTTTAACTTAAATCAAATCGATCAATTAGACTTGGACTTAAGGTTTAACCATAATAATAACAATACTCACCCTCGCCCAGGGAGGATAAAACAAAAGTTGGGTGGGGTCCAAGGACAGCTGGTGGAGGGCAGATCCCGAATCAGCGGGTTCACACGTGTGGGATGATGTCACGTGAACACACGTGGCGCCGGGTGAATTTCGAGTGTGTTCCAACGGCTTGGGTACTTAAAATACGCAGAATAAAAGGGCATACTTGATTAAAAAAATTGGGGGGTGGGGGTGGGGGTGGGGGTGGGGGTGGAGAAATGGGGAATATTGCCCACTTGGCGTGCGATGATGTCACGTGAATACACGTGGCGCCGCGTGACCGTCCGATGTGTTCCAACGCCCTGGGTGCTAACACGCAGATTAAAAGGACATATTTGATTAAAAAAATTTGGGGGCTTGGGGGTGGAGAAATGGGGAATATCGCCCACTTGGGAGCATTTTGGGTGGAAATTTACGAGCAGGCCCTTTGCCCCCGCTGTTAACGAGTGCGCAGGGGACGCGGTGGCGGGTCGGCGATCCTGTCAATTAATCGTCGTCTTGTTTGAGTAGGGCGGAGGCGGGGATGGAATCTTGAGAAGATCTGAACGCCCACCCGACGTCAACCGCCGATTAAAGAAAGTTACACTTGCTGCACTGGTATATTATTTTGGGATGTAAGTAAGGTAAAAAAAATATATATATAAATTCTTTTTAGATAATTTGAGAGATAAGCTATCTATCCGTAATCGTAATATAAAATTAAATGACCTTAAAAAACACAAAAAATAGACGCCTTTTAATTTCCATGCAGAAACTAATCCGACCAAAATTAGTGCATTAAGGACATCGCTCTTTTTTTTTCAAATTTTTTGTAACCATTCAACTTAATATCCAACGGTACAGTTGAGTTGTTCGTCATGTAATTAATCTAAAAAATTTTAAAAATAAAAAATAGATTACATTTTATGCGGTGCAATAGGTAAAATCCGAATAATGTAAGAAGATGGCATCTTCGGAATCCAGACGGGAGCGGGGACTTTCAGCGCCGCTTTGTTTGGGATTTAACATAAGAATAAGTTACTTTTTGATGTAACTTATCCCTCTTTGATTTGGCGGGAGCTTTTTTAGATAATCTACTTAAAAGTAGATTAAATAGACTTAAGTTATGTTAAACTATCCCACCTCCACAGGTGAGATAATTTAACCCAATCTCATACCAAAGTAAAAAGGTATAAGTGAGGAACTCATAAATGTAACCGGGATATATTTAATCCTGAAACAAAGTGGCGCTCAATGTTAAGGCCCACCATCAATGTTTGGGAGGCTCCCCAAATGGATAAATTTTGGTTGCCCCATGCTAAGCCCAAAAAAGGAAATTTGGATTTCTTGATGCAAGCCATACTTGCCATGCAAGAAATGACGAAAGCCCTTGACCTCATTGTATGGTTTTTTGTTTTTTTCAAATTTCTGATGTTATGCAAACCATACATGATCGTAGTCCACTTCTATTTGAACAACGAGAAATACTTACCGCACATCGGGTATGATACCACGATTTCTATTGGTTTACGCGAGCGATGGGACCATGTGATGGAATCGAAATCACGTAAACCAATCATTAGTCCGTACACTTTCGGCCCCGTCATGGCCCGTAGAGATGAATTAATGAGGACTAAGTGTGGCGCCGATTAACGCACACCCGTTGTGCAGCAAGTATCTCTTTTGTTTGAATGGAAATCTCACCAACTAAAATAGAAGTACGGATTTCTTAAGCTACTTGGCCCATCGATCATCAAAAACAAGGAGGCCGCCCCCAACCAGCCTTTCCTGTACGTGTCTTCAGCAGATAATCAACACCTCCAATCATCGGTACGTAATTGGAGATGGTTGACCATATTTGAGTTAAGGAAAGATGTCCTTACTGGATACCAGTAGCATTACCCATCAATAAGTAGCCGTTTATAATTATAAAGCTAGAGGTGGGCACAGGACAGTGGAGACTTTATGTTAAATTATGTTCCTGTTTTTTTCTTTTATCCTTTCTTCTCATCATCAGTCATTCTTCCACCCATTTATTTAATACACCTTCGGATGTATGAGTTTACGTCTCAAGAGGTTTTAATACGGTGATTGTTTCCAAATTATCACGGACGACATCTGTTTTAAGTGAAGGATCAAGACCATCTGCACTGCTCGGGACATGCCAACAGCACGGTGCTGCTGCGGCCCACCATGAACTGGGCCGGGTCGTGCGGCGAAGCCCACAATGGGGGCCTAATCCAGTCGGCCCGCAAGGTGGCCTGTGAAGGAAGATATTCCACCCCTCCAGAGAGTTCTAGGCCAGCTCAGCGTCGGATATCCATACGGACGTCGGATCGGCTAGGAGTCTCGGAACAGGTTAGATCCGAGATCCAACGTAGATCTCGTAACAGGTTAGTCCCCACCCCCACCCCACCCCGCGAGGAACAACCGTTCACCAACCCACGCCCGTTTAATTGTGGGAAGGGGTCCTTCTGGGTACTACAGCATTGTATGGCATCTTTGTCATATTTATTAGGGTTTTTTTTTCATCGTAAACCATGTTTAGAGGTGAATTTAAAGACATATCATTCTCGAAAATATATTAATATCTATATCACTATTATTTTAAAAACCTTACAAATGTGTGCAAAGCGCGGTGACATATTTATAAGTGTTTTTAAAATAGTAGCAATATACATGTTAACTTAATTTACATATTTAGAGTTTTTTATAAAATAATATTGATGTACATGCTAATATTTGTTTAGAATAATATATATGTAATTTCGTATGTAAATAATTTCTATGCAAAAATTAAACCCTATTTATTATCTTATACACATTTTCTCATGTGCAACTTCTTCTTTACTTCTCAATTTTATTGATGTTGGCAATGTCAGTCCGTATAACCCCCTCAACTAAGCTAAATAACAGTCCAAAACAGGACTCGCTAATCTAATAGGTCGTCCCCACTCTCTCTCGAAGCCCAACACAAGAGCCGGAGGGCAGCCCTTCGACCCCCCTCCACCCAGCCAGGACAATTCCAAGTAGAAAATTTTTCTTCTGCTGCAACTGCACGAAGAGAGGCATGCACATCCGTCACGAGACATGGCCGTACGCCTCACGGGTGCAAAGTGGTCTCCCCCCCCCGTACGTCCTATCTTCTTCACACCCCACTGTGGCTCTGTGGCCCCCTATATACAGCTGGGGGTTCCCTCTCCCTCAGCCATGGCTGTGGCAGCTGCTGGCCCCATGCATGTTTTTTTATTATCCTCCACGACTGTTAAGCAGTGAGGTGAGGCAGTTCAAGCCCAGGCACCAATGCGCGTGAAGCGAGCGAGCAAGCAAGCTACCTCTCTCTCTCACACACACACACACACACGTACAGAGGCGAGCTACGTTCTGCGGAGGGAGGGAGGCAGGGCAGCGGGCTGCGCGGGGGGAACGCCCGCGTGGCAAGGTCTGCGCGCTAGCTCTTCCCGCGCGCGGTCGCTGGCAAATAAATTTCGTTTGGCGTGCTTGCCACGGTGGGGGGCCTACGTACGTTGGCGAGCATCTCGTCACATGCGTTCGTTCGATAACTACAATGGCCTGGCCCCTTCTTCAGATCTTCCTCTCCTTCCTGCAGCGTGAGGGCCGGGGTGGGGATCAAGATGGGGCTCGCCGCTTGCATTACACGAAATTAGTCCTCATATATAACCGGCCGGCCACCCCCACACCAACGCCCATAACCTTTAATTTCTCTTCAGGATTCGGACTCTCCTACGTACGTACTCAGATGTATTAAACCCATGTGCATGTTGACCCCCCCCCCCCGTTTCGGTGTGTCAATTGGATTTAACTAATTAAGGGCCCCCCCCCCTCCCCCATCGAGAGTACTCTCAGTTTGCCCTTTAATTCATGCCTGCCTGCCTTAGCTTAGCTTCGACAGATTGCCCAATTACGTACGTGCACGGATTATCGTCTCATCTCCAGACTGCAAGGTTGTTAATTACTACTATACAAGGTACAACGATTCAAGTAGCCAGCTGCTAGGGTCTATCTGTATTGACTGCCGACAGAGTTCACTGGCTTATTATTAATGTAGCTCACATATTAATATTGTGGTGCACAGTTGGCACAAGCAAGCGCGTTTAATCGGTTACTTACTTAAGGATATATACATATATAGGTGGGCTTTGATTATACGAGTCCTGCGCGCCTGTCGACCTTAAGCTATGAACCGAAAGGCTCAGAATGTGGTACGTACGTATATAGAGTACTACTCCTACTACCACCACCACCACCCCCACCCAACACTCCTCGAGTCTTAACAACAGCTCTGAGACACCTCATAAAAGACGGAGAGGATGGGCACATGGGACATGCATGCAGCACTGCAGGGGAACCTGAGATGAATCTGGTTGGCACCCCCCCCCTCGTCAGTGGGCAGGAGGGGGGGCCAGTGGGCTCCTACTGCACTTGCTGCCGCACACAGTGGTGGTGGTGGTGGATCACTTAAAGCGAGAGCACAATGCCAGAGGGCGATGTGCAGCTCGCCTGTAGGCTACTCCTGCCTCTGCCGGCTCTCCCTCTTCCTTTAGCCCTAACGGACTCATTTACTGGCGGGCTCAACTGCCACCACCTCGCGCATACCATGCTCACCTGCGTGTGCCTTACTGTCACTTCTTAATAAAGATGTACTGACTTCATAATGTATGCCATATTATGGATACGATGGGTTCATGGACTTGTCGGTGCATTATGTTCGACCAATTAATTAAGGGGTGTCATGGTCTTCTATCGACACGAAGGTAAGCACAATTATCGAAGACTGTGTGGTGGCCATCTACTAATCAAACGCGATGTGCCACTGGTGCAGATGTCCACCCACCTCACAAAGCTCTGCCGATTTGGAGAACAGCTGGTATGACATTACATTACATGTTGATGCGGGGCCGTTTGTTTTGATCTAAAATGTTAGAAAACAGAATAAGATCTATATTGCACGGTGTGTGACAAGTGAATCACAGTATTTTTTACAATATTATATAGTGGCTCACCTCAAACAAAATGGCCTCTCGATGTTGGAGTGGTCAAAAACTAGCATGCTTAGGAAAGGAGCCACCGATGTAAGAAAAGGAAGGGAAAACACGTGCAGATGCTCAATTGCTTGCAGTACTGGAGTCTTTCAAGTCTTAATGACATGCGAAAAGGGATGGATCTGCACGTTAACTTCTTCCACCAAGAGGGGCCTCCATCTTCATGACCATCAGTGCAACAGATTTAGCAAATGCGCATAATATATAGAAGATTATTGATGAGATTAACAAATTAGTGCAGATTGCGATTAGACTACACACGAACAATTGCAATATAGTCTTCGTTTCCTGTCAGAGTGCCGGCCCCTCCCCCGCTACCCACTTCTAATATAAAAGACCTTGTACCTATAGAAAACAGAGCTAGATGAATAACAAATCAGGAAAAAAAAATCATCGTGCAAAAATTAAGAAGGAAAAAGTATATTAGTGTTCCATAGACAGGACATCACAAGTTGTAGAGGATATTTAGGGTTCTTGACACAATGTTCTTTTAACTATGAAGGAGACTGTCACTGGTGTCAAAAAAAAGTTTATGTCCACAATTTCTTTTTATATAAATTTCGCCGCCACCATCCTTTCTGGGCCTCAGTGGCATTCGCAAGTTCTAAAGGACCCAAGCCAGCCCATAAACATACACATTTAACGTCCACATCTTCGTTAACAAGGAAAAACGATAACAAACGTAATATTGCCCCCTCCACTACAGACATACATTATTACGCAAATGGGTTAATGTAGCTAAAACGAATCTTAACCTAACTTCTTGTGGAAGGCAAATGGGTTAATGTGGTGAAACGAATCTTACGCAAGTATTACTCGAGAAAAGAAAAAGAAAACCAATTCAACCTAAGCCGACCTGTCTATGTACTTACCCAACTTAATCCGTCGCTAATTCGAGAGAGAGGTGCCTAACCCATACCTAAATTATATGCATTATATAATATATGTATTTCGTTAAATTTAAAGGTTACCTCAAGTTTTGTTAAGTGCGCATTGGCCCAAGCAGACAAGCTCAGCGACGGCCTCGACCCATCGATGAACATATTACTCAGGTTCAAATGGGCAAACTCAAACTTGCGGTCCTGACACGCAATGCAGTCGCGTAAACGCAAGAACTACACAAACTTGACCTCCCATAACAACGAGACACCCCGCCACCAAACCACCTATACTACCTATTAAAACATCTTTCATCATCCGGTAGAAAGCCATGGAGCTGTGACCTCATTGACCATCTGGTTCAAATTTGGTTCCACCTCATAATCGTTGTTTTCACCCCTCATGTTTTGTTAACTCAATTATATTATATATATATATATATATATGCCCATTGATATATGCCCATTGATAGCGACGAAAGGCCGCTACAGTTCCGATGAGTCCCCTGTCCACTGAGAAAACACACAAATGAGAGGAAGGTAGAAACAATAACAGGCACGAGAATGGCTGGTCGTGAGTGGAGATTCATCTGGTTAGACAGACGACCGGCCTTCCAGCTGGAATGGTTACATAATCAAGAACTTTCTTCTGCCGGGTTGCAATACCACTTGGTTAAACTACAAACCAGATATCAAATAAAAGCACACACTAGTTCAGTGCACAATCTACACAATACAGATGCCATCCATCTTCACAAAACAAATGCCATCCATCTTCACAAAGCCCACCAACAAGGGGTGTTAAACGTTCGCCATACAGAGGCGTCATTTCGACTTCCGCCATGTCCCTCCACGGTTGAGATGCACACCCAAGGCCTGCATGGACATTAAGAAGCTCCTGAAAACTAATTTCTTGAACTCCAGTTGACTGTTCAGGCAAGCTGATCAAGTCACACTTGCAGCTCCATCAACTATCCAAACGTTCTGAACACTGCCAACAGGTAGTAATACACAGATAAAGAGATGATGAGAAGACAAGGGTGCCACACCTCCAGCTACCAAACACCTGCAGATTCCCCACCTACAGCATGCTGTCTGTCCTTGCAGGAAGCCGCCGGAAGAAGTTTATAGGCACCGACGGCATCCTATGACGGAACCTTGGGTGCCTCATCATGAAGAATCCAGCAACAACAGCCACCACCTGGAATGGAGTTACATACAAAACCAGTGCAGCCACGAGGCAGAATATCACAAAGATTCCTGTGGCACGAGGATCCCTCCAGCTCAGTAGTGCTTGGAGACGCTCCCCCTGAGTAGCAACATCACCCACCACTGTCTGTATCCTGCCTGCTACACTCCTCAATCTATCATACCTCATTCGAACAAGTTCTGGACTACGGCTGGTGGGGAAACTATCAAACTCCTCGTCGAGCTCATCCGGATGGACATTCTCTGCTTGGGAGAGCCGTGTGTTCATGTGAGGAGGGTACCGTGGGCGGTACCGGTAGTTCCATATTCCTATCAGAAACATGTACAGAAATATAGTTGGAAGTATGAGCTCAGGGAAGCACACCAGCATCACGAACAGCACATGGACAAGAACAGTAGTGATAGGATTCTTCCACATGCAGACATCTGCAAACCATTTGCCCACTGCAACCAAGCCTGAGAACACTGACATGAGCCGAAAGAAGTTTGCTTTACTTCGGCGCATGCTCCATAGGTGAGAGTCTACATCAGACATGTATTCAACCACCTCCTTTCTAAGTGGGGGCTCCATTCGACTCAGACGTGCTGCAACAATCTGGACAGCTTGGTGTCGCAGGATATCAAGCTGCATCACGGTTAATGGACGTACATAATGCATCTTTGGAAGAAGTGGTCGACAATATATGTACATCATATTCACCAGTGATGTTGATGAGAAACGTATAGCCAAGTGGAGTTCTCCCATCTTCTTAACGCCAGAGGGATGTAGAACTAGTAGAGGATATGAGTGAGTGTAAACACGTCCAGTTTCCAGAGTGGAAAGCCGAATCCTAACCTTCCCAATCTTCAGATCTTTATTACCATGCGACCCCTTTTCCCCAAGCAGGCTATTGTCAAAAACTCCTACGGTGAGGACTGTAGCTGGATCATAAACTTCCCATGTGTACTGTTCATTGTACTTTGGGCTAAGGCTATTAAGGATGGTTCGTGTGCGCACCCACTTATGCCCATACTTGGCAACACAGTAGGTATCTGATGAACCCTTCCCATCACGTGTTTTCATGGGATGAAGCCCTTCAGCACTAAGGATACCAAGTTCTAGCAACCCAATTGATGGCTTCCAGAGCTGTTTTGCAGTTGGCCGAAGGTCACTGCTGTAATGGGTGGATTCATCGAGCACATGATAGCCTCCATCCAGACAGACACGGAGGTGAATCCGGCTAGAGAACTTTTCTTTCTTCAACTGGTCCAAATCAATAGCAGCTGGCTTTTCAAGGTTAAACCAACGAGTATTGACAATGCGGTCATCAGCACGTTTCTCTATCGATGCCAGATGGATAGCAACCCTTCCAATCACCTCATCCTTACCAGGCCCCACACGTTCTTCAACTGTAAGGATTAAGTGGTCCTCAAAAGGTTCAGCAGCCACAAAAATGAATTCTTCATTCCAAAGAATGTTCAGAGTCCGGGATTGAAGTGGCTTGGTCTTAAAAACCTGGTGTCCAATATGGGCTTTGACATACACCTCTGGGAACCTGTTCTTGTCAGTGACTATGATGTCTTGTGCTTCAATAACATTGACACGCACATACCAGAGCCTTGGTGCATGATAAACCTTTGATCGCAGGTGTGAGCTGGAAGCACTCACGTCAGCAGTTGCTGCTGCATCGGAGTGCAACGCATCCGGAAATGCCTCATCTGCCTGGGTGCCCATCCAGACTGCCAGCATCAGCTCACCCTTCACCTTCTCCCCCTTTTTGTCTTCAAGTCGGTACCACTCTGGAGCAAGAGGACTGTCAGGTGGTACACGTGTTGGCACATCATTTAAATCAAAACGGACAATCCCCACAAAATCATCTTTGACCAGATCTTTGTCTTTGACCACCACTTCTAGTACAGAGGATTGCATCCGTTCTCTAGAGAATGCAAACACTTCATTCCATTCAGGGTTTTGATTCTTTTCAAATATTCTTGTTCTCCCTTTGTAGTTGCCAACCTTTATCTCAACATAAGGATCAAGGCTCCCAGTAACATCCATGGACGGTAAGTCCCGTGCTTTGACTACACGAACAAAAAGGTACAACATCTGTTCAACAAGATCATATGTACTAGCTGGCTTCTCAGCGCGTATAACACGCCCACCGACAATTTGTCCACCACCAAGAAATGGGCTTGTCTCTTTAAGTGCATAATCAACTGGCTGCTGTGATGAATACATCCTCATAATCCTGGGAGGTGGAGGTTCAGACTTCATTTCATCAGCCGCATACTTGATTGGAGGTTCACCCATCATGGAAGAAGCTGCATGGTGATGACTCTCCCTAGGAAGGTGATGGAAAGTATGCTTAGAGTCGGATTTCTTTTCAGGGAATATGTTTGCAGCAGTATTTGGGATTTGTGTTTGAGCTTGATGGACTTGTGCTAGGGAAGGGTTGTTTAAGAGGGTATCAACTGCTGGAAGAGGGTTGGATAGCCTGATTGATGGATCATCAGTAAGGAAAACTTTAAGACCAAGATCACCTCTCACACGTGAGAATATGCTGCGTTTTTCAAGAGGATAGTGCAACACTACAGCATCGGTGAAAGGGACAAAGGAAGTCCCAGATAGACGAACCTTCCCCAGAAAGGATTTTGAATTAGTGGCCCTGTTGATGCTATAGACGTAGGCTTCAAGAGCAAGCTCAGGGAGCAATGCAGGATCAGAAATGTTGAAGTAAAAATTTTCATTCCAGACGGGATTGAGGTCCTTCTCCTTTATTGTTGTACGGAATTTTTGGCCATCAAAATGAAGCTCAACAAAGGAACTAGAGGATCCCTGTCCATCCTTGGGCATGAGGTTATGTGCACTCACAACCTCCACCCCCAGCTTAAGATTGCTCATCTTGTTCTGCAGTTATGTAGTCTATAGTGCTGTTGACGAAGTTCTACTACCTCGAGGGTAGTTGGAGAATAGTTTATTCTATCACCTGAAAGGGAGGAGAAGACACAGACATTAAAAGGTGAGTAGTTATATGAGGTGAAAAGATGACCAAGGGAAAAGGGGGCAAATAAAAGCTGGACCATCAAAAAGTAATATCGAAATTGACATTCAATAATAAATTGTTTCACAGCAATTTTGTCTCGAATTTCATCTTAAGGCATCATAAGAATTCCTATTTCTATCACCAACATCACATACCATATGATTCACAGAAGACACAAATTTTGTCTCGAAATTCCTATTTCCACAAACACATACATCCTGATGCTGTTCACATACATGCCAAATCACATGCCTGTGCTTTCTCTCTCACATACCATATGCTTCAATTTTCATAGACCTAAACATACATACATCCTGCTGTTGTTCATGCATACTCACACACATGTACACATGCATATACATATATACACACACGATACATATATAGATCCAAAAGTTCCAAGAGATAATACAACAGCAAAAATGTGAATGATAAAAGATTCCGCATAGGAGTTGAATTGGGGATAAAATTTCTTTCACAGATCTTCTGTAAACTTCTCCACTTTAACTAGTTTTATGGTTGGTTGAGAAATTAAATAAGTAAGAAGCTACCTCCTCGCCAAAAGAGTGAGGTTTGGAAATGATCACCAGATTAATATCTTCCAAGCAGGTTAGCATGATTTGGGGGGGATGGATCATGTGAAGTTGTTTTGATTCTCAAAACCAATCGTGGTTAGAGTCATGATTTTTCAAAGGATTATAATCTAATCCATGCTTCATGTTCACAAAAAACAAGTTGACAAGTGAACCTGAAGACATTACATTGTGGCAGATAAAGCCATGTCTAGGAAAGGATTTCTTCCGAAATCATGTTGGATTAGTTTTTGCTTATGTCAAACTAGAAGACATTGCATAAATGAAGAAAAAACTTAAACACATACCATTCGGAAGAATTGAAGGCGTGAATGGATAAATTACACCTCCAAACTGACATAAGGTTAAAAGGTGAAATACTGGCAGCAGAAGTGATGAGACTGAATTCTGATATATGCTTAGACAGTAAAGGTGAAAACTTTATGAAACTGACAAGCCCTAGCAAATCAATGCCCACATGAAACAGTAAATTTGTTCATCAAACAACATTTTTGCATATAAATGAATGAAAAGCAGGAAATGACAAGCAGAAACCAATTTTCTATGGAGCAATTTGACATAGCATCAAGAGGACAAGAATTTTAGGACAACACTTTAGCACAGAACTAAGGTGTATCTTTTCCACACGTCTGGACAGTAACTTTTACTTCTATAGAGGGCCCTAGTTTGAACAATAATATATATTGGAAATGATGAGAAGTAACATTTACAATGGTATACTTTGAAGGATGAAATAGCTATAAAGGGCAAAGACTGTTGATTTAGTCCATCATGCAATCAAACAGATGATAACTATAATCAAATTGTGATTAATGCAGAAGCAGAAGGCATAATGTTGCCAAAGTAAATTTTATTGATGGCAATAGGGTACAAACAATAAAAGATATATGTACTTGAATAACAAGTTCCATTTCATTTTGATGCCAAACATTTCCAGATATTTCATCAGGAGATCCTTATTTGAGCAAGGAAAAGATGCTGCATCTACACTCCTTGACAATGCAAAATAAAGAAAACAAAACAAGAACCTCCGCATGATTATAAGCTGGTTGTGGCACCAGCAACTTCATGAAAGACAATAACAAGCCAGAGGTCACAAAAAAGTATATTATGGTCCACAACACTCATATTTGCCAAAGGTAAAAGAAAAGGCCAAAAGAATTTTAAGACCAACAAAAAGCAACTTAAAATAAAAGTGCCAAAAATAAATCACGAAATAAGCCCATACCAGTGCTTTCTTTTAGCTCTCTTCAGAAATGTAACTAGACTATCATAAAAGATACCACTTGCTTAATATTTATCATAAAAGAACACTGTTCTCATCAACTTGGTTGATCAGAACCTAGGCCCTGGTCTGTTAATCATATAATACATGTTCCAGTAACCCCTCAGTCATTCCCCTTGGGGGGGGGGGGGAATATATATTCAAATTAATAGTGCACAACATTCTAAAAGCTTAGCATCAACAACAGATCTGCCTTAGATCAAAAGCGGCCTACTTAAGAAGAATATGCACAAAAATCGACCTTATGACATGAGAACGTTCTATCAGTATATTCTAAACACTTTTTAACTTCATCATTAAAAAAAGGATCTTCGTTAAAACAGAGAAACTGATCAAGGAGGTATATAAACACAGCGGAATCAAAACATATAGCGTCCAAAGCACTACCAAGAATTCGGCCGTCTGTCACATCCGCAGCAATGTTCCACAAGACTAATAAGAGTACACAGAGAAAGCCCAGAATTTTCTGCTACCAAGGAAAACAAAAAGGACTGAAGTTCTATAGCTCAAGAAGTAGGAAACAGCAGATCCAAGAAGAAATAGCACAACCCATGACAAGCTTGTCCTGACAAATAATGTTTAAAGACATCTGAAAAACATGAAACATGTTTATGCATAAGCTTTTACCCAAAAAAAAAAATCATGCACCCAAACCGAAGATATCAGCAGAAAACATAACCACAAATTCCTCCCACCACATAGAGAAAAAATGGGGGGAAAAAACAAAGAAAGAGCAAAGTAATCGAAAGGGAGAGGAGGGCAACAGAAAACACCGCAGAGGAACCCATCAATGAAGGAGATAGCAACAAAACCTCCAATCCGGAAGCGCATAAATTCCCAAAAAGTGGAGGAGGACGCACAGGAGGGAATCTGAAAGTCTAAAAATGGAGATAAGACACGATAAACAAGAGAAGAAAACGAGGCTAAGACCTCACCCCCTCCAGTCCTCAGCACACAGCACAGACCATCCAAATCCCACCCAATGACCCCCAAAAAAACGGAACCAAGGCGAAACCAAACCATAAGAGCGGCTCCTCACCTTATCCTCAGCTAAAGACCTCGCTATCCTCCGTCCCTTCCACCAGATCCCAAGCCGACACGGAGGAAGACGAAGAAGAGAAAGAGAGAGAGAACGGCCTGCAGAGAGAGGGGACGGGGAGGGGTTTCCCAGCAGCAGCAGCAGCAGGGAAGAAGACGACGCAATAGAAGCACACAGGGCCGGGGGGTGTCGTTTTGCTTTCGTTTTTATATTTATTTTAGTAACAATATTATTATTATTTGAGTATTTTTATATCACATTTATTTCTCTCTCTCTCTCTCTCTCTCGTCGTCACAAAAAGCACGACCCCGACGGCTGTCGCAGTAAATACACCTTCCATCTTTTTCTTTGTTAACGTTTGATGAAGAGAGAGAGAGAGAGATAAGAAAATCTGGGTCATTATATATTAAATGATTATAATTATAATTTTGAATAATTAACAAATTAATAAGTTGCTTATCTCTAATTGCCCAAAATCTTTACAAATAACTTTTATACTCTTTTCTTCATCCAATTTATCTTTATACCACTTAAATCTACTAACCTTATACTCCCATTTTAAGAGTACATAGACATTATTCTTAAAGATAATGCATAGGGTTTTAGGGTATGCAAATGTATTCTTTAATATTTTATGAGTATATAATAATTTTCATTTTTCTCTTAACAAATTGGTGGAGATCGGATCTCGTAGTTTAGTGGACTTCTGACGAGTGTCTCGCGGTCGAGAGCCACGTGATCCGCGTGTCGACGTGTGTTCTCTGGGGTCCTCCCGGCACTATCTCAGCCGTCGAACCGTGGTTAAGGGATCATGATGTGGAATTTGGGGATGTAAGGTCGTGCTTTGTTCTTTGGGCAATGTCTACCCCCCCCCCTCTCTCTCTCTCTTCCACATGGACGCACGAGCAGGTGACACGTGAGAAACATATAAGCATTTAACGAGCCACAGTTCTTATGGTGGTGCGTTAACTCGGCCAGCACTGAAAAGATTTGATCGGCGTAATCTTGTCCGAGCAGGTTATAAAGCTTGTCGACAGACCAAATTAGGAAAATTATAAAATAGTTTAGCAATGAAGTCTAAACAAAAGACTCAAAAGCGGGAGTCTGATCCTCTTGTTCAAATTAGATATGGAGTTCTAATTATTGTTTTATTTTGTGATGCATCTTGATCTCTACGCAAATAATACGGCGAGTTTAAAAGTAATTTCTACCCTAATTTTAATTTGTAGTCTCATTTTCTAGATAATAGATCGATCCCATAGTTACATTTTTTCTTAACATCCGAAAATGTGTCGTGAATCTCATAAAACTCCTTACAATAAAAGATGTGCCCCTGTTCAGGCATCCTCGACGGTTAGAAAGGATGTTTGAGATGAAAAAAATGTCTTCAAGTCAAGAGTGGTTTGTCGACCCGGTGCGTCTCGCATCGACTCGCACGACCCGACCTGACCCAGGCCGGGACCGGGTCGGTCGGGCCGTGGGTCGTGGACAGGTCGATATATTATTTTATTATTATATTATATTATATTTTATATATAATGTGTGTTTTTTTATTTTATTTTATTATTTTATTATATATATATATATAGTGGTGTTTTAGAATGGGACGGACCGGGTCGGACCGAGACGGGAGCGACCCGACTCGACCCAAGTCGAGATCGGGTCGACCGAGTCGACCGGGCCGACAAACCCTGGTCAAGACTTCAACATGGAAATTATTTCTTCACCCCCTAAAATTTTATAACTATTTTGTATATCTACCTCTATTTAATTTATCTGTGTACCGCTAAACTTTTTAACAATAGACCAGTGTGCCCTTAAACCATATACCGTATCTCTTAAGAACAATGCGTGAATACTTCCGAAACATAGATTTGACAGAGGAAGAAATACAGAAATTATCTATCAATATTTCAGAGGTATAAGGATAAGAGAAATACTGGCTACCCTCTTAAACGGGTAGAAAAATTATCCGTCTAATATATTATTGTTCCATGTCATTGGTATGTGGGTCTTACCTATTAAATTTTTTTTTAAAAAAAAATATTTATATGCACTCTCACCTATTTATCACCTTTGTTCATATATTTATCACTCTTAGGTAACTATTTTTCATTCTTAGATAATTATTTGTCACCCTTAAATAGTATTGGAAATCTAATTTATCGTCTCGAAAATACGTAAAAATTGACATGAGTTGACTATTTATCATCTTTAGATACTTATTTTTTACCATTTGATAGTTATTTATCACCCTTAAATAGTATTAGAAGTCTCGTTCGTCGTCTCAGAAATACGAAAAAATTGAACTAATTATCACCCTTAGATAGTTATTTTTCACTCTTAAATAACCATTTATCACTCTTAGATAACATCAGAAGTCTCATTCGTCGTCTAGAGAATGCGTAAAAATTAACGGGAGTTGACTATTTATCACCCTCACATAATTATTTGTCACTTTTAGATAATTATTTTTCTCTCTTAAATAATTATTTATCACTTTTATAGTATTAAAAATTTTATTAAAATTATATGCAAAACTAACAAAAAAATGAGACACACGTGACATATACAGTCCAATGAAAAATAAGATGAGTAATAAATTTATCCTCGTGCATGGATAATAAGTATCTCTCTTAGGACAATTAACCACCCAATAAAAAAAGTAAAAGTAACAAGAAAAACTAATACAGAATTTTACAGGTCATAGGTGGGGCATAACTCAAAAAGAATGAAACCCCACCTCATGGAAAAGCAAGTATGCATTGGAAGGAGAAGACAAGAGTTTACTTTCAGACAAACCCTCATCCAAAGGTTCATAAACTTTTAATAAAGCAAGGATTACAGGTCCTTCTCAATTCCAAAATTAAAACTTGGGGTGTACTTAAATCTTCTCTAATCAAGAGCTTAATCCCCTTTAACATCGAAGAAATAACACGAACTTAAACCGTGAGTAATAACTATTCTTGTGTTCCCAAATCTAATAAAAGAGAGGTAAAAAAAATGGAGTGGGAAACGTGGGAGAGGAGGGTCAGACGTCGGTTACGAGATGTTGACCGGCGACTTTGGTGCACATCATGGACGTCGCTTTCGATGTGTCCCGGAGGAACGAAATTACGAGACCGCCCTCGTAAGCGCGTGGTCGGCTGGGTTTTTCTTTTTTTCTTTTTCACGGCGCCACTGATGGCCTCGTGGGCCCCACTCCCCGGTGTCCTTTTCTCGGGGGGATGCTTCGGCCCGGATGGGGACAGGGCCGGGTTCTCGGTTCCGCGGGTGGTCGGATTTTGACCGGTCGCGGGTCCTCCGCCACACGAATCACACCCTACCCAGTTAACAGATCCTTCGGGCATAGACCGTAATTTGTGTCGAAGATTTGTTTATTCCTTTTCTGAGTGGTTTCTATACACAAGGTAGCGAGGGTTTTTTTTAAAAAAAAAATTTGAAACCGATAACAAGGGTTCATCCTCCAACTTATATATCTGCACTCCCGTTCAGACCAGGTTTAATTTCAGTTGGGATAAAAAGAAAGGTTATTCTATCACTGTCCTCAAATTGTTTGATAATTGGAATAACTAAATAATAAGAAAAGAAATTATACAACATCTCAAGTTATTACGTCCATTGCACGTGAAATATTTATTATTTTTATTTTTTGAGTGACTCTCGTCGTAAATTATTTCGACATGAATGTCATGTCACCAAATGATGTGACATAAAGATCACGTAAAATTTTTTTATCCTCGTATAAATAGTGAAAATTAAGATTTTTTATTATTCATAAAATCTAATTTTTATTTTTACGTGATTCTTATGTCACACCATTTGATGACATGACATTCACATTTAGATAATTTAAGGTGAGAGTAGTTAAAAAAATTTAAAAAAACTATTATATATGCAACACCTGAGCTGTAATTATTCTAGATGTTGCGCGTAGCTTTTCTCAAGTAAGAATAAGATAAATGATGACACGGGGATGATACATTCGATGAAATTGTAGGATTAGATTTGTTATGGTGCCAAGAGAGTGACTAAAGTGTCCAAAGTAGCTCAGCTTGTGTTTTCCAAATCTCACCTTACATTCAGACATGGACACTTTAGTCCTTGTTTGGAAGATTTTTTCATTTTTTTTTTTTAAAAAAAGGAGGATCAAAGTAGCTTAGCTTTATCTCCTTTTTTTTTTTTGGGTCTTTCTGATGAGAGGAACATCCATTCTCGAGGTCCATTTCGGGCCAAGAAGATGACACTCATCCTGAAAAAAATCTGTGAAAGGGATGTGAGTGCATAGTGCGGTGGCTCCTTGGCTGGAAACACCGCTGGTAGGCATTCCAATTTCATGTGATTATGCCTTGTGATTGGAACACTTGAAATTGAGCCCTCTTAAGTTTGGCTTAACAAATTGGAACCTAAATGCATCCTAACGCAGTGATGTGCATCTAGGAGATTAAACTATGACCACAAGAGGGGATTCAAGTTGGGCTTTCAAGGACTATCTATCCAATTTGATAGAAATTCACTTGATCCAACCGAGAAATAGAGTACAAGCGGATGATGGGAAGTCTGTAAATTAGGTGATCCAAATAGATGACCATCTGAAATAGCATTAATCTTAAATTGGCTTCTCTTTTAAGAGTCTCACGTTGAGTTGATGCTCTTAACAACAGTAAAATTACATTTGGGGAGGGGGGGGGGTGTTAGACACGTTAATGAAAAAGGCATACATCATCGTCATTCATATCGATCATCTAGTTAAATTCGTCATAAAAATAGAGCAAAGTGATATCATCCGTAGCATACCATACTTAGGCCGCATGTTTTCAGTTCTTACTCGATAGATTCTAATCATTAGAATTCTCCGACAATGTTTGAGCAATTCCAAACGTCTTTTTCCCCATGCTTGCGTGCCGGAGCAATTCTAGGTGGAGAGAGAATGTAAACACATAAGTGCGAGAAGCCGGTGCTCGATCGGGACCAAAAAGCGACCCTCAACATACGAACGAAAAGATATTCATGTTATCTCAACTCTTTGATCTTTAAAAAGTTAAATGATCAATGTTATCTTAATTTTTGAGAGGTCAAGGTTATGTTTTATGACTTAATCTGAGAGGATTCGAACAATAGCTGAAAAGTGCGACATGTCACGTCCCTTTGGACATGGCATGCCAGCATTTCTCCAAGATGAGAGGCCCCAGAGTTATCTAACGAGTCAACTCATGGATTGTATCGAGTGAAAGAACATTCAAAGATTGATAAATAGACGAGTGATAGAAAGGAACTCGGCTCGATCTAGTGATACCTCAATCACTGCCAAACTTTGATGTCCATTTTCTTCAAAGTTGACGAAGCTGCCCCTCAATTCTCCGACTCGGCAAACCAGATTCGTGTGAACAAACCAGATCCGTGTGAACAAACACACAATTCAATGCGACTCTCACCACAAAAGAAAGGCCGGCATCCATCTTTCTTCCTTCCTTCCTTCCTTCCTTTCTTTTTTTTTTTTTGAAAAAAGAGGGGGGGGTCTCCATAATCAACATCGTAGGAATCTGGCGTTGACAAATATGGGCATTTAAAGTATGGATTTATATAGTTTAAGACTACCTGATGTTCCGTCCTTCACAATTTTAAAAGAAACAATCCGAAGAGACATGAAAAATACTCATTAGATTCTGAAAGATAACGGATTACTATACTTCTCAATGCCAACATGATATGAAAATGATCTAAAAGAAGATGTCACTTCTGCCTTGCGCGTCATATTGTCTATGATCTTTGAGAATATGAAAAATGGTAATTAAGAACACACTGTCATCCAAATACCTGCATCTTTTCTCTTAATCCAACAAAAAATTTCGTAATAAGTGTAGATTCTGAAAGGTCAGGCGCTTTATTTAATACTTTCACGTCCCATCACTGAAACATCGTCAGTAGCCGTCAACGAGAAGACGACATACATATGATGGTAAGATACTTCGATCGCCACCACTCAGATGGTGGTCCTCAGCCGTTACGAGATGAGAGGCCACATCGCCCCATTTACGATGTCTTCCGGATAAGAGGGAGAATATTTTTGCCAGGGTGTAGATACTCATCCATGTGGGTATTAGATATAAGGGTTAGTTTTTTTCATCAGTATCCCCGTTAAAAATAAAATTGCACAAAAAATCGTACTAAGTTTATATATATATATATATATATATATATATATATATATATATGACAATTAAGTGAAATGTATGTCATGACCCTTAACCTTCGTTAACAAATCGTTAAAATCTCATTATAAGTGGCGAGGAAGAAAAAGGAATGTTTTATGAATATTTTAATGATCCTTTGTCATAAGAAGATACGGATATTAAATTCTTATATGAAAAAGTATACATGTAAGAGCGCGTCGAGGATGGATTCTCACACAATTTCACTTCTCACAAAGATATTGACGTAAGAAACCCCTTCACTTGCCTTAGATAATAACTTAATTGTTGGTTCGATCGTATCGATTTTCTATCTGTACGATACGATATCATATCACTCCGTATCATAAGATGTTAAGATGAAAAAAGAATCTTTATATATATAATATATGTAAAATAATATAAGAAAAACTCTTAGCTCAATTAGTTAGGCGGTTCGTTCATTTCGCCTAAGACGAAATTAGGATCGAATCTTGCGTCTTCGAAATTTTGAGTTTTTTGATTGAGAATCTTAAAAAGAAACAAAAAAACGCATGCAATTGGTACGTTTCAAATCTAAACCGATAAAAACACTTAACCGACTTACTTATAAAATATTTTATATGTAAAATAAAATATCAAATATATAAAGCGTACGATCCGATACAGATATTTCACACCGTATTTGACCGATTTATGAGTGGGACAGTTCTCCCAACATATACCCATTTTGTTTTTGAAATTGTCCCAAAATTGGAAGGAAAAATAGAGACCTAATTAAATGAGAGTGGCATCTGTGTGATTCCAAAAGTCTTACTTTTGAAAAAAAGAAAAATCGATAGTTTTGGCGTGACTTTTTCTAATGTGTTCGAGATCCTCCCTCTTTCGAGCTCAAAAGTTGGTTGGGGCCTAAAAGTATGAGCAAACGCAATCTTAGGATCAAAGATTCTTTATTACATCGGAACGATCCCACAATGTCTCGTGCGACGAGATCATTACCCAATTCATGATAAACAAATGGGGCGATGAGCAAAAAGTATCCTAACAAGCTAAATCTTCTAACAAATTAAGTACACAAACAAACACTTCACCCCCAGTAGATTAATGGGAACACCTGACCCACCAGCCCACATCTTATCTTTAAGATCAGGAACCTTTCAGTAACCTTAGCGAGTACATGACTCTTACCATGGGTGCCGTACATTTTTTCTCTCTTCAACAAGAAAGGGAGTTCCTCAACCCAAAAGATAAGCCCTCCGTAAGTGCTCGACCTCGGAGATTTTTGTCTTTTAAACCGTAGGAATACCCACGGTTCATCCTATCGGAGCGTGTTGGTTTCACGGCCGTACTATACGGTACAATAATGTACTGATCCGTGTCCGTCTAACTCATCCTTTGCGATCTTTTTTAAATTTTACCTTCTACATCGTATCAATGATCATATGACGTATCAATGTTTCTCTTGTTAAGATACAAATCAATAAACTCACACCGATAATAGTAGATAAAACATGGGAATACCCACCCACCTTCTTCTATTGGAATAGGGCGAAAACTCTTGGCCTCACTTTGGTAAAGAATTTGGGTTAAATTAAACTACTTAAGTTAGTCCATAGTTAACCTATTTTTGATTTGATAGCAAGAGTATTAACTCGAAAATAAGTAGATGGACTAAACTAGTTTGAATCTATTGTGATTTGATAGTTAGTGGGTTAACCTAATAATATTTATAAGTAAAACATTGAGAGAGAGAGAGAGATGGTGTATTTATTGCGCATTGATTGCTAGGTTAACCTTTCTAAATACACTTATGGAGGTAGATTTCGAAGTCTAGGATTACTCCGGATTTAATACTCATCCTCCCAATTTAATCTGGGTTGAAGTATCAAAGTAATTTAGACTTCAAAATAGTTAAACCTAGATTAAACTATGACTAACTCAAGACTAACCATATATCAAAGTGAAGTTTAGAGCTCCCATGTGACGGGGATGCATGGGCCAGAGGCTCCACATGGGGCCGTACTGGTCTGCCCTCAAGAATCTACTGGAAACAGGAGAGTGCAAGGTTGGGTGTGGGTGGACGTGATTAGATTAGTCTTGAGGCCCCCGTTTGAAGCACCATCCTTCTTGTTGCTTGCACTGTTGTCGTTGCTATCTCCGTCTGAAGAATGGGAACGTGTTGCCATCTGGGGCCGAAGAGCTTGTTGGGTTCCAGGGGATTATCAGATAAAACAGAAAACGAAAGCTGTGGTCGGCAGAAATTTCAGGGCTTCGAGGCACGTTGTTGGAAGCAAGGTTTGTTTGTACTGATGGTGTTGAGCCTTTTAGGTACGATTAGGTATGATACAGTATAGTATCAGATCGAAAAGATTTTTTTTTACTAAAAAAATAAAATCCAAATGACAAAACTTGATTTCTATAAGTTTCTTTTATAATTTTTCACCTTTCTCAAACCCTAAATCTCATCTCCCCCCTTCTGCTCTAAGCCGCTGCCCTCTCCCGCGTAGCCGGACGACGCATCCACCTCGCGTTGTCTCGCCGCCGATTTAGAGATTAAATTTTGAAAGATACAATTTTTACTAATAACCTCTAATCATGAAAGTGTTGTTTTTTTTAGAATATATTTCTTAATCTGGGAATAAAAACTTTTCTTTTCACAAAGAATAAAAGCTTTTCTGAAACCCCTAACACACCCTATATATATATATACATATCATAGAGTTTCACAATATTTTACGTCACAACAGACACCACTATATTGAAATTTGACATTTGTAGGGTCAAAAATATCAAATTCAAGCTTAATTAACATCTCCTTATTTAACTAGAGATTCTGTGCTATAGGTTCCCCAGCAGACCATACATGTACATAACGCATTTTTAGATAACACTTGCATTTGCCGATAAAATTCAATGTATAAAAAGTACTCCTCTCTTTTGGTTGTAACTTCCAAGTCATGCGTGCTTTCCTGTGCATGATCATTGTCAGCACATTGTTCACTTTGTCGTTTGTTTGCAAGTGACGTGTTGGCATGTTCATTGGTTTACGATTGATGGGTTGGCCCAGGATTAAAACTTTGTAGAGAAAGACTGTAACCTGGTTCTTCGTCAGATTGCCAACTATGTTAATGCCTACTTGACATCTTATCTAAATAGCACATTGACATGACATCGACAACTGACCAGAAAACATTGCTGAGTTTTATAACCATTTTGAATCCTAAAACGATCTCAAAACTAGATCAGACAAACTTACAGTACAGGTGATGGCATATGCGGCATCTCCCTTGATGACATGCTGGCCAACAATAATTGACCGCTTCTCGGATCAACATGGTAGATTTCCACTTGGGAAGCGTGGAGAATGTTTAGATCTTTGAAAATTTTGCTCCAAGAAACCATCAAATTCATCATCTTTCCCAAGCTACAACATGCCAACAACTATACTAAACCAACATATCCTATCAAAACTCTTGTTTCCATGTTTATATTACATCGTGAAAGTAGATCATCTGTTCGCCAGAATATACACTAGTACCATTTCAATATATACATATATACACGCTAATGTCCAAATTTACATTAAAAAATCAAATCCCTTCTTATCAAAAGGTTTCTAGTCTAATCAATCATCAATAAAAAGTAGATTGTAAGAGAATACTCTATCATTAAATCCAGATATTAGTATGCATTGAGGTAAAGAGTTAAATCCATAGGCGGGGAGATGAGGGGCACCCACTACTGTCCTCCCCTCCCCCGATCCTAGTTCCAGTTTATCTACCAACCTAAGAATTCTTAAGGATATGGTTGGATGACCCCTTAAAACAATAGTAAACTTTACAGGACAATACGTCTTCGATTCCAAAGGAAACGGATGATGGAATCAACGATGTGGAAAATTCCTATTTGAAAACGCCTTCTATCATATCCCCCGCGAAGGTCATCAAGAGCATCATAGACACACGTTACAAAAGACAGATGGGGGGTGGAAAACAGGAGCACAGTCCTACAATTCGGTCAAAATGTGACTTCAGATGACTTTAATTATAACTCCAAAGCCTTATGTCATTAATCGTGAGATATGTTACACCCCCAACTATTTTTTTTTGGGCGGGGGGGGGGGGTGAAGGGGGAATAAAAGGAATTTTGCACCTAGTAATAGATTTTCCGTGGAGGAAGAGTCCTAAAAAATTGTAATCAGGGGGAAAAAGACAAAGGATTGTGTCAAAAAGTTTTGGCCATGGACCATCAGCGGAGCACCCAGACCAAACTAAAGTTCACTGCCAAATTGTTGCATCCTTCCTGTCAATTTCGTGTTCATGTTGACCAGAGGAAGAATACTTCCAGGAAAGGTTAACCATGTCCCCAGTCTGGGAATGCTTCTAGCGAAAAAAAAAGGAATCAAATTTGCAAGTCAAAACAATATAATACAGGCTTATGATGTGTGTATTCGTTCTGGCTTGAAAGCAAAATAATTATCTCGGATATACCTTTTATACTTTTCAATAAAAAAATATTTGTGCTGGTTTCGTCTTCTGAGCTGCCAGCTCTGTCTGTATGCCCCCTCTCCATCGGCCCTGTCTTATTCAAACAGTATTAGACTAGGCAACGAGTGCTCAACTAATGCAACTCTATCATTGTGGTGAAAATCATTAAGACACTTCAATCTTAAGAAAAAAATGGAAATGATTAAAAAGGAGAAAACAGATTAAACAGTATTACAGTATGATCAAAATCCTTATAACATATCTAAGATATGATTATGCTATTGTCAACGAGAATAATGCCTTGGCCGGGCAGTTTTTTGATCTTAGCCAACGAGGAGTTACCCATAAATTTTCCTGGAAGATTGGCAAGTTAAACATGGACACTGCACCAAATCCTTCACATATCACACTACGGTTAGAGGTCATAAGAATTCAGTTCCAAGGTCTTTTTCCACAATATCTGGGGAACAAAAGGTCTTGCTAATTGCTTGGCAATCTTCATCTCCATATCTTATTTCCATGTGCTGCAGATGAAGATTAAATGCAATGATTTGCACAGACTGCAAATCTATGGACAAACCACCACCACAGAAAACTTCACCTCAACAGAGGCCGGAGTGAATTCTTTTATCAAACAAAATTACTAGTAGCTTAAAGGTCAATTTCCAGCACAATCAGTGGCAGTTTGCCAAAAGAATTGAGCCTTCTTACATCAGCAAGAACAGAACCTCAGTAGTTGATTACCGTGTCAAAGTACCCGAGCCATTTACATGTGGATTTTTGAGGTTTCCTATCATTAGTTTCACATTCTATGATCTAGGTCTCCACATGATCAAACTCATGTCCACATCAACTTCTAGTTTCTGCAAGAGAGCAAAATCGACCATAGATATCTACTGTGAAAGAACAGCAAATTTATTTTTGGGACCAAAGCCAAATAAATAAATAAAGATGCAAATGCAGAATGCAGTGTAAAAGAGAAACTAACGTTGTAAACAACAAATATGAAATCAAAGGACTCTTCCATCCATGCCATCGAGCAGCCCCGTCCAAATTCCTTTTAACAGGTGGTAACTGTGCAACAAAAGCATTCCATGGAGGGTAACCGACACCACTCCCCCGGACACGGCCATCCATCCGTAGAGAAAGATACCTTTAACATGAAGAAGAAACAACTCACATATTGACACTGAATCGCCTAACACACTGAGAAAGACAGTTTCCTTCGTGTTACAAAGTGACAATAAATGAAGATAGACTAGTACATGCCCACAAAACAAAACTTGGAATCAAATTCACAACAATGGGAAATTCACTGTTGCCTCTACTTGAATTAGGCAGAACCATCCTAAGTTAACTGTTCATGATTGGATTTGGGATAGGCCCACCTCCCAAAGATTCTCCTTGTGCACTTGGCAGGCCTATTTGAATAGACTACCCACCATGGACAATCTTAAGAGAAAACGTCTTTCTTTGGCCAGTAGGTGTACTCTTTGCTTTAGAGGAGAAAAACACTGATCATCTTTTCTTTAATTGCACCTACTCCAAGTGGGTTTGGAAGCAGATTTTGCTTAGATTTGACCTCTTCAGGGATCCTGAGACCTCCCTCACCCAGGAATTTGCTGTACTAGGACAAAACTTCAGGGGTAAAGGGATTCTTTGTCATTTAGCCAAGATTGCTATTAGGGCCACTATTTGGTGGATTTGGAAAGAGGATGTGCTAGAACTTTTGATAGGAAAAGCCAAGAAGGGACTCACCTTCTCCTACACATCATTGCAGACTTGAAACACTGCATGGTGTCAAAACATTGGAGGGAGAGTTTCACTAGAAGATAGGATGGGGTTCTCTCTCGTTTCCTCATTAGGTCAGGATAGTGCCTCATGGAGTCTAGGTTCTCCCTCTGGCCAGTTGATATTCTTCATATGCTTCTTATATTGCGCTTCAATTTAGTTTCTCCTGACGCTGCAATATCATTGATGCTTTGTGAATTTTATTTCTCTGCTCTTTGCAGTTATGAGATTTATACGAATCAAACATTCTATGTGAGTGCTTCCAGAAGTAACTATAAACATGACAGATATTCATTTAGGCTCCGTTTGTTTATCGAGCGGGGTTAAGGCATTCGACCCCCTGGGGTCGAATGCCTTACCCGAGCTCGAACAAGAGTGATGTGTGTGAGGGGGGGCGTGGGCCCCCCATCCTTCTCTTTCATCAGGTGGGAAATCCCAGAGGCGCTATTCGATTATCAAACCTGCCCTTAGAGTACTTGCAGTTGTTAGTTAGCTTATTTTGGTTCTTACGAAGTAAAGGGGCTGTGGAATCCTTCCTATTTCTCACAGGACTGTCATTGGAAATTTTTCTTTGCCCTTTGGTTATTTTCACCACCATTATCTCTATCCTACCTCACTTATGGCTGATGGGCAGGAAAGTCTTCATGTATCATAGTCCACGACTGTGTGGTCATGATACTATGAGGGTTGATACTTGTTTGCATTGTCTATGGATCAGAGTCCACAGACTGTGTGGTCATGATTCCATCCTTTTTTATGTTCTTAGGCAAGTAGCTTGGGCCTGCCCAAGCATTGCCACCCTCTGCACATTTTATACATATTAAAGCAATAGACCTCTTACTTACCTAAAAACTTGTTTGATGGAGTGCATAAAATGACAACACATAAACATAACTAGCTATCTCTCAGATAGCTCCCTCATGCCAAGGATCCCAAGATGAAATCTCTACCAAGACCAAAAATAAAGGGAGGAGGAACATAACATCCACCGGTGACTCCTACTTACACTGGAGCATCAAGGGCAACCTTAGCCATTTCCTTCTGTTCATCTAACCACCTGTAGTGTAGCATCCAGATTAGGATTGAATAATAACAAGGAGCATTGATTTAAGCAGAATGTGTGTATGTATGTGTGTATACGTGTATGAATCTACTTATATTCTTACTTTGACCACTCTGAAGCATAAACAGGAGTCAACTGCCAGAGTCTCTTCTTTCTTTGAAGAAGAGACATGTCCTCCTCATTCTCTTCAAAGTCAATGGCAGGTATGTTTCCGTCAGTGGCAAAGGAAACCACCAAAACCCCTCTGTCAAGAAGAGCTTCCGTGAAAGGTATACTACGTGTGAAGGACTCAGAAATGAATGATGCAGGGCCAGCAAGGATGACAAGCCTTGCAATTCCTCTCAGAGAACTGACAGGAATAACCTTCTTCTCATCAATACGCAGTTTGAGGTTTGAGAGACTTTCTTCTCTCGAGAGCCTCGCCAACTGTGCATTTTTGGCATTGCTTTCCCTCGAATAAAGAAATGCAAATATAAGAACTGCTCCAACATCTACACCAAGACCTTTCAGTATCTCGGGGGCTTCCGCTGCTCTTGATGAATTTGCCAGAGCGGAGGTCAGCTGTGTAAGTGCTATTAATCCCCCCAGTGCACCACTCGCAATAAAAGCAAGATAAAAGAACATGCGCACGGAGCGAAATGGAGAATGACTTCACTCCTTATCTTGGCTGTTGAGCTGAAGAACAAATGAAATTTGAATCATAAGAGGCCTCGCCCACAAAATATACATGATGTCCTAAGAACCGCAAGACAAAATTAACTTCTGAATGTAAATTTTATCGACTTGAGTCATACTTGCTTTCCAATTTATCTCGAGGAATGGTATACTTCCCAGAAGATTTGGCATCTAACCTGAACAATTGGGCACGAAACATGTTCCAATTGCTAATTTACATTAGTAAAAAAACCATACTATCATCGGCAAATATAAAGACATGGTGCTACGAAAGCAACTGCTTGTCAAACATTATTGCTACGGTATATAGACCAATGCCCTTGACAAGAATGCCACTAGATCTACATTAACCAAGAAAACAATCATTTTCATTTGCATGTCTTTTCATCACAGATAGTTGAAAACTTAATGAAACCTGACTAGGAGGATGTGCCATCGTAGGACCAATGTGCTGCTCAAAAAACAAAGGCACATGGTTAAACACTATCGCAGCAAAGGTTCAATATCTCAAAAGGTATCTGGTGTTCGCAATCAGCACCATGGCACTAGGCAAGGCTAGTTGGAAGATAATGAGCTACCAATGTCTAGCTTATAGCTTGTTTCAGCACACATCCCAGAATAACTATTAAAAACCGCTGGATCAGGAATTAAAAACATCTTTCAGACGTTGTGCATGCAGTTTCACCTCACAAAGTGAAGATTGAGCGTTCGATCTGGCCCTGGGCTCAAGTAAAGAGGGCTGGGTCATGAGTGCTATACTGTCACTGCTGAGTCACCGACCCTATGCAAGTAATGGTTCCACATTGTATAAGAAAAATGTTCGCTCTGTTGAATCATTTATGGTTCTTTTATTATTATTTTATTTTATTTGGATGTCCAAGGGAAACACCTACCCACCCCCCACCCCAACAAACCCCCATCCCATCCTGCCAAGCACATTCCTGGCTGCAAGGGGTAAAGGCCTGGTAAAAGCCCCGGTCTACATGCCTACGGAGGGCAAGGTGAATGATTTTAACCTAGATCCTATGTCAAGAACATAGGGGGCACTAACATTACATAGTTGTCACGGCGTCCACCTAGGCGCCCTTATGGAGCCAAGGCATTAGCCTGCCTTTCTGACCCCCAAAAAGGAGAGTAGGGCACCTGCCTAGGTGACCAGGCGCTTGCGTAGGCAAGGCAAGAACGCCAAGGTGCCTGCCTAGGTGCCTTGGGCTGCCTAGGCTAGGCATAGCCTATAATACCCTCTCCCCCCCCCCCAAAAAAAAAATAAAAAAAATCGGGCCGAGGGGCTATGCCTCCTTAGCAACACCTAGGTAAGGGTCGGCGCTCCCCCCCTCCCCCGCGACCTGACCGCGTAGGTCAATCCGCGATGTGAGGCCACGCCATAGATAGATTGGGCTCCACACACTCCTCCAACACCCCATCTCTCTATGTGAGTGTCTTTCTCTCTCTGCCCTCTCTCTCCACCCTCTATCTCTCTCAATTTTCAACATTAAATTCTATAATTTTTCAAGTATCTTATTCTTAATTTGTATATTTGAGATATATATTTTTGGGGTTTTTAAATATGCACCAAGGTGTCGCCTAGGTGATGCCAAGGCGGATGCCTTATCACCTAAGTGCTTAGGCTCCCCATGAACACCTTGGGTCACCTTGTCGCCTTGACAACTATGTAACAATCACAGTCAAACATCAACCTCATGGGCAACCATGAAGTGCATTCCCATTTGACTCACCCACCACATAGGGCTGCAACTTGGGTCGGGGTCAATCCTAACCAACCAACTGAGAGGTGTCAACAAAATGGCCACTGGCAGCGGGGGGGTTGATCAAAAGCTTCCTTGTGTGATGTGCCAATGTACCAAGCCAAAGCAATTTGCAAAAATCAAATTTTCCAGCACATTTCAGGTAATATCTAACTATTCATGTAGAAGACCTGAAAAACAAGCCCCACATCTCCTCTACATCCATAACTTCGGCTCTAATGTTAGCCCATATTAGTTTAGTTGATGTTCTGCACACATAATCATGCATTGTTTCAGATTGTTTTCACAAAGTTACATTGGATAGAAAATGAAAAGTAACTCATGTTCAAGGTGAGGACAGTGTTTTATCGTCAGGTAAGTGCAACTAGGAATCTGATCCTAAGTATTTATATGATGCACCACAGAATCCCTTGTGCAGTCAGTACGTGCAACCATCATCATAGCAGGAAAATGGTGCTATCTCTGCTGCTCTGCATCATATGTGGATGGCTAATCACCTATCGGTCACTGCGTACCACTTGATAAGGGTTGACACATGCTATGAGGCAGTCTAGCGGTCCAAAAGGAACCCATCTATCTTAAGCGATGGTTCTTCCACATTCTAGTATTTTTCAAGCTCTTTAATCAAAATGTTCTCTACAGCTGCCATCCTCTTGCAAAGCTAGTTGTTCATCCATTGGGAAGAAAAACCAAACTGCTGATCACCTGATCGAGATGATAGTAGTCTAACGAGTGAAAACGGGAAAGCACAGTAAAGAACACCCCCAGGGATGGAATGACACCCGCAGTGCACTAGAATTACACTGTCATTTCCATCGCAAGCCAAAAACCCATGCACAACCTCTTCAAGGAAACGAGAGAACTCAAAAGGAATCAATAAAAGATGGTGGGATGAAAGACAAGTAAAAACAAGCATCGATCCAGCGAGTGAACTAAAAATCTCTCAACAGCTCACTGTTAAACCTCCAATATTCCGATCAAATCAGTAAACTTCGGAATCCAATCCAAGAGCATCAAACCGACGCGGAGCATTCGACGGTCACCTGATCTCGGAAGGGGACGGCTTGTTCGCAGCCGAGCAGCAGATGGCGGTGGCCTCCCTCCTCCGCCTCCTGCGGGCCGTGCCAGAGAGAAGGCGCACGCAGGTCCCATGGAGGACGGAAGGAGAAGAAGAAGAAAATCGAACTCCCCGGCGACCCAAAGGACACTGGAACCGGACTCCAAGCAGAGGCGCCGGGACGAAGGAAGAAGCGACCGCCATGGAAGAGAGCTCGGAGCACAGCGGAGCCTCCACGCAAAGCTTGCGCACTCTCTCTCTCTCTCTCTCTCTCTCTTCTTCCCCAATTTCGGAGGCCACCAGAGCTGCTGCTTCTCTCTCTCCCTCCCTCCCGTTCTCGTGGCTCCTTATGGTCCGCGTCACCATTACCGGTCAGAGCAACGGCTTCGCTGAAATCGGACGGCTGGAAAAGAGCATCGCCTCTCCTGTTGGAGGAATCACGGTGATGCCTCGGTCAGGAGTTGGGAGTTAGTGGCGGACATTGAGATTGCGTTCGGGTGTAGCCTGTGCGGGCTCCACAGGGCCACGGCCTCCACCCCCGTCCGATCTTGCGTTCTAATCATCCAGAGGATGAGACCTTGTGGACGTTCAATTAGAGTAAGACTTGGTGCATATCAGAGTGTAATTACACACTTAGATATGCGTCAATTAAATATTTTTTTTAAGAATAGATAACATGAATCTTAAATCACCCTTGAATCCTTGATTGCGATAAAAACACACCCTCTCTCATTCGGCAATTCAAAAAAAAATCTAAAAAAAAATCAAATGAATAATGGTAAACTTAATTATTCAAATGTGTGTTGTACGTCAAACTAGGTGGCATGAATTGCTCTCTTAGAAGTGAATTTATGAAAAAATGTATCTTGCATTTGTATTTATACTTATGCCCTCATTCTGTGATTTTAATTAGGGATGTCAATGGTAATCGATAATTCGATAACAGTCTATTTCGTCAGCTTAACGAATAACAAATAAATAATATTTTTCTTTCTGATAAATTAACGGATACGAATATAGATATGTCTGTTTTCTTAACGGATACAGATATGGATACACCTCATTCTGAATCTGTATCCGTCCGTTACCGTTAAATAAGTTTATATTTGACTCAAATAATTTAATATCCCGAAGAAAATGATATTGAAGATGAGATATATGTATAATTTAAGTCATTTCTATTTTTATGATGATAAAATATTTATAAATTTCAAGACATTTTTAAAAATTTTTAAATTATCACCTTAATATATTCTTTGTTTTCATAAAAGATATGTAAAGAATGAGAAAATAATGGAAATTAAAGTCCAAAAGAGTTAGTTTATTTTATTATTTAAACTTTATATGCTTCATATTATATTTGGAGATATTGTAATATTATATATTTGTATACTTTTAATTACTTTATATGTTGGGTCATGAATAATGATGAAACGTGAACTAAATTGAAATGTGTTTGTTTATCATATATATTGTTCTTTTCAATTTAAAATATTTCCTAATTAAGTTAATTTACATCTTAAATTTTAATATTATATGTACTTTTATGTCAGATAACTATCCACTAACCGTCCGTTAACCGTATTTTTTAAATACTCGATAACGATTTCAGATACACCACTTTCCGAATACTTAAAGAACAACAAACGAATGCGGTTCTTCTTTATCAGATTCGGATACAGATAGTCCACTATCCGTACTGTATCCGACCCATTGACATCCCTAATTTTAATATCATGTACACCCTTTTGGTAAACTTCCATCACAATATCCATATAATAGAAGATTTTAAGGGTCTTTTAACAAAAAAGCGACCATAAGTGCATACTTGATATTCATATCACACAGGGAGGGTATGCATGCAAATGCAAGATAAATTATCAAATAAATTCATTTTTAATGGGTTTATAAATACATGAAATAATGCTTAAATTTTAAAGATTTTTACAAATAAGTCACTCAAATCTTAGCTAATTCTAAATAAATCGCTAAATATATGAAATAATTTTACGAATAAGTCCCTCAAATCTTAGCTAATTCTAAATGAATCCACCCACAATCTCGCGTCATTCAAAAATTAAGTGCACACTGCTTGGTTCCATTAGAACGGCTGGACTTTAACCCTGGTTACAAATCAAACACATTCCCAAACATAAATAAATAAACAAATAACAGAACTCATTAGTATAATCTAACCATGAGATCAATTCATGGGCAATAGCACGACGCGGAGTTGTAACCCTACATTCTTCCTTGATGAGTGGCGTGCAGCTTTCATCACCGAAACATAAATTGTTAAACATAGAATTAGTCTAGGATCCACTGGAAATCAGGGTACATGAAACCATGCAAGCTGCAAAGCAAGGATCTAATATAGTTACACGGTGGTGCCGAAGCTAGATCTACGGAAGATGCCTTTCCCTAGGGTTCCAATCAAGAATGCACTACCGAGAAGCACCTTGAGGACAATCTCCAGATTCTGCAAATAATAGACGTTAGAATTGTGGGTGGGATAGGAAAGCAAAAGGGATGTTGATAAGCTCTTGTATTTGGAACGAGTAAACCTACCATTAATGGTTTCTAAGTTCTCTTCCCGAAACACACCAAGTGGAGAACCACGAATAGACAGGAGCATCTCTCCATGCTTGGGAAGCCTGAGGGACTTGGGGGTCACGCCAACGGATAACCTGTGATTAGCAACCTGAAACATTTGAAATAATTAGCATCTTCTCGTGCATCTGGGAAGTCCTTAATTGTAAACCACGATGTTGCAAATAAGTGGCAATGGGAGAACGCTGAATCATAACAGATAAGAAGAAAATGGTAAAGAGGGAAGGTTAAAAGCGACAGAAATGTAGAGCAATGGTTGTCATCATAATTGAGCAAAAGAAGCCCCTACTAATTCTGTGAATTATACAAACACTGTATTAGGAAACAAACCCCAGGAGTCTGAAAAGCGTCCTTTGATCCAACGGACTGAAGTTCCTATGGTTCATCAAAACCCTAGAAAAGCATGATTAAGGGATGAAAAAACTTCAGAATCTTTTGAAATAAGGATCACAGGTCCAGCAACTATTGAAGCTATAGGTTGTGTTAAAGACATACAGGGCCAGGAATTTGCAAGCTTGCAGCCTCCACGAAGTTCATTTTAACTCCAAATAATAATGAAAATAATGATCTAAGAATTCTATATAATCTGGAGATAAAAGAAAAATAAAATCCAAACATACAAAGAGCTCTCACATGACTGTGTTGAAAATTCAAGACCCAAACCACTTGCTGGTAGAGTAGAAGCTGTATCAAGTGAAGAAAGCACATTTCTTCCGGTAACATGGTTCAAATACAAGTTGCCAACTTTATCCTTCCATTCAAGCTCAAAGATTCCATCACTTTCATTTTTGACCACTACAGACAAATTGGGAAAATTTTCCCTGAAAAACTGCAATGCAGGAGATTTTTGCTGTTCCTTGCTGAGGCAAGAACGAAGTAGGCGCAATCTAGATAGTAGGTTTTCAATCTCTGCATCACGAATAGCTTGAATGAGTGTCAGGCACAAAAAAGGAATATTCATCAATGAGTGAAGGTTGGGTAAATATTTGCCCTAGAAAGAAAGTGTGTTATAATATAATGTTTCAGTCAACAAAGAGAATAATTAATATAATTAGAGTATAAGCTTCACAACCTGAGAAGTCACTGGAACAGTGGAATATAATAAGCCACGTACACTTGTTCAGCTACAGGGGCATGAGATTCAATCGAAAAGTCAACAAACAGAAAGCCATATCACATATCAATTACGAGATTGAACCTCAACAAACTGAAAGCTATATCCAGTATCAATTGTAAGAATTCACCTATGCGAGTGAAACGCTGAGTTACAAGCAACTCATTGCCCAAACTCTAGGGGTAAGCTGGGGCAGTTTCCCTATTAAATATCTGGGTCTACCCTTCACTTGTCATAATCTCAAATCAATAGATTGGAATGCCATTATCCGAAAAGTTGGAGACCGTATTGCCTCCTGGAAGGGCAAACTGCTCTCAGCTGGGGGTAGATGGGTACTTTCTAAAACAGTGCTTCCTAATATTGCTATATATTTTATGTCCATTTTCAAGCACCTAAAAATGTTTGCTGTATACTAGAGTCCTTGATAGCATCATTTTTCTGGAAAGGGAAGGCACCGGAAGAGAAAGGAGTGCACCCCATTGTTGGGAAGTATGTATGCAGGTCTACGGAAGAAGGCGGAGCTGGTTTCATGCCTATCGACATCTTCAATCAAGCTTTGGTAGTGAATTGGCTGCGGAGAGCAGACTTGGATGAGCCAAACCCTTGGGGGTCTACAATTGTTCACAAGTATTTGGAAGGCAGGGATGGGTGGTTATCTCATGGGAGTACCAGCAATCACTTGTCCAATATTTGGAGAAACATTTTGAAGTTCAAAGAATTCTACATTTGCTCAGCACCTATTCGTTTGGGGGATGGTAAGAGAACTAGATTCTGGGAAGATCCCTAGTTATCAAATACACCTCTCAATGACTCTTTCCCCAATCTTTATGTTCTGGCCTGTAGAACTGAAGTCAAGACTTCCGATGTTTGGTCGTGAAAAGCTAACAACCCCGGATGGTGCATCCACCAGAGGAGAAATTTGAATGAAGAAGAGTGGGATCAGTATCTGTAGTTCTCTTATCTACTGGATAATCAGATCTTGCACCTTGGCTATAAAGATACCACGACCTGGAAATGGGAGCCATCAGGTGTGTTTTCTGTCAGATCTGCTTCCAGAATTCTGACGCAAGGAGGTCAAAAAGTCTCATGGTATAAACTAGTCTGGAATGCCAAGCTACCCATCAAGATTAGAATATTGATGCGAAAATTGGCCTGGAGGAGACTGTCAACCGCCGACAGAGTCCAAAGATTCAAACCCAGCATTAGGTCTGATTGCTTTTTCTGTGGGAGGTACCAAGAGGCTTTGGATCACTTGTTGATTTTTTCCTGTGGCATCATCTAGAATATCTGGGCCCATTTCTTCAGAACTACTAAAGTCAATTGGCCCACCAAAAACCATATGGAAGAATGGTGCTTAGACTGGATTCTTCTGAATCCCTTCAAGGAGGAGGAGGAGCTCTGGGGCATATGCTTCCCAGTCATGCTCTGGGCCATTTGAAGGGAAAGAAATAGTAGAGTGTTCAGTGACAAGTTCAACCATCGGACCTCTATTATCCAAAGCTGCATCAATAGCTTAATGGACTGGCATTTCACAGCTAGAGGCATTTCCTGCCAACAGTCAACTATTTTATCTTCTTTACTAGGGTGGAAATTTCTTACATTGTAATTTTCCCTTTCTTGTGAGGGGCCCGGGGGTGTGAAGTTGTTCTACTTTCTTGGTAGAACTACTCAATGAAATGCGGTTTTTACCACCTTCCAAATAAATTCAATCAACCAGTCAACCACATCCTTGTCCCACCATATTAGGCTTGACTGGGAGTCTAGGACCTGGTTGAGGTACCAAGATCTTTGACAGAATCATCAACTAACAAAACAATATGATACTAGAAGAAACCATTAAGATAAGTTCATGCAACTTGATGTTTTCTCCATTATATTTTCCACTGCTTATTGACATAGAGTCAATACAGCCTCTACTTTCTTATCACAGCCTTAAACAAAAGTAAGCATTAAGAAATAGAGCAAGTTTCATATTTACTATGTCCCACCAGAATCTAGAAAGTAAGTTCATGCCATATAATATATTTTCAAAAACATTTAGTTAACTACATGGATGAGACAATCCTAGACAAGGCCATTGAGAAAAGGCCAGGGTAATAGACCTTTGAGGTGGGCAACCTATCTGACATGCCTAGGTATGCTCTCTAAGCACCTAAGCAGCTGCCATTTAGCAATGTTATTTTTCTATGAAGCTTGAGAGATAAATGTCTCTGAAACTAAAATGTACACTATGTCTTGCTGAATCTAGTCCAAATTCAAGTATTTGTAGATGATCTAAATCTAAGGAAAACTATTTTTTTCCTAGCTTATTCCTCTTCAAATTAACTCATTGCATATATACTATCCACAGATGTCTCACCCTCGATCAAATTTGGACCATTTATTCTCTTAATTTTTTTTATTTCTAGCATAAATGTGAATACATGAGACACCAATTTGCAGATTTAAGTAGGTTGTGTACAAGTTTGGTTGGTTTCATGATCACATTTCAGAAAAGTGAGGTTAGCCCTTCCTGGCACCATTTTATTCTCACCACATTATTTCCTGACGTGGCGACGACGTGGTAATGGATCGACGGCAACTCTGGGACACGAACGGGACGTGATAATGTGCTACCTCACGCAGCTCGGCCTCACGTCGGACGGTCTCACACCGGGCGACACTCGGATCTCACAAAAAATGAGAAGAGAGGGAAGGAGAGGGGTGAACAAAGGGGCAAGGCTCCTTTAACACAATTCATTCATTCATATCATTCATATCTCGTAACACACCCTTAGCTCCCTACTTATAGGGAAGGCCCATTACACACATACCTTCTTACTTCCCCTTATTTGCATATATGTCCTAGCCTAATAAAACAAAGCCCACCCACCCACTTTTGACTTGTGGGTTTTAATCAAATAAAATACATAAAATACACACATGTTATTTAACTAGTCTAATACACACAAAATACATAAAATGTGTGTAGCACTCAATACACACAAATACGCCGAGTCTTCAGGAAGTCGGATCTCCGAGCCACAAGCTCGGTGTCGGGGCAGTGCGGCATCGGCTCCGAATAGTGGGCCTGGTAGTGGACCCGTTGTCCCCACCAACCCTCCCGGGGCGGTTGGAACTCGACTCCGTCGAGTAAGGGGGGACACTGCTGTGGTAGTGCTCCAGCAGATCTGGATCGAGGCGCTGGAGATCTTCCCGGCTGATCCAGGAATCATCAGAAGGTGGGCGGTCTCGCCAGCGGACAAGGTAGCGTTGGTACACCCTGCTCCGTGTAGTGGTCACCTGCTCGTCCAGTATCCTCTCAATGTGCTCGCGCGGTACTCTCGAGACTGTGGGACGCACAGGAGTGGGCTCACTCTCAATGGGAGGAGAAGGCTCGAAAGGGTCACTAGGAATCGCTGTGGGTTTCCTGGTAGGCTACTAGGTCTACCACATTAAAGGTCAAGCTAATCCCATATTCGGGAGGTAAGTCCACAACATAAGCATTGGAGCCAATCTTCCGCAGAATTGGAAGGGTCCATCACTACGGGCTTGTAACTTTTTAACGGCTCCCGAGGGAGTCGTTCGGGTCGAACCCGTACCATAACCAGGTCACCTTCTTGGAATTCATGGTGACGCCTATGTGAATCAGCCAAGCGCTTGTAAGTTTCATTACTGAGGTTTATTTGCTTGCTAATTGACTCATGCAGACTTGTGACATGCTGTGCAAATTCCTCAGTTGACTTGGATGTTCTAGACTCGAGTGGAAGGGGAATGGGGTCCACATGTTTCCTAGGTTTGTAGCCATGCACGACCTCAAATGGACTCATACCTATGGACCTATTGACGGAGCTGTTGTATGCAAATTCAGCTCTGGGTAAAAGAAGATCCCAAGTGCCGGGGTGATCCCCTACAAGACACCTCAACAGATTTCCTAAACTCATATTGACGACCTCGGTTTGCCCATCAGTTTGGGGGTGATAGGCAGTGGAAAATTTCAGTTTGGTGCCAACTAGGTGCCAAAGTGTCTTCCAAAAATAGCTAGTGAACCGGACATCTCGGTCAGACACGATAGTTTGGGGGAGACCATGCAGATGTACGACTTCATCAAAGAATAAATAGGCTACTCTAGATGCATCTGATGTTTTAGAACATGCAATGAAGTGGGCCATCTTAGAGAACATATCAACAACAACAAAGATGGAATCATGTTTGTGAGCAGTGCGAGGTAAACCAAGGATAAAATCTATGTCATATCTACCCATGGTCGATCAGGAACAGGGAGAGGAGTGTAGAGACAAGTGTTCTGTTTGACCTGTTTGGCCATCGTGCATGTCCTACACTGGGCTACAATCTTAGCCACATCTCTCTTCAGGCCAGGCCAATAGAAGTGCTCCTCCACAGAATGGATGGTCTTGTTGCGGCCAAAGTGACCAGCAAGACCCCCAGCATGCATTTCCCATATCAGGAAGTCCCGAATAGAAGTTCTCGGGACACAGAGTTGCTGCCCTCGAAATAGAAAACCATCTTGGAGTAGTTAGTCAGAAAAGACTATCGAGGGTCCAGCAGACAGAGCAGAGTAGGCAGAGCCAAAATCAGGACACTCTCCATAGAGTGCCTTCATGCAGTCAAATCCGGTGACCTCTACCCAAATAGTGGAAAGAAGGGAGACCCTTCGACTCAAGGCGTCGGCCACCTTATTTTCCTTTCCAGCCTTATGTTTCAGGACAAATGTGAAAGACTAGAGGAATTCTACCCACCGACCATGCCTCGGGTTCAAGCCCTTCTGAGAGCTAAGGAATTTCAAAGTCTCATGGTCCGAGTATAAGATAAACTCTTGGAGTACGAGATAGTGTCTCCAGTGTTTGAGGGCTTGGACCACGGCATAAAACTCCTTATCATAGGTGGAGTAACGAAGCTTTGCATCAGAAAGTTTCTCGCTAAAATAGGCCACAGGGTGGCTCTCCTGGCTAAGCACTCCTCCTATTCCTACACCAGAGGCATCACAGGATATCTCGAAGACTTTGGAAAAGTCTGGCATGCGGAGGACATAAGCTTTGGTCATAAGTTCCTTTATGGCATGAAAAGCATGGGAGACGGCTTTGGTCCACTCAAAATTCCCTTTACAGATGCAATCCGTAATGGGTGCCATGATGGTACTAAAGTCCTGAATGAAGCGTCTGTAGAAAGTGGTTAGCCCGTGAAAACTTCGAACGTCGTGGACATTCTCGGGCTCAGGCCAGTCTACTATGGCTTGGAGCTTGGATTGGTCCACAGACACTCCTTGACTAGAAACCACAAATCCAAGGAAAGCGACCCGGTCTGTCATGAATTCACATTTCTTGAGGTTGGCATACATGGTTTCTTTCCTCAGAGTCTCGCAGACTTCCCTCAAATGGTGAATGTGATCCTGAGGGTTGTGACTATAGATGAGAATGTCGTTGAAGTAGACGACAACAAAGCGACCAATGAGAGGACGAAGGGCTTCTGTCATAAGCCTCATGAAAGTGCTTGGGGCGTTGGATAGCCCAAACGGCATGACAAGCCACTCATACATACCTTCTTTTGTTTTGAAGGCTGTCTTCCACTCATCCTATGGTCGAATCCAGACCTGGTGGTAGCCACTTTTCAAGTCAATCTGGGAAAAGATGGTGGCTCCACTCATCATGTCAAACATGTCATCAAGACGAGGAATGAGAAATCTATACTTGACAGTTATCTTATTGATGGCGCGGTTGTCAACACACATCCCCCAGGTGCCATCTTTCTTCGGCGTGAGCAAGGCAGGAATAACACATGGGCTCTTGCTCACCCTGAGGAAGCCCTTTTGAATAAGATCCTCAATAATTCGTTGGAGCTCAGCATGCTCCCTGGGGTTTAATCTGTAGTGGGGAAGGTTGGGTAGGGTGGACCCAGGGACAAGATCAATGGCGTGTTGAACATCATGCATGGGAGGGAGTGTTGAAGGCAAGTCTTCCAGGAAGATATATTGGAAGTCCTACAGGAGTGCCTAGACTTCAGGTGGGATGGAGACTTGGGACTCCTCAGGAGTAATGGTGACGATAACAGCCCAAACAGGGGCACCCTCGGCAACCTCTCTAGTCATCTCACGAACACCTATGAAGTTAAGGCGCCTAATCGGGTCATGGTCAACCTTAGGGGACTTAGGGATGGATATGACAGGTGTGGGAGAGAAGGGAATGAAAAGTTTCCCTTTGGTGGGGGTTGGGGAATTCTCCTGAATTTTGGGGGATGCAGTGGGTGTGGGGGTAGGACTCTTTCCCATGGACACTTTTGGGGGAGTCGGGAACAACTGAATCCTCTTCCCATTGTGGGAGAAGGAATACTGATTAGACCGATCGAATGTAGTAAGATTTACATCGTAGATCCATGGACGTCCTAGGATGAAGCTCCCGACCTTCATAGGCACTACATCGCATAGGATTTGTCCTTGGTAGGACTGGAACTGGATGGGAATGACACATGTAGTGGTGACTAGGATTGAAGTGTCATCGACCCAAGCCACGTTGTATGGCTTAGGATGAGGATGTGTAGGTAGACCTAGACGGGAGACAAAGTCTGAAGAGACTGCATTGATACTGTAAGGCCCGTGCCTTAATGGATCCTTCGTGGTATTTGTTCTATTAATTGTTCTGGAAATTCCGGCTATTTTCCTGGATTTTTAGGAATTTGTCTGGCATTTTTCCGGATTTGTTCGGAGCTGTTTGAGGGTTAATGAATATTAATAAGATTTTTATATATATAATGATTATATTATATATATATTAATTTTATTTTTATTTTTTTTATATCTCTCACCCTCTCTCTCTCCCCCGTCGATCTCTCATTTCACCCTCTCCCTCTCTCTCTCCTCCGTGCGGCCACCTCCTCTCCTCTCTTAGGGATCGGGGTCGAGACGGCGTCGGATTGAGACGAGGTTGGCACCGTTGGATTCCTCGCGTCGAGTAGAGCGCGTGGGTGTCCACTTCGGCGTGGATCGGTGATCGTGGGAGCGAGGTGGAGCGTGGAAGCTCCGTGGCTATTCCTCCTTGCATGCGGCCCGTTCGACGGTTTCGGCTTGCGAAAGGTAGGGGGATGGAACCTCGATCTTGCTAGGATCGTTTCCTTTAGCTCGCTTGTTGATTAGCACCCCGTAGCATGCATGATGTTCATATTTCCATTTTTGGGGTTTTAGCCTAAATCTTGAGTTTAATGCGTTTTAGGCCTTGCATGTGCTAGATTTAGATGTTAAATTGTTGTCTAGCATGCGTGGTTTGACAGGTTATCAGGTTTTTCGTCGATACCCGGCGTTTTCAGCCGTCCGGGAGGGCTTCGGTTTACAAACCGCACTCGCCCGTAACCCAGGTGCAGTGACGGTCCTGCCAGGAACCGTCACTTGCCCGACGGTCCAAGGTGGACGCGTCACTACCAAATAGCGGCCCAATGGGGGTGCGTTACTTGGAGAGTAACGGTGGGGCTCCCATCCGTTACTCATCAACTGTTTTCCGTGATTTTGGTCAGGCGGTGCGCCCGGCGGCCAGTCGGCCGACCGTCGTTTCGGTCCGACGCGCCTAGACCGGGGCGTTACTTCGCCTGCTACCATTTAGAACGCTGATAGGTGGTTTGAGCCTCGGGTGGATGTGACGGCGGTGACCCCACGCGTCGCTTCGCAGTAACGCGCAGGACCCCCACCGTTACATGCCTTTGATGCCTCTTGAGCTGGAATCCTGACGGGAGTGACGGATGGGGACTGGAGCGTCATTCTTGAAGTAACGCGCCGACCCCCGACCGTCGTTTGCATGTGGCGCGTGGGTCCTTGACCGCCACTTCCCTGATGGCTGTAATATATTCCCAGCCCATTGCTTATGCGTTCCGTTCTATATTCATGCCATAGTTATATTGTTTTACTATATTGTGGCGTGTTTTATGTGCCAATAGAGTAGCTTTTCTTTCCAGGCAATGGAGCCACTGTTGTTGCCCTAAGGTCTGTTGAGTACCGACCCGCTTGAGGATGGCGGAGGGGTATATTTCCCATTCACGGTTTGTAAGCTAGTTCCGTGGGCTCCCAGCCAATGGTAGCGTCCTGCCAAGGGAGAAAACTAGTTAGAGGGCCTGGCTCAGGCTAGAGTCAGTGTGTGCACACGTGGTCGGAGACTGTGGACTGACGCCGACGGGTGTCACTCCGACTGGTCACTTGGTTTGGTACTGTTTGCGCGCTTAGCTTGTCGCTTGTCGACTGCGAGTGCTTGAGACGCAGTGTAAGCCGTCAGTGGACGCTTCTGGTTTCTGCTCCAGTGGTTGTCCTTCCTTGTTGCTTGGACTAGTTGCAGCTCATTCTAATTGGTAGTTTTAGCTTTAATCGCTTGCATTTAATTAGTAGCGGCGTGTGTTAGCTGTTATACTTGCTTAGATAGAGTTTACAGCTTTCTTGTGATTAGATATTCATGCCATTGCCTGTGTATTTATTTGAATGCATGCTTTAATTGCTGTTAATTATGCTTGTTCGCTTGTTTAGTGCGAGGTAGGGATCCGCGTGACCCCTACTGAGTCTGGCTGTGACTCACCCTTCTCCTTTCAGGTGAGCCGCGCCCGACATCTCCCGGAGTTTAGTGCGCTGTTTCGGGACCGTTTCTTAGCTGCCAGCTGTGCACGAGCTGCCTTTTTGAGGCTTGTGTTGTACTTTTGCCGGGGTATGCCCCGCGTAGTTGTGACCTGTGGACTAGTGTTTGTGACTCTGGACTAGTTATATATATCACTCTGGTTATTTTAAATTGCTTCCGCACTTGTGTTTAAATCTTATATACTTATTTGTATTGCGCGCCCCAATTCGCAATTAATTATGCATATTCCTCAGCTAACCCCCCACTAACCCTTCAGGGGCCTCATCAGCCTCTTGGGTGGCCTCCCCAGTTCTTGGTGTCGGTATACCGATGTTATCGGTGTATCGATATCCTGAACTCTGGGTCGTCACAGGTGGTATCAGAGCTTGAAGTTGAGGATTTGCGTAAAGAATTGGAATTGACGCTTGGTCCAGAGCTAGTCCTGTTGTTGTCTCTTGCTGGCATAGGATGTTTCCCGTATGATTGATGGATTTCATTGTTGATTGTGTTTCTGGCAGCATAATTATGCCGCCTCGTCGAGGAAGACCTCCTCGAGCTCCTCGTGTTCCTCGAGATGCGCCCAGGGAAGATAGCGGTTCTGCACCTCCTCCTGCAGTTCCCGCTGTTCCTGTCGTTCCAGTTGCTCCTCCAGTGCCGATCGTTCAAGCTGAAGTGCCTGGCAGTCGAGGCAAGGCTTTGAAGGAATTTCTGATGTTCAATCCGCCTGCTTTCGATGGCCAAGCTGATCCAGAAGTCGCGAGGCAATGGATGGATGCGATAGAGCGTGTTTTTGTCTCGATGGAGTGTGCTGAAGATGAAAAAGTCATGCTCGCTGCCTTTCAACTCCAGGGTACGTCCATTGCGTGGTGGAAAGCCGAGTGGCAGATTTCCTTTCGATCCAGACCTCTTCGGCAAATCACTTGGGCAGAGTTCGTTGCTGCTTTTGAGCGTGCCTATACTCCTGCCTGCTTGCAGATGGATAAGATGTATCGGTTTATGGAATTGACCCAGGGCAGTATGACCGTGCTTCAGTACAGGAATAAGTTCTTGGAATTAGGTCAGTATGCGCCCCATGTGCTGGCCAGTGAAGCTTTGAAGACCCAGCAATTCTTGCGAGGGTTGAGGCCAGAGTTGAAGATGCCGTTGATAGCGAGTCGTGTTGCGGATCTCGATACTGCGTGCCAGACAGCTGTAGCTTTAGAGCTGGAGATGGCGAGACCGGGTGGATATCCCCAGGCAGGGTCAGTGCAGCCGGTGGCTCAGGTTCAGCAGGCTTACCGACAGCCCGTGCCTAGTGTTCCTTCGGTCCAGTCAGAGGTTTCCAGTGCTTCCTCTCCTTCTAAGCCCAAGTTCAAAAGGTTCAAGAAGAAGAAGAAGTTTGTTCAGCAGCCGTCCGGTGCAGATTCTGTTCAGCAGCCGACAGCACCTTCTTCTCAGACTCGACAGAGCTCAGCTGCTAGTCAGCCGTGGACGTGTCGGAGATGCGGTGGTCATCATAAGGGCCAACCGTGTTCTCTTCCTGTTGTTTGCTTTAGGTGTGACCAGCCAGGTCATGTGGTTCGAGATTGCCCGCTGAGGCCGAATCCATTGCAAGCTCCTCAGTTTTCTCAACCTCAGCCGCAGTTTAGACCTCCTGCACCTCAAGCTCCACAGCAATTTTTCTCTCAGGCGTCGGCGTCTTCTCAGCAATCTTCAGTTGGTTCTAAGAAGCAGAAAGGTAAAGTTTCTCATTTGACAAGAGCTGATGCTGCTGCGTCCCATCTTGTGGAAGGTACGATTTTGCTTTATGGTCATGCAGCTCATGTCTTATTTGATTCTGGTGCTTCTCACTCTTTTATTTCTGAGGATTTTATGGCTTGTATTGAGGAACCCACTTCTGAGCTGTCTTGTGAGTTGTTTGTGGAATTGCCTTCTGGAGATTTCATGGTTACTCCCTTGTGTTTGGATGAGTCTCCTGTGATGATTGATGATCACCAGTTGCCGGCGAGATTGTATGCGTTGCAGCTGGCAGATTATGATATTATTCTGGGAATGGATTGGTTGGAGCATTATGGAGCTGTGGTTGACTGCAGATCGAAGAAAGTCTATTTTCAGCCCCAGGGAAAATCAGCCTTTTATTTTCAAGGTATTCGATCCCGTTCTTCTCGTATGATTATTTCTGCTATTCGAGCCTATAGGTTGCTTAGCGCAGGTTGTCAGGGATTCCTTGCTTCAGTGGTGGCTGTTGAAAAACCACGACGGGATGTTTGTGATATTCCGGTTGTCTGTGAGTTCCCTGATGTGTTTCCTGACGAGTTGCCAGGCTTGCCCCCAGAGCGAGAGATTGAGATGGTGATTGAACTGATTCCAGGTACTGGCCCCTTAGCAAAGCCGCCGTACCGAATGGCTCCAGCTGAATTGAAAGTACTGCGTGCACAGCTACTAGAGTTACTGGTGAAGGGCTATATTCGTCCCAGTTTTTCTCCGTGGAGTGCCCCAGTACTGTTTGTGAAAAAGAAAGATGGAAACCTGAGGCTTTGTATTGATTACAGGCAGCTGAATCAGGCGACTATCAAGAATAAGTATCCGCTCCCCAGGATTGATGATTTGTTTGACCAGTTACAGTCTGCTGCTGTCTTTTCACGGATTGATCTCCGGTCTGGCTATTTTCAGTTACGGATCCGGGAATCTGATGTGGAGAAGACTGCTTTCAGTACTCGATATGGTCACTTTGAATTTTTAGTCATGCCGTTTGGTTTGACTAATGCCCCAGCAGCCTTCATGGATCTAATGCAGCGTATCTTTCGTCCATTTCTGGACCATTTTGTGGTGATCTTTGTTGATGATATCTTGATATATTCTGCCTCTGTTGATGATCATGTGCAGCATTTGAGGATCGTTCTGCAGACTCTAAGAGATCACGAGCTTTATGCGAAGCTCAGTAAATGTGAATTCTGGCTTCGGGAGATTCATTTTCTTGGCCATGTGATTTCTAGTGATGGAGTAGCAGTAGACCCAGCAAAGATTGATGCCGTTTTGAGTTGGCAGAGACCGAGGACCATCACGGAGATACGAAGTTTTTTAGGATTGGCTGGATATTACCGCAGATTCATTCAGGATTTTGCGAAGATTGCAGCACCGATGACTAAATTGACACGGAAGGGTGTGCCATTTGTCTGGTCGGATCAGTGTGAGGCTAGCTTTGTTGAATTGAAAAGGCTGTTGACTTCTTCTCCAGTGTTGACTTTGCCTTCCGACTCGGGTGGTTTTCTTGTTTGTACAGATGCGTCTCGAGTAGGTTTGGGTGCAGTGCTGATGCAACATGGTAAAGTTATCGCATATGCGTCTCGGCAATTGAAACAGCATGAAGGAAATTATCCCACTCATGATCTAGAGCTAGCTGCAGTTATTTTTGCCTTGAAGATCTGGAGACATTATCTGTATGGTGAGAAATTTCAGATTCTTACTGATCATCAGAGTTTACAGTATATTTTCTCCCAGAAAGATCTGAATCTCAGGCAGAGGCGATGGATAGAATACATGAAAGATTATGACTTTACACTCTCCTATCAGCCAGGTAAAATGAATGTTGTGGCCGATGCTCTGAGCAGGAAAGTACAAGTCAGTCATTTGTTGCTTCGTGAATGGAAATTGTGGGAACAGCTTCCGAGCGAGGCATTGTGTGTAGAGATTCCTGCCGATCCGAGGATGGCAGTTTGTGCTAGCTTGGTTTTGGGTTCAGCTTTGTATCAGCAGATTCTAGAAGCCCAACAAGCTGATTCTGATTTAGCCCGTGTTATATCAAGATATGATGTGGAATTTGATGACGAGCTGGTCGTCAGTTTCCAGGGCAGATTGTATATTCCTGTTGATGATGATTTGAGGAATGAGATTTTGAGTGAAGCCCATGGTTCCCGTTTTGTTATTCACCCTGGTGTCACCAAGATGTATCAGAATTTGAAGAAGCAGTTCTGGTGGCCCGGCATGAAGAAGGACGTGGCTATTTTTGTTTCTAAGTGCTTGACTTGTCAATTAGTTAAAGCCGAACATCAAAAGCCAGGTGGTCTGCTTCAGCCATTGGAAATTCCGATGTGGAAATGGGACCATGTTACTACAGATTTTGTGGTGGGTTTGCCTCGAACTTCTCAAGGTTTTGATGGAATCTGGCTGCTTGTCGACAGATTGACGAAAACCGCCAGATTGTTGCCAATTAAAGTTACTTGGAGTGTGCAGAGATTGGCCGAGCTCTATGTACAGAAGATCGTGCCATTGCATGGAATTCCTGTTTCACTTGTGTCAGATCGTGACCCGCGTTTTACCTCTGGCTTCTGGCGTAGTTTCCAGAAAGCTTTGGGCACTGAGTTAGCTTTCAGTTCGGCGTATCATCCACAGTCAGATGGACAATCAGAGAGAACTATTCAGACTTTGGAAGACATGCTGAGATCGTGTTGCCTTGATTGGCAAGGTTCGTGGGGTCAGCATTTGCCACTTGTTGAGTTTGCTTATAATAATAGTTTTCACTCCAGTATTGGCATGGCTCCTTATGAAGCGCTGTATGGTCGTCCTTGTCGTACTCCTCTGAACTGGTTTGATGTTGGGGACCGACTGTTGACAGGACCGGACATGGTACAGCAGTGTTCTGATGTGGTTCGTCTGATCAGACAGAGATTGTTGACGGCTCAGAGTCGACAGAAAAGTTATGCAGATCGGCGCAGACGTCCACTACAATTTGAGCCAGGAGATATGGTGTTTGTTAAAATATCTCCAATGAAGGGTGTTTCCAGGTTTGGGAAGCGTGGAAAGCTTAGTCCGCGGTATGTTGGCCCTTTTCCGATTGTTGAAGCTATTGGTTCAGTGGCTTATCGTTTGCAACTGCCGGCGGCCATGCAAGCTATTCATAATGTGTTCCACGTGTCTCAGTTGAGGAAATATGTGTCTGATGCTTCTCATGTTCTCGATGATTCAGTGTGGCCCGAGGTGACTGCTGATTTGTCCACGCCAGAGTTTCCTATCCGAATTGAAGACCGTCGTGAGCAGCGGTTGAGAAATAAAGTTATTCCTCTGGTAAGGGTTGCTTGGCAGCGTCACTCTGGTAACGAGTCTACTTGGGAGCGTGAAGATGAGATGCGTCAGCTTTTTCCTTTCTTGTTCCAGTGAGGTATAAGTCCTTTCTCAGTTTCCTCCTTTTCGGTTATTGTAAATTTCGAGGGCGAAATTTCTGTAAGGAGGGAGGGACTGTAAGGCCCGTGCCTTAATGGATCCTTCGTGGTATTTGTTCTATTAATTGTTCTGGAAATTCCGGCTATTTTCCTGGATTTTTAGGAATTTGTCTGGCATTTTTCCGGATTTGTTCGGAGCTGTTTGAGGGTTAATGAATATTAATAAGATTTTTATATATATAATGATTATATTATATATATATTAATTTTATTTTTATTTTTTTTATATCTCTCACCCTCTCTCTCTCCCCCGTCGATCTCTCATTTCACCCTCTCCCTCTCTCTCTCCTCCGTGCGGCCACCTCCTCTCCTCTCTTAGGGATCGGGGTCGAGACGGCGTCGGATTGAGACGAGGTTGGCACCGTTGGATTCCTCGCGTCGAGTAGAGCGCGTGGGTGTCCACTTCGGCGTGGATCGGTGATCGTGGGAGCGAGGTGGAGCGTGGAAGCTCCGTGGCTATTCCTCCTTGCATGCGGCCCGTTCGACGGTTTCGGCTTGCGAAAGGTAGGGGGATGGAACCTCGATCTTGCTAGGATCGTTTCCTTTAGCTCGCTTGTTGATTAGCACCCCGTAGCATGCATGATGTTCATATTTCCATTTTTGGGGTTTTAGCCTAAATCTTGAGTTTAATGCGTTTTAGGCCTTGCATGTGCTAGATTTAGATGTTAAATTGTTGTCTAGCATGCGTGGTTTGACAGGTTATCAGGTTTTTCGTCGATACCCGGCGTTTTCAGCCGTCCGGGAGGGCTTCGGTTTACAAACCGCACTCGCCCGTAACCCAGGTGCAGTGACGGTCCTGCCAGGAACCGTCACTTGCCCGACGGTCCAAGGTGGACGCGTCACTACCAAATAGCGGCCCAATGGGGGTGCGTTACTTGGAGAGTAACGGTGGGGCTCCCATCCGTTACTCATCAACTGTTTTCCGTGATTTTGGTCAGGCGGTGCGCCCGGCGGCCAGTCGGCCGACCGTCGTTTCGGTCCGACGCGCCTAGACCGGGGCGTTACTTCGCCTGCTACCATTTAGAACGCTGATAGGTGGTTTGAGCCTCGGGTGGATGTGACGGCGGTGACCCCACGCGTCGCTTCGCAGTAACGCGCAGGACCCCCACCGTTACATGCCTTTGATGCCTTTTGAGCTGGAATCCTGACGGGAGTGACGGATGGGGACTGGAGCGTCATTCTTGAAGTAACGCGCCGACCCCCGACCGTCGTTTGCATGTGGCGCGTGGGTCCTTGACCGCCACTTCCCTGATGGCTGTAATATATTCCCAGCCCATTGCTTATGCGTTCCGTTCTATATTCATGCCATAGTTATATTGTTTTACTATATTGTGGCGTGTTTTATGTGCCAATAGAGTAGCTTTTCTTTCCAGGCAATGGAGCCACTGTTGTTGCCCTAAGGTCTGTTGAGTACCGACCCGCTTGAGGATGGCGGAGGGGTATATTTCCCATTCACGGTTTGTAAGCTAGTTCCGTGGGCTCCCAGCCAATGGTAGCGTCCTGCCAAGGGAGAAAACTAGTTAGAGGACCTGGCTCAGGCTAGAGTCAGTGTGTGCACACGTGGTCGGAGACTGTGGACTGACGCCGACGGGTGTCACTCCGACTGGTCACTTGGTTTGGTACTGTTTGCGCGCTTAGCTTGTCGCTTGTCGACTGCGAGTGCTTGAGACGCAGTGTAAGCCGTCAGTGGACGCTTCTGGTTTCTGCTCCAGTGGTTGTCCTTCCTTGTTGCTTGGACTAGTTGCAGCTCATTCTAATTGGTAGTTTTAGCTTTAATCGCTTGCATTTAATTAGTAGCGGCGTGTGTTAGCTGTTATACTTGCTTAGATAGAGTTTACAGCTTTCTTGTGATTAGATATTCATGCCATTGCCTGTGTATTTATTTGAATGCATGCTTTAATTGCTGTTAATTATGCTTGTTCGCTTGTTTAGTGCGAGGTAGGGATCCGCGTGACCCCTACTGAGTCTGGCTGTGACTCACCCTTCTCCTTTCAGGTGAGCCGCGCCCGACATCTCCCGGAGTTTAGTGCGCTGTTTCGGGACCGTTTCTTAGCTGCCAGCTGTGCACGAGCTGCCTTTTTGAGGCTTGTGTTGTACTTTTGCCGGGGTATGCCCCGCGTAGTTGTGACCTGTGGACTAGTGTTTGTGACTCTGGACTAGTTATATATATCACTCTGGTTATTTTAAATTGCTTCCGCACTTGTGTTTAAATCTTATATACTTATTTGTATTGCGCGCCCCAATTCGCAATTAATTATGCATATTCCTCAGCTAACCCCCCACTAACCCTTCAGGGGCCTCATCAGCCTCTTGGGTGGCCTCCCCAGTTCTTGGTGTCGGTATACCGATGTTATCGGTGTATCGATATCCTGAACTCTGGGTCGTCACAGATACAGCTCCCGTGGTCAAAGATCACCTTGCAGGGTTGAGAGTTGACCATGATGTAGGTTTGGAAGATGGAGGTTCGACGCCAGTCGTCCTCCTGTGGGTGTGCGAGGATGCAGCGAACTACACCCAACCGTCCATGGCTAGAACTCTCAACAATATCTCCCACTTGCACGTACTCGACATGCGTGCTATCAAACCCCGCATCTAATTCCTCAAATTGGGCAATGAGATCAGGGTCAGGCTCATATCTCTCAAGTGGTTCTTCTTCCTGAGTTGGAAGCTCCACAGACTGGGGTCGGTGATGACTAAGGCTCGGGTGGGGCAGTTGGAGGCAATATGCCCTAGGTTATGGCACCTAAATGTGGACGTGCAAAATTGCACACCCATACATCCCAACTACTCCAACACCAATAACAACTTCAACCGAAGAAGCTGTGGAGAAGCGGGGCCGTCCGGACTCCCCGAACGCACATACACTACCGTGGAGCTATCTCCAGAGTCACGACAGTGAAGAGAAATCAACCACCAAGAGGCCCCACAATCCATGGGCCTCGAAGAAAATCAAGCGGGTCACGACTCGTGCTCACAACGGGCCCAAAATTGCCCACTTTAGCCCCTCAGTGGCACGCCCTATGCCCTGTTCAGCGGTACACCCCAGGGAGCCCCAGCGGCACACCCCAGGGTGTCCCCAACGGCACACCCTCGTGGGGGTCCAGCGGCACACCAAGGGGGCGCCCAGCGGCACACCCCCTGGGCCGTCCAGCGACACACCCAAGGGGGCGCCCAACGGCACATCCCCTGGGCCGCCCAGCGGCACGCCCCCAGGCGCCCAACGGCACGCCCAGTTTGGGCTTCAGCGGCACGCCCGTTCGGGGCTCCAGCGGCACACCTCCTTGGGCTTCCAACGGCACGTTGTTTGCCCCCTCAACGGCATGCTTGGGCAGCCCATTAGCGACACGACCTTTGGCCCTCCCAGAGGCACACTTCTTGAGCCCGCCAGCGGCACAGCGTTAAGGCATTTCAACGGCTGAACAACGTGATGCCCATGCCCTACGGATTCTTGGCGCGCAGTGGACTTGCTGAGGTGTCGCCCGGGGAGAGAGCCACGCTGCCTATCCCCCTGCCACCAAGGACGACGGGTCAAATCCCCAATCAATGCCTTCTATTTCCCGCCTCCGACTACCGTGCTCGGACGCTTCCGCCGTGGAGGGTATAAGAACCCCTCTCCTTCGACACAAAGGGGGGAGACACAGAGGCAGAGGGCGAACAGAAGAAGAGAAGAAGAGAAAGAGAAGAAGGGAAGAAGAAGGAGAAGAGAAAAGGGGGGGAAGGAGAGGAAGAGACAGAGAGACACATGCATAAGAGAAGAAGAGAAGAAGAGGGAAGAGAGGAAGAGAGGGGAGAGGCTTCGTCGCTCCACCCACCTCCGCCATCTGTGCGAAGAGGGAAGAGAAGAAAGAAGAGGAGGGGAGGCTCCGCCTCCCCCTTCCTGCTGCTCCGTCCACCCGCCACCGCCGTCCGCGCGAAGAGAAGAAGGATAAGAAGAGAAGAAGAGGAGCTCGTCGCTCCACCTACCACCACCGTCTGTGTGAAGAGAAGAAGAGAAGAAGAATGAGTGGAGAGAGGGAGTAAGGTCCGGGAGGGGAGGAGTCCACGCTCCGTTCCCCCCCCCCCACTGTATTTTCTTCTCCTCTTCATTTCCTTTCATTTCTTATTTTGCCATCGTTGCAATGTATTAGTCCCCTCGGGACACACCTTTCGTGAGAATAAAACTAGAAGGCTTGCAAGTATTTTTTCTTGGACGTCTTTCTAAAGCATTTCTTCCGTGTTTGCATCCTTCGGTGTTTCACGCCCCCCCTTTCCCTTTCTCCTTTTGTTAGGGTTTGTTTACTCCTGGGTATTTTTGCCTTCGCTCACCCCCGGGCGCCCTCAGCGGCACACCCTAACTGCGCCCCAGCGGCACACCCCAGTCCAGCCCCAGCGGCACACTCTAGCCGTGTCCCAGCGGCACGCCCCAACCAGCCTTCACCGGCACACCCCCATCGGGCCTTTGCCTGTGCACTCTTCAACACCCTTCGCCGGCACGGCCTTGGCTGCCTTTCCCCAGCACGCCTATGATGGCCCTCGCCTGTACGCCCCTTTGGGCCTTCCTCGGCACGACCTTCATGGCCTTCACCGCCATACCCTTGGCCCCTTTGGCCCGGCACACTTGCCCTTCCTTCTTGCGCGATGCATCCCCCCTCAGCCAGTCCTAGAGTAGCCTTCCACTCGCCGTTCCCTCCGAGTTTTCCGAGGTTTATAAAGGTGTTGCCGCTCTCGGGCGCCCACCTCCAGTTGTCGGGTTCCGCCACTCCATGTGGGCGCGTTCCCTGTATCTCCCTTACGCTCGGGTTAAGGGGAGATGCTGTCGAATTTTCGTTAGAAACAATAACATATTGAAAGACAAAAGGAAGCAACAAATAAATGGAACAGTCACACATTTAAAAGACAAGAGACAGCAACAAACAAACGAAAAGAACAACGGTGAAATGCCTTAACCAAAGCAAATGGAACCGCAATCAATTCAAAGAGGACCGAATCGAACGACAACTAAACAACTTGAACGTCCGCCCTCACAAAAGAAAGAATGAAAATTAATCAAGAGAAGAAAAGAAAAAACCCATGCAAACTTAATAAAAATCAGAAAAGAAGAAAAGAAAAGCCTTAAAAGAAACGGAGGAGGAGTGGGCTCCCCATGCCTTTCGCCGGTACGCGCCTTCAGCTACCTTCGCCGGCACACCCACTCGCGCCCTTCACCGGTACACCTTCCATGGCCCCTCGCCGATACACCTAGCCAAATCTTCCCCGGTACGCCCTTCAGTGGCCTTCGCCGGCACACTCCCTGTTGCCTTCGCCGGCACGCTCCATGCCGCCTTCGCCGGCACACTTCCTGCCGCCTTCGCCGGCACACACCCGTTTGGCCCTTCGCCGGCACGCTCCTTTGGCCCTCAGCGGCACGCACCCTTTCAGCCCCTCAGCGGTACACTCCCTCAGCCCCTCAGCGGTACACTCCCTCAGCCCTTCAGCGGCACACTCCTCAGCCCTTCAGCGGCACAGCCCCAGGCCCTTCAGCGGCACACTCCCAGCCCTTCAGCGGTACACCCCCAGCCCCTTCAGCGGCACACTCCCAGCCCTTCAGCGGCACACCCTCAGCCCTTCAGCGGTACGCCTTTCTCTTAGCCCTTTAATGACCCATTCTCTCTCCAGAAAATATGAGTAATAATAATAATAAATAATAATAATAACAGATTCAAAAAAAAGAATAAATAAATAAGAATAATAAAGGAATAAGTAATAGTAATAATAAGCTTAAAAATAATAACGATAATAATAATTAGACAAATAAACGATAACAAAAAATGAATGAATAATAATAACGAACTCAATAAGAATGATAAATAAATAAAAGATAATCAAAATAAATAATAATAACAAACTTAACGAAACACGACAAGCAAATGAATGACAATAAAATGAACAAAAATAATAGCAAACCTAACAATAGCACTGATAAATAAATAAATCATAAAAAACTGATAAATAGATAGTAATAACAAACTCACTCAAAGATACGCATAAATCAACGAATATTAATGATAAAATTTCAAATGATGTTGAACCCCCATGTGTGAATATTCTAATAGTTGGTTTTTGATGATGACCAAACACTATATTAGACTAGAACTTTTGATGGGTGAATAAATTTAGTCTAACTCATTTTGAAATGCTTTTCTATATATCACCTTTTCTTTCTCTTGGTTCATGAATTACTAATGTTACCAGTGATATACTTGCAGGATCAAGATCATCTATATTGAGTAAGTGCTTTGAGTCATGTTTGTCAAAGTTTTGATCTAACTCCATTTTTGTGTTCTTACAGAAATCTGGAATGAAGTTAAAATCCTAAAACAATTGAAGAATGATTGGTGAGATCCACACAAAACCTTAACCCTTGCTTGGTTAATTTTCTTCATTAGTTGTCATGGGTTGATCGTTGTTCATATCCAGCTCATGGAATTCATTAACTTGTTTATTTTGATGGGGTGGACCCCAAGGGTCATCCCCATGGTGGCTGTTAGCCTTATTCCTTCTTTTTGTTAAGAAGTTGTTTGTGGGTCGACCCCATGGGTCGACCCCTAGGCGGTCCTGAACCCACAGGTTTTCAGTTTTGTGCATAACGTGTGTGGGTCGACCCAATGGGTCGACCCTTTTTGGCACCCGAAACTTTCGGGTAACTCACAGTTTTTAGTTTTTAGGAAGAATGCGCTATGGGTCGACCCCATGGGTCGACCCCTGGAAAATATGCTTGTCGGGCGTTTAACCCGTGCGTCGTGGGTCGACCCAATGGGTCGACCCATAGTGTTACGGACCGGCAGTCCGGTTCGTGATCCGTTTCGCGGCCACCATTTTTATTCCTCGTTTTGCCCTAATGTTGGGAGATCCGAGGTTCCATCTTGTCACACGTGTCCCCTCTCCTTGGGACTATAAATAACAATGATTAGGGCATCCCAAAAGTAAGGAGAAAAATAGAGAACATTCGATCTAATGGTGTTTTTGTCTTGTAGGAAGAAGAAAGCTCGCGGGAGCCCTTCCATGCGCAGATAGATGCTTTCCTCTTCGAAAATGGGTCGATCCCCGTGCTGATCAGATGCATCATGAGCAAGAACCGAAGCTCTCCTTCCTTATTTGAAGCCGGGCAACTAGGATCTCGAGCTGCACATCAATATCTGGGATTCTTCATGAAGATCTGTCCTCATCCTACCGCATCAACCAAGCTATGAAGAACCACAGCTACACCATCATTTGAAAGGGGGATTTCTGGCGATCTCAAGATCCTTATTCCATTTATCCTGTTCATTCTATTTCTAGTCTGAAGAATCATTGTGTATTTGAACTTCTATCTTGAACGAAATACTCTGTGTGGGTGTGTGTGCGTTTGCTGGTTGCAGAGCATGCGTGTGTGTGGCTGTGTGATTCACAGCGTGTGTGTGTGTGTGTGGGTTTTCACTCTCTAGTGGAAGCTTTCCTCACATTGTGAGGGGTGGACGTAGGGGTCACTGTGGTGAACCTGAACCACCTTAAATTCTATTGTTCATCATGGTTTGCTTCTACGTTATTACACGAGTGGGCTTCTAGTCGAGTTGAGTGTCATTCATGTCTTGTCCTTTCAGATCTCATTACATCTCCGATGTTCGTGTGTTTTCATCATCGGGTGAGAAGAGTGTGCTTCAATCTTTATCCTTCCATATCATCTTCTGAAAAGTTGGTTGTTAAATTTTTATATTGCCAATCAATTCACCCCTCCCCTCTTGATTGCCATCTACCGGGGACAACAATTGGTATCAGAGCACGGTCTCTGATTTTTATTGATCTCACGATCTTAGAGTAAGATCCAGTAAATGGCAAACAAGGGGCAGATGCCCGAAGGGCACTCTATACATAGACCTCCGTTCTTCGATGGGTCAAATTATTCATATTGGAAGAATCGGATGTATGTATTCCTGAGGGCTCAGGAATTTGAAATTTGGCATGTTATCAGTAATGGTCCATATAAATTGCCTCCCAAAGAGGAAGAGTGGGGAGAAGATCATATCAAGAAGTGCATAGCTAATTTCAAAGCCATGAATATAATTCAATGTGCAATTCATCCAAACGAGTACTCACGAATTTCGATGTGTGCTTCCGCGCAGGAGATGTGGAACAAACTTCGTTTAATGTATGAAGGAACATCAGAAGTGAAGGAGACTAAAGCGAATTTGCTCGTCCGGGACTACGAATTATTCATGATGAAGCCGGATGAAAACATTTCAGAAATGTTTGCTAGATTGTTGGAGATCACCAATGGGCTGAAGGCACTTGGGAAGGAATACTCCAACCAAGATCTTGTGAGGAAGGTATTAAGGTCCCTCTCATCACAGTGGCATACTAAGGCCACGGTCATTGAAGATTCAAAGAACCTTACCACTCTGACCCTTGATGAGCTAATTGGGTCATTAATGACCTATGAGCTGAACATAAAAAGGAATGAGGAAGATGTCAAGAAAAAGAAGCCGATCTCAAGCATGGCCTTGAAGACCAATCTCCAAAGATCGGATGACAGTGAAGATGGATCTGGTTCAAACAGTGAGGATGAAGAGCTGGTGGCCATGATAACACAAAGGGCCAGAAAATTCATTAGAAGGTCCAGAAGAGCAGGAGCTCCATTCAGAAGAGGGCCAAGGAAAATGATTCCAAGGAAGGGAGAAAGCAGCAAGAAAGAAGAGATTATCTGCTATGAATGTAAAAAACCAGGGCACATGCGTGGAGAGTGTCCCGAACTTCAGAAAAAACTCAAGAAAGGGAAGTTCAAGAAGCCTAAGGCAATGGTGGCAACGTGGAGCGATGAGGATGACACCGAAGACAAATCGGAAGATGAATTGGACGAGCTTGTCCAAACTTTGTGTCTAATGGCGGATGATGAAGACTCCAATGAGGTACATTCTGAAACTGATGATCTCTCATGTGAGCAATGGGAAATTGCTTATGAAGCCTTGTATGACAAATGCAAAAAGTTAAAGTCTGAAAACAGAATGTTAAAGAAAAGGATTGACCAAAACATGTCGAATGAATCTCCATGTCTGAAATGTGCTGAATTATCATCCAAGCTTGAAACACTATCTTACGACAATGAAATGCTCATTTCCAAAGTCATTTTGTTTGAAGAAGAACTAACATGTTTAAAAGAAGAACAACATAATGATGAAAAATCCATGAATGCCATTGAAGAAGTGAATGCAAAAGTCCAAGCCTTGGAAAAGGATAAAATGGAACTTGAAGAAGAAAAAGGGGTTTTAATGGATGAGGTGAAAGATCTGAAAGATTCACTAGCCAGATTTGTCAAAGGGAAGCAAAATCTAGACACCATGTTAGGAATGAGAGTGAACTTTAGAAAGGAAGGACTAGGCTATGAGCCATGCAACCAGAAAGCTTTCGTAAACAAAACTCAAACTTCCTTTGTGAATGCTAATGCATCATCTTCATCATGTTCTTCACATAAAAAGAGTGAGAAATACATTCCAACTCACAAACCATTCGTGAATGATTACAAGAAAAGAAATCATAACAAAAAGGTTGTTTCATGTTTCTACTGTGGAATGTATGGTCACACCATGTATACATGTAGGTTAATGTTGGCTGATGAGAAACAATTTGCAAGAAAGTCAATGTGGTTGAATAGATCAAGAGCTTCTAACCGATATGGACCCAAGCAAGCTTGGGTACCAAAATCATAGAAGTCTTCTTGTTTTGATGATATGTAGGTCTGCATGAAGGCTCAAAGAAACAAATGGTACCTTGATAGCGGATGCTCGCGACACATGTCCGGAAACAAAGAAATCTTTGCAGACCTCATGGAAAAGGATGGTGGACTTGTTGCCTTCGGGGGCAAGGACAAAGGAAAAATCGTTGGAGAAGGTAAGATTGGTAAGGGATCTCCTCATAGTGTGGAAAATGTTTTGTTGGTCAAAGGTCTCAATCATAACTTACTTAGTATTAGTCAACTTTGCGATAAAGGGTGCAATGTGATTTTTGACTCCACGCACTGCACTGTTATAAATAAAACCACACAGGAAATAATGTTCATAGGCGTTAGACAAAATAATGTATATATGATAGACTTAGATGACACATCACACAATAATCTTTGCTTAGTTGCAAATAACTCTGACAATGCTTGGTTGTGGCATCGCCGTCTTGGGCATGCCAGTTTTAACGTTCTTTCAAAGTTGTCCAGAAATGATTTAGTTATTGGAATGCCAAAGCTGAAGTTTGAACCTGACAAAGTGTGTGAGGCATGCAGCAAAGGTAAGCAAACAAGAGCCTCTTTCAAAAGCAAGAATGATGTGACTACCACTAGGCCTCTTGAAGTTCTTCATATTGATTTGTTTGGTCCTAGTAGAACTCACAGTCTAGGTGGTAAGTTATATGGCTTTGTCATTGTAGACGACTTCTCACGATTTTGTTGGGTATACTTTTTGTCACATAAAAATGATGCTTTGAAGGAATTTGAAGGTTTTTGCAGGAAAGTGGAGATTGAGAAGGGATGTTCCATCAAGAGAATTCAAAGTGATCATGGTAAGGAGTTCGAGAACACTGATTTTGATGAATTTTGTAGGGAGCACGGATACTCGCATACATTTTCAGCACCAAGAACTCCAGAACAAAATGGCATCGTGGAGAGAAAGAACAGAACCCTTATTGAGATGGCTCGGACAATGCTAAGCGAGAACAACCTTCCTAGGTACTTTTGGGCGGAAGCCGTTAGCACGGCATGCTACATCATAAACCGAGCTATGGTAAGACCAATCTTGAGAAAAACCCCATATGAACTCTTTAAAGGTAAGAAGCCAAATATCTCTCACTTGAAACCATTTGGATCAATTTGCTATATTCTTAATAATGGAAAATCTGATTTGGGCAAATTCGATGCAAAAAGCGATCGCGGAATCTTTCTTGGGTACTCTCTTACTTCTAGAGCATATCGGGTTTATAACCTGAGAACTCTTGTTGTAGAGGAGAGCCCTCATGTTATTATAGATGAATCATGGAATGAGAATGTTGATAAAAGCTCAAAATTGCAGGATGAAGAAGAAGAAACCAGTGAAGAGATTCCACCAAAGGCGGCACAAGGTCAAGCAACTCTAGGAGAAGGATCGGAAAGCAAGGATGATGAAAATCAACAAGGACAGCAGCTTCCTCGACAATGGATTTTCCACAAAAGCCATCCCTCCGAGAATGTGATTGGTAATGTAGAAGATAGAGTGAAAACTCGATCTTCATCAAGGGAAGTTGACAATTTGGATTATCTAGCATTGTTCTCTCAATTTGAACCACACTCTCTTGATGAAGCCTTAAAGGATAATTCCTGGATCTTAGCCATGCAGGATGAACTACACCAGTTCCAAAGGAACAAAGTGTGGTTCCTTGTGCCACGTCCTAAAAGCCACTCCGTGATCGGAACCAAATGGATTTTCCGAAACAAGTTAAATGATCAAGGAGTGGTAATTAGGAATAAGGCCAGGCTAGTAGCCAAAGGCTATAGCCAAGAGATAGGAATTGACTTTGATGAGTCTTTTGCCCCTGTGGCAAGACTTGAGGCTGTAAGAATTCTTTTAGCATTTGCATGCCATCATGATATTAAACTTTTTCAAATGGATGTGAAAAGTGCGTTTTTGAATGGCTTCATACAGGAGGATGTGTATGTAGAGCAGCCTCCAGGATTTGAAGATCACGCTTATCCAGATTATGTTTACAAATTGGACAAGGCGCTTTACGGGTTGAAACAAGCTCCCCGCGCTTGGTACGAAAGGCTGAGTTCTTTCCTTGTCAACAATGGGTTCAAACGTGGTAACATTGATCAAACCTTGTTTACCAAAGTAAATGGTAAGAAAGTTTTAATTGTTCAAGTGTATGTCGATGACATAATTTTTGGCTCTACTGACGTCACCTTGAGTGAAAATTTTGCCAAACTTATGCAAGGTGAGTTTGAAATGAGTATGATGGGAGAATTGACCTTCTTCTTGGGCTTGCAGGTCAAACAAATGGTGGATGGTATCTTCATATGCCAAAGGAAGTATGCTCGAGACTTACTCACAAAGTACAATTTCAGCAAGGTGAAACCTCAACCCACACCCATGTCAACCTCAATCAAACTCGATCAAGATGAGAAAGGTAAATCCGTGGATCAAAAGCTCTTTAGAAGCATGATAGGATCGCTGTTGTATTTAACTGCCAGCCGGCCCGACATTCAGTTTGCAGTTTGCTTATGTGCGAGATTTCAGTCTGATCCAAAAGAAACACACATGTCGGCCGTGAAACGTATTTTTAGATATATTGCTGGTTCAGTACATTTGGGCTTATGGTTTCCGCGTAATTCGAGCTTTGAACTGATTGCTTATTCTGACGCCGATTATGCGGGTTGTAAAGTGGATCGAAAGAGCACCAGTGGGTATTGCCAGTTCCTTGGGGGGTGCATGATCTCATGGGCCTCCAAGAAACAAAATTCAGTGGCCTTGTCAACCGCCGAAGCCGAATATGTGGCTCTTGGTAGTTGCATTGCCCAGGTGCTTTGGATCCAACAACAATTGATTGACTACAGCATCTCCTTCAAAAACACCTTAATTTTGTGCGATAACACCTCTGCTATAAACTTGTCAAAAAATCCGGTTCATCACTCTAGAACAAAGCATATCGAAATCAGGCATCATTTCATTCGTGATCATGTTAGTAAGGGTGATGTTGAAATAAACTTCATTGAAACAAATAATCAAATTGCCGACATATTTACCAAACCACTAAATGAAGAAAAATTTACATCTTTCAGGAGAGAGTTAGGGGTTTGTAGAATAGAGGAGTCGGATTCTTGAGGTTCTGCATTTTGCATCATACTTAGTGTTGCCAGCATGCATATCATGCATTTGTGTCTTTCATATAGTTGCATTCGATGGGTCTCCTTCTTCATGCATATGCACCATTTTGCTTGAATTGCAAATAAATTGAATTGTGTGAAATCTCCACCTTTGTATGAATTGCATTTCTTCTATTATATATGTATGAACCCCTTCTTTGCACTCTTCTATGGCCACACTATTCTTTTTGGTTATACATGTGCATCTCTGTGGAGCTGATCAATCGAAATCTGAACTATGGAGAGTTTGGTAAATAAACTTCTAAGGGAATCTATCGCTTCCTTGAAACATCCTCCCCAATTGATTCAAACCTCAAATATATCTTATTTCCTTGACCTTCATATATTTTAATCAGTGGGGAATTGAGCCTATCCTCCTTGGTACTCCATGTCTTCATTTCAAAAGGAAATCTCCATCAAAACAGGGGATGGGTCGACCCATGGGGTCGACCCCTGTCAGTTCGCTCTAAACCGGGGCTCGGGCTACCCGTGGGTCGACCCATCGGGTCGACCCATTACGGGCGGTCGCGGTAAAACGCGAACCGTCCCGTTTCGAAAGGGCGTGAACGCCCTCTTCTTCAACCCTAACACTATAATAATGCCCCAGCTCCCTAGATCGACCAGCCACCACCTCTTGGAAGCCTTGAAACCCTCTCTTGCAACCCAAAGCCGCTCCAGCCCTAAAGGCGAGATCTAACCGGTGGCTACTCGCGGGTTCCTTCTTGGCTGCGTCCGCAAGCATCCATCTTCCTCCCAAATCCACTGAGGTAAGGCCATGGTATTTGGAGAGTCACTATTTCTGCGTGAGGGGCTCCTCTTCTCGAACCAACACGATCTAGAAAGCCTCTAGAGTCTCTAATCTGTCCGGTGATTCAGATGGCACCCAAAAGAAGGCCTTCTCGTCAGGGGGAGGAATCCAGCCGATCTGCTCGTCAGCGAGAGTGTTCCAGCCGCGCAAGAGAGATACGATCCAAGGATAAAGAGCTAGAAGCAATGAAATCACAAGCCTTGGCCTCCGGTAACAAAGCTGCTCACAGAAATATCCTCCGCTCTCGTGCAGTAGATTTTATGAACTTGGTTGAATACCTGCCAGGCTTAGTGGATATCATCTGTAGTCAACCTAATCTTGATCATTTCATGTCTGCACACCGTCGGGTCTATTACAAGCTGGTGATTCAGTTTTATGGCAATATGTCAATCAAGGCAAACAAGCAGTTTACTGTTGTAAATGGTGAAGTGATCACCTTGACTCCTGAATTTGTGGGTAGAGCTCTCGGTCTACCATATCATGAAGGTTACACATTTGGTGATCTTGATTTTGATGAAGAAGAGGTCTATCAAATGATGACCTCCGAGGAAATGGGAGACAGGTCCGTCGCCGGCCTGAATGCAAACCGTTTTCCTCCATGCAGCGCATTCTACACCACATGATGACGACCATTATTATACCAAAGGGTGGTGGAAGAGACAAAGTAACTGAATTCCACATGTTCCTATTTTTCTGTCTTATGAAGGGTCTCCCAATTAATTTCCCTGCTACTATATTGCTTCACATATCGGCATGCATGCAGCATACGAACCGCACTCTACCATATGCAGCAGCTTTGACAACACTCTTTGAATCAGCTGGTATTAATTTGTCCAAAGAAAGATATCACACAATTCGTGAGAATGACATTTACTCCATCCCCACAATTTGCAAGAATATGCATTATGAATTAATAGATGGTGTGCTGGTTCGTAAGATCAAATCTGGTCAAGTTCAACAACACGTCAACTCAGAAGAAGAAGAGGATAGTGAAGAAAATGAAGCAGATCAACCTCTACAGCTAGAACTCTCTGATGAAGCACTGCCTGATGGGTTTCCTAAGTTGATCACTGAAAGATTGGATTCAATAGATTGCCGACTAGACAAGTATGGGGAGAGAATGGATGCCCTTATCAATGAAGTAACTGACTTGAGGATTTCCCATGTTGCCCACACTCAGTCTTTCCAGAGGGTCACCTCCTTTCTTGACGCAAACACTACTGCTCTGGACGCCCAAACCAGGATGTTTGAAGAAATGATGACTTTACTTAGAAGGTCACATGCTCCACCCTCTCCACCCTCGGACTAGCTCCTATGATATTGCACAGTTCGTAACCGGTTCTCCCTCTCCTTTTTGATGATGCCAAAGGGGGAGAAATTCAGATACATGTCTGTGCTTGGTTAACTATTATGTTATAGTATGTGTGGTGTGTGCTTGCTTACATGTTTGCTTTCATTAGTCTGTCAGTTAGAAATGTTTAGTTAGAACTGTTGCATCTCATGGCATTGCACATGTAAGCATTTTTGTAACTCATGAACCCAGGCTTTGTAAGCCTTAAAAACTCTGTTGTCGGCTTGTAAACAATGGATGATGCTCTTGACTGGTCAATCTCACATTGCTTGAATGAGGCCCTGTGTTTTAAGGAATGATGCTTCCTAAATGGTTCAGCTTGATGCATGGAAAGTATGTGTTTCAACTTTGTGGTCTCGGTTTGATGCAATGATTGGGTTCTCCCTCATTTGGTCTGTGGCCTTGATTTCATTCAGCTTGTTAACTCCTTTTGAGCTCATTTGGATATACAGATGGAGGTTTTGGTGTTAAATTTCTGTTGAGGTGTCGATTCAGAAATTATGTATATAACTGTTTTCTTGTCAATCCTAAACTCTAGCATAGTATTTTGTCATCATCAAAAAGGGGGAGATTGTTGAACCCCCATGTGTGAATATTCTAATAGTTGGTTTTTGATGATGACCAAACACTATATTAGACTAGAACTTTTGATGGGTGAATAAATTTAGTCTAACTCATTTTGAAATGCTTTTCTATATATCACCTTTTCTTTCTCTTGGTTCATGAATTACTAATGTTACCAGTGATATACTTGCAGGATCAAGATCATCTATCTTGAGTAAGTGCTTTGAGTCATGTTTGTCAAAGTTTTGATCTAACTCCATTTTTGTGTTCTTACAGAAATCTGGAATGAAGTTAAAATCCTAAAACAATTGAAGAATGATTGGTGAGATCCACACAAAACCTTAACCCTTGCTTGGTTAATTTTCTTCATTAGTTGTCATGGGTTGATCGTTGTTCATATCCAGCTCATGGAATTCATTAACTTGTTTATTTTGATGGGGTGGACCCCAAGGGTCATCCCCATGGTGGCTGTTAGCCTTATTCCTTCTTTTTGTTAAGAAGTTGTTTGTGGGTCGACCCCATGGGTCGACCCCTAGGCGGTCCTGAACCCACAGGTTTTCAGTTTTGTCTTTTTGGCACCCGAAACTTTCGGGTAACTCACAGTTTTTAGTTTTTAGGAAGAATGCGCTATGGGTCGACCCCATGGGTCGACCCCTGGAAATTATGCTTGTCGGGCGTTTAACCCGTGCGTCGTGGGTCGACCCATTGGGTCGACCCATAGTGTTACGGACCGGCAGTCCGGTTCGTGATCCGTTTCGCGGCCACCATTTTTATTCCTCGTTTTGCCCTAATGTTGGGAGATCCGAGGTTCCATCTTGTCACACGTGTCCCCTCTCCTTGGGACTATAAATAACAATGATTAGGGCATCCCAAAAGTAAGGAGAAAAATAGAGAACATTCGATCTAATGGTGTTTTTGTCTTGTAGGAAGAAGAAAGCTCGCGGGAGCCCTTCCATGCGCAGATAGATGCTTTCCTCTTCGAAAATGGGTCGATCCCCGTGCTGATCAGATGCATCATGAGCAAGAACCGAAGCTCTCCTTCCTTATTTGAAGCCGGGCAACTAGGATCTCGAGCTGCACATCAATATCTAGGATTCTTCATGAAGATCTGTCCTCATCCTACCGCATCAACCAAGCTATGAAGAACCACAGCTACACCATCATTTGAAAGGGGGATTTCTGGCGATCTCAAGATCCTTATTCCATTTATCCTGTTCATTCTATTTCTAGTCTGAAGAATCATTGTGTATTTGAACTTCTATCTTGAACGAAATACTCTGTGTGGGTGTGTGTGCGTTTGCTGGTTGCAGAGCATGCGTGTGTGTGGCTGTGTGATTCACAGCGTGTGTGTGTGTGTGTGGGTTTTCACTCTCTAGTGGAAGCTTTCCTCACATTGTGAGGGGTGGACGTAGGGGTCACTGTGGTGAACCTGAACCACCTTAAATTCTATTGTTCATCATGGTTTGCTTCTACGTTATTACACGAGTGGGCTTCTAGTCGAGTTGAGTGTCATTCATGTCTTGTCCTTCCAGATCTCATTACATCTCCGCTGTTCGTGTGTTTTCATCATCGGGTGAGAAGAGTGTGCTTCAATCTTTATCCTTCCATATCATCTTCTGAAAAGTTGGTTGTTAAATTTTTATATTGCCAATCAATTCACCCCTCCCCTCTTGATTGCCATCTACCGGGGACAACAAATGATAACAAAACAACGAGATCCACCTTGCAGCCCCGTCTCTCTCGTGACCCGGTGCCGAAGGAACAACAATGTCGCCCTTCCAGGTTGGGCCTGAGTCTTGGGAATCATCCCGAACTGGCCGTGACCCGACCTCGCCTCGGGCTGACATTCCGATTAAATCGGATTCATTTCTCCGGCCGGATCCCTTCCGAGCCGCTACTAAAAGTTCGGCAGACATTTGAATGGGTTCACCTCGGTTTTCGCCGCGTTTCTATTACGGACCTATGTCTAAACATGAAAAGACCTGTGAGCAATCAATATGGCCGACGGCTCCCTCCCCGACATGGCCGTGAGCCGGCATTGCTCCGAACCGATAGCCCATTAAATTGGATTCATTCTAACGGGCCGGGATTCGCTCCCACTCTTTCATTGAAATTGCCATAAACTCGGCATACATTTGCACGGGGTCATTTCTGCCCACGTCACACTTTCAATTTGGGCCCTTGCCCGAACATGAAGAGGTCCGCAAGTGACCGATAGAATCGGAATAGAACAAGACGGCTCTCGCCACCCCTGGACTCCTTCCGTGGGAATATTAATAAGACCTCCGTGGGCCACACTTAGACCTCAGGCCCGCCCCGATCATGGTCATCGTCTGGCTCATATCCTTGATCTACAGCCCGCTCCTTTCGAACACGTTTTCGGTTCTTAAGTCTAGTCCCCGGACTCTCCCCCGTTGCCCTCCGGCACCGGAAATATTAATGATGCCCGCGCAAGCCTCGTTTGGACCACGGGAGGCGCCCCCAATATGGTCCTGGCTCGATCTCGCACCGGGCCAATAGATTCACTGGTTTCCGACTACAACAACCGAGATTCAGCCGAATGTTTTCAGTGTCTCGGAATAATAAACTTACCGTATCCCAGCACGCATATGTTCCAGGTCCTCCCGCGGTGATTACAATATTCTCAAGCCGGACTCCCGTCCGAATATTAAATGGTATCCCGAATGATCGATATGTTTCGAACGCCCGCTTCTCCGGACACAGGGCTTTTCAGCCGATTCAAGGGATATTCCCTCGTTGCCCCCTTGGCACCGAAAATATTAATGACGCTCATGCAAGTCTCGTTTCGACCGCGGGAGGCCCACCGCAGTATGGTCGCAGCTTGCCCTTGCACCGGACCAACAGATTTACCGGTTTCCGACCGCTCTAACCGAGGTTTAGCCAAACGTTTTCCGTTCTTCTGAACAATAAATTGCCATATCCTGGTGTACATATGCTCCGGTCTCCCCGCGACGATCGCACTTTTCTCGAGCCGGACATTCGTCCGAAGATTAAATGGTCAGCACATGACCGACACGATCTCGAATGTTTCCTTCTCGCCCTCGCATGAGGATTTCAATACCTCGTAATAGACCTTTCATGCAATTAATTTCTTGGCCATGAGGCCCTGAATCTCGGCGATTAATCAAGGGTGTTCCCTCGTATGGGGGATGTAAATGACGTCGTGACCTTTATGGCACGGCGGGTTTTGGTCCCGACACGAACCACACAATCGTCTGACGGAGTCAGATCGAGCGCACCATGGGCTCTTCGGAGCCAGAATAAATTGTCACCCCGGTGACTGGCGCGCCCACGCACTCAATAAACGAATAAACCAACAAGAGAATAACAGGTGAAAAAAAAAGTGCGTCCACAATTCTGGCACGCCCAGTGGGACCTAAACCACCCTTCATCTCTTCGCCGGGATTTGGGGCCTCATGGCCTCCTAATTAACGATGTTTGCCTGCTTTGATGAATGGCAGGTGCTGTCTTCGCCAGTCCTATGGGGAGAAAAGTCAGACTCGGTGCAGCTGCCTTCGTGGTCTCGGGGAGGCTGCTTCGAAGCATATGCATCTTCCAGGAATCATGGGGGCTGTTATAAAAAAGGAGAAGAGAAAGAGAAGAGAAGGGAGGGGAAATTAAACACCCCCCTTTTCCTCAAAAAGAAAGAGAAGAAAAGAAGAAAGGAAGAAAAGAAGAAAAGAAGAAGAGAAGAAAAGAAGAAAAGAAGAAAAAGAGAAAAGAAAGAAGCAAAAAAAAAGGAGAACGAATTGGCAAGAGAGGGTTATACGGTCACGTCCGCCGAGACCCGTGCTGAACAAAGATTACCATTGTGGGGTTGATGCGGTGGAGCGAATCACTCATCCCCTCCCTGAGGGGGTGAGCGCTCTCCTGCACCCCCACCCTGGTCAATCATACAAAAAAGAAGAGAAGAGAAGAAGGGACAAAAAACAAGAGAGAAGAAAAAAAAGAGAAAGAAAAAAAAAGGAGCAGAAAAAGAGAAAGAAGAAAAGTCGGCCAACATCGCCGACCAGAAGAGCAAGAAGAAGCCCGGCGTCCCGCCCGACTCTAGGAGGTTCCGAGTCCGCGGTGCAATGACCCCGCTCGTTCCTCCTTCCTGCTGCCTCCATCCGGCACAAAACGGTCCCCGAATGGTTGTTAAAAGACCCAGCTAGCCACAATTGTAGCTTGGTGAATGGTTGCCCGCTGTGGGGAATGTTTTGTAGCAATGAGGCCGAGCACGGCCACCACTCCCGAAGAGAGCATGCGCATACCCCGCCATGGGGATGAAAAGAATATATATACCCTGCTACGGGGCATAGGAGGCAAAAAAAAAGAAATACACCCCATTCCCAGGGGCACATGAAGAGAATCTGCCCCGACTGAGGGGCACACAAAGCAAAAGCTACACCCCGGCTTCGGGGCATTTAAAGAAGAATCCGCCCCGACCTGGGGACGTAAGAAGAAATAGAGCTGCACCCCGGCTTAGGGGCATTTGAAGGGGAAATGCACCCCGATATGGGGGCACTTGAAGCAGAAGACATACCTCGCCATGGGGACATAAGAAGAAAGGGATACACCCCGGCTTGGGGATGCTCAAAGAAAAGGAGCCACACCCCGGACTGGGGGCATACAAAGAAAGAAATTCACCCCACCTTGAGGACACAAGAAGCAAAAGATACACCCCTCGCCAGGGGCATACGAAGAGGATACACCCCGGCCTGGGGGCATAAGAAGCAGAAGAAACACACTCCACCAAGGGGGCATACGAAGAAAGAAACACCCTCCACCCTGGGTGCATAAGAAGAAGAAGAGTGTCCCCCAATATGGGGGCATAAGAAGCTAGAGTATACCCCGAGCTAGGGGGGATATAAAGAAAGAAATTAGACCCCGCTCCGGGGCATACAAACATGAGAAGAAGAACTCACCCCGCCAACGGGGACACAAGCAGCAAGAATACAACCCGGTTGGGGGCGTAGAAGCGAAGAGACCCACATCCCGACTTGGGATCATATGAAGAAGAAGTATACCCCGCTTAAGGGGCAATTGAAGAAACAGCCTACCCCGCCTGGGGACATAGAAGCCATGAAGAGCACGCCCCGACTCAGGGGCATATGAAGAGAAGTCCACCCCGGCTTAGGGGTGTCTAAAGAAGAAACATACCCCGCCAAGGGGCATAGAAGCCATAAAGAATACGCCTCGACTTAGGGGCATTTGAAGAAGCTGCATCCCGCCCTGGGAGCATAAGAAGAAAAGAGTCCACCCCATCTTAGGGGTATTAAAAAAAACATACCCCGCTATGGGGGCATAGAAACCATAAAGAATACGCCCCGGCTTAGGGCTATTTGAAGAAGAAGGATACCCCGCCTCGGGGGACATTGCAAGCAGCGATATACCCTGCTTGGGTGCACAGGAAGAGACCACACCCCACTCCTAGGGGCACATGAAGAGAATTCGCCCCGACTCGGGGGGTACATGAAGCGACAAAGAATACACCCCGCCTTAGGGGAATTTGAAGAAGAAGCATATACCCTACCAACGGGGGCACAGGAGCCATCAAGAAAACACACCCCACTTTCGGGGCACAAGAAGCAAACATTCCCCAGCGTGTCGGGGCAAAAGAAGAAGAATCCCCCTCGGGGGCATAAAAAGCAAAGATACACCCTCGTGCCGGGGGCACACGAAGAGAATGCACTCCATCCTGGGGTCATGAGAAGCATAAGGCGCATCCCACCCTGGGGGCATATGAAGCGAAAAGAATACACCTTGGCTTAGGGGAATACAAAGAGAAGTATACCCCACTCTGGGGCAGAGGAAGCGGGAGAATCACACCCCCGTGTTGGGGGTATTTGAAGAAGAAATATACCTCGCCTCTAGGGCCTAGAAGCTATAGAGAAACTCACCCTAGCTCAGGGGCATTTGAAGAAGCTACGTCCCGCCTTGGGGGCATAAGAAGAGAAGAATACGCCCCGACCTTGGGGCATTCAGAGAAGGAATACATCCCGACCTCGGGGTCCATGAAGTAACATATACCCCCCCCCCCCCCGAAGCAGAACACACAATATTCCCCGGCTTAGGGGAGCACGTGAAGAAAGGAATACACCCCGATGCGGGAGCACATAAGCATAAGAAGAAGAGACTGCCCCGGCCAGGGGTCATGAGAAGAAGCAGAGTTGCACCTCGGCTCAGGGGGGCATATGAAGAGAAGTGTACCCCACCTGGGGGCATAAGAGGCAGAAGAATCAACCCCGACTCAGGGGTAACTGAAGAGAATTCCACCCCATCCCGTCACGGGGGCACAAGAAGCAAAATACCCCCCGTCTTTGGGGCATATGAAGCCAAGAATCACACCCCCGTCTTGGGGGTATTTGAAGGAGAAGCCCACCTCGCCTCGAGGGCCTAGAAGCTATAAAGAACACTCCCCGACTCAGGGGCATATGAAGAGAGCTCCACCCCGGCCTAGGGGTATTTGAAGAAGCATACCCCGCCAGGGGACATAGAAGCCATAGAGAATACACTCCGGTTTATGGGTACTTGAAGAAGCTACATCCCGCCTTGGGATCATGAGAAGAAAAGAGAATCCACCCCGGCTTAGGGGCCTTTGAAGGAGCATACCCCAGGCTCGGAGTCCATGAAGCAACATGCACGCCCCCGGGGGGAACATCTGAAGCAGAACAAACAACATCCCCCGGCTTAGGGAAGCATATGAAGAGAGGAATACACCCCGATATGGGGGCACGTAAATAAAGAAGAAGAATTCACCCCGCCTCGGGTGCATAAAAAGCAAGAACTACACCCCGCATCAAAAGCGGCAATACACTCCACTCTGGGGGCACTAGAAGTGGAATACACCCCGTGCCGGGGGCATATAAAAAAAAGGGGGATACCTCGCTCTGGGGCATCAGAAGCAGCAATACGCCCCACCTTGAGGGCATCAAAAGCAAAAAAAATATACCCCACCTTGGGAGCACAAGAAGCAAACATTCCCCCCGGGGTGTCTGGGAAGAAAAAAAAAGAATTCACCCCGGTCTGGGGATACTTGAAGAAAGAAGCACATCCTGCCACGGGGGCACATGAAGAGAACCCCTCCCGCCTCGGGAGTATAAGAAAGAGAAGAATACACCCTGGTCTGGGGGCTTTTGAAGAAACAACATACCCCCTCCATGAGAGACAAAGCTACGCCCCGACTCAGGGGTATATGAAGAGAGATCACCCCGTCGCGGGGTCATAAGAAGCAAAAGAATATACCCCGACCCGGGGACACATGCACAGCGTCCAGCCCGCTCAGGGGGCACAAAAAATTACACTCCGCCCTTGGCGCATAAGAAGCAGAAGCATTTACCCTGACCCGGGACACGGAAGCGAAGAGACATACATCCCGATCTGGGAGCATAAGAAGAAAGATATACTCCGCCCAAGTGGCATTTGAAGAAACAACATACCCTGCTTCGGGGGCACAGAAGCCGTAAAGAGATACACCCCGGCCTCAGGGGGGCATAAGAAGCAAGAGATACACCCGTGTTGTGACTCCTCTGTGTTGATGGTGTTGACATGTAACTTTACTTCATATGGTAACACATTGTTTTGATTGATTGGCAACACTGTTTATGTTTTGATATACTTATGTTATCAGATTATCTGTGATTGATGAATGTGTGTTATCAATTTGCCTGAGTGTTCTTTGCAGTTCACATGTCTATACACTGCATTGTTCAAAGTTCATACATCCACAGTGCATCGCACAGTCTATACACTGTCTGTCTCATTTAGAGTCTAAGGTGAAGTCTGTACATTGAGCGTCTCATGCAAGTCCACACATTGGCCTTCAGGCTTGAAAGTCTGTACATTGGAATGCGTCAACTCATTGGGCTGCAGCGTCAACTCAGCAAGTATGCACATCGCCTCATTTCTTCAAAGTCTATACGCTGGATCGTCTTTCTTAGCATCTTCATATTCGAAGTCCATACATTGGTCTTCACCTAAAGTCTGTACATCACTGTAGCTGCATCATCTCATGCAGCGTCTCATTCAAGTCTATACAGCCGTTTGCATTTCATGAAGTCTGTACACTGCATCGTCTTAACTTGCGTCTCAGGCATCAAGTCCAAGTCTGTACAGTGGAGCATCTCATGCAGCGTCTCATTGAAAGTCTGTACATCCACCGTCTTACCCAGTGTCTCATGCAAGTCTGTACAACCTTTGCGTTTCAAAGTCCATTCGTTGCACTCTCAAAGTCTGTACATTGCCTTCAAGGCACCAAGTCTATACACTCTCCTGTTCACATCTCTGTGAAGTCTATACATTGCTGATCGAACGTTCCAACCTTTTCCTACGTTCGCTGCTTTAGCTTCACTCCAAGTCTATACATTGGACTGCCAGTCTTTACCTACGTTCAGAGCCTCAAGTCTATACAGTGGTAAAGTCTGCACATTGTGCTTTGAAGCTCAAAGTATGTACACTGGCTTATTCTTCAAGTATATACAGCCTGTCTTCACGTTCTAAGTCTATACATCGTTCCTCAAAGGCTAAGTGTATACATTGTCCATATTGCATTACATGCTATATATCAAAGTCTGTACAGCATGCCTTGTTGTTCACAGCCTTCAAAGTCACATTGTATTGCGTCAACGCAGTGCATTGGCATGTAGTGAAGCGTCAACGCATTGCATTGTGCATGCCCTGGCAAAGTCTATACATCGCTTGTCTTCATTTGAGTCTCACTGAAGTCTACACATTGCATCTTCTTACTGAAGTCTGCACATTGCATCTTCATTCATGAAGTCTACACATTGCATCCTCATTTGCGAAGTCTGTACATGCAGTATGTACATTGCATTGATCTTCACTTAGTCTATACATTGACAGTCTTCATATCACCTAAGTCTGTACAACGGTTGCTTCATACAGCAAGTCTGTACATAGCTTTCACTCATATGAAGTCTATACAACGCAGTTCTTCTGATAAGTCTATACAGAGTTGTTATTTAATCTGATCATCCGATACTCTGTCTAACAGGGATTCTCTACTGAGATTGCTGACATGGCTCGTGATCCCAGGAGGACGAGGTGTGCAGATGCTGACACGTGGATGGAATTGTCTTGAATCTGGCGAATTCATTTGGGCGGGAAAACGTGGAAGCCACGCGCCCTTATCCACCTGCTGCTGCTGCTATATATATAATTCTTCATCTTCTGTTGAAGGATGATCGAAGTTGGCGAAGTCTATACATCCAGTCTGAAGCAGCAGCCACCGAGATCCACTGTGAGAGGAAGAAAAGCAGATAAGAAGAAAGAGAGAAGAGATGAGTTGAGAGAGTTATTGTGAGAGCTTGTGAATCAGTCTCTTGGTCCAGTTACCAGAGCTAATATTGCTCAACTTTAAGCTACAGTCGTTTTGGTTTTATTCCATTCGATTGTGTGTTTTGTTTGTTTTCAGTCTTGCTATTTTCTCTTTGAAAACTCTTGTTCTATCAAGCTGTTAGTCAGCGGTTTCAAGCTGTGAGGCAGCGGGTTGCAGAGGTGTTCCTCTGGTCGGCTAAGCTGTAGTGCCCAGCGGAGCAAGCTGTGAAGCTCAGCTGTTGCAGATGGTGTTCCTCTGGTCGGGATAAGCTGTAAGCCCCAGTCGTTGTTGGCAAGCTGTAGAGCCCAGCAGATTGAAGCTGTGTATCAGCAGTAATCCACATTCGAGTTGAATGTGGGGTGGACGTAGGTCGGATTGACCGAACCACCTAAAAGTCTTTGTGCCTCTCGTGTGTTTGATTGCTTGTTCAGCAGATCTTGTGTGTTTCATTCGGTGCATTGGTTGTGTTCGTTTAGTGTTCTTCTAATTCTGCATTTGATTCTAGGCCTAATTTTTAAATAGCCAGTTGATCTATTCACCCCCCCTCTAGATCCACATCCTGTGGTGATAGAGCCTACCATCTAACTTCAACAACCCGTACCAGGGGCATATGAAGAAGAAGCATACCTCGCCTCGAGGGCCTAGAAGCTATAAAGAACACGCCTCGGCTCAGGGGCATATGAAGAGAAGTCCACCCTGGCTCTGGGGGCATTTGAAGAGAGCTACACCCCGCCTCGGGGGGCATTAAAAAAAAATACATCCTGATCTGGGGACATAGAAGCCAAAAAAAATACACCCCGCCTGGGGGCACAGAAGCAAAGAGACAAAACACACCCCTCAGGGGGGGATGCATACCAAATGAAGCTACACCCCGCTCTAGGGGCACATTAAGAGAAATACACTCCAGCACTGAAGCGTTAATGAGAAAAGAAGAGCAGAAAAGAAAGAAAAAAGGGGCACACGAGGCAGACGTGGTCTTCGAGCCCGTCTCATCCCATAAAGGAAGAGAAGAAAAAAAAAGAGTCACGAGACAGACGTGGTCTTCGAGCCCGCCTCATCACACAAAAGAAGAGAAGAAGAGGAAGAAAAGACACATGAGGCAGCCGTGGTCCCTGGACCCGCCTCTTCACACAAAAGAAGAAGAGCAGAACCAAAAGAAGACACATGAGGCAGACGTGGTCTTCGAGCCCGCCTCATCACACAAAAGAAGAGAAGGAAAGAAAGAATGCACATGAGGCGAACATGGTCCTTACACCTGCCTCTCTACAAGAGAAGAATAGAAGAGAAAAAAGAGACATGAGGCGAACATGGTCCCTGCACCCGCCTCTCTATACAAAAGAAGAAGAGAAGAATAGAAGAGAAAAAAAGAGACATGAGGCAAACATGGTCCTTGAACCCGCCTCTCTACACAAAAGAAGAAGAGAAGAAAAGAAAGAAATGATCACGAGGTAAACATGGTCCTTGCACCTGCCTCTCTACAAAAGAAGAAAAAAAAAAGAGAAAGAACAATCACGGGGCGAACATGGTCTCTGCACCTGCCTCTCTACAAAAGAAGAAGAGAATGGACAAAAAGAGAGTCACGAGACATACGCGGTCTTTGCACCTGCATGTCCATAAAAGAAGAAGAGAAGAAGAGAAAGAACCGCCGACGGGGCGTTAAACCGACTAGACCTTCCGCCGACGGGGCGTTAAACCGACTAAACCTTCCGCCGACGGGGCGTTAAACCGACTAGACCTTCCGCCGACGGGGCGTTAAACCTACTAGACCTTCTGCCGATGGGGCGTTAAACCGACTAGACCTTCCGCTGACGGGGCGTTAAACCGAAAAAGGCCTCCCAGATCCTGGCTCATGTAGCCTGCTTCCCAAAATTCGGCCCTCGTGGCCTGCTTATCTTTGGCTCTCGCAGCCTACTTCCCCTCGGCTTCTATAGCCTGCTTCCCAATTCTGGCTCTTGCAGCCTGCTTACCTTTGGCCTTCATGGCCCACTTCCCATAATTTCGGCTCCTGCAGCCTGCTTCCCTTCGTCTTTTATAGCATGCTTCCCAATTCTGGCTCTGGCAGCCTACTTACCTTTGGCCTTCGTGGCCTGCTTCCCAATTCTGGCTCTCGTAGCCTGCTTCCCCTCGGCTTTCATAGCCTGCTTCCCAACTTTGGCTCTTGCAGCCTGCTTACCTTTGGCCTTCGTGGCCTGCTTCCCAAGTCTGGCTCTCGTAGCCTGCTTCCCAGAATTCGGCCTTCGCGGCCCGCATCCCATAACTTCGGCTCCTGCAGCCCGCTTCCCTAATATCCTCTCAGCCCTTTTGCGGTCTGCCTCCCTAATACCTTTACTACCACTACACATATACGTAACAACAATATTTTTCTATGCAAAAAAAAGAAACAACAACAACAACAGTAAAAAATAACAAAAAACAACAACAAAACTAACACACACAAAAAAAATAAAAAAGAGAATGCATGATTGCCCTGCTTGCATGGTTGCTTAATATAGAATAATACACCTCCTTAGAATTTTCTAGGACCGTGTTTCCTTGCTAAATAATATCGCCCCGATTCCGGGTGCGCGCGCGTCATGGCATATGCTCGAAGGGAACCCAATTATGGCAGGTGCACACGTCAAGGGGAAGAGTCATGGCTGAACCGCTAAGCCCAACTCACAAATAAACCTGAGGTAACGCTCCCACATTTAGCACTTAATGTGTTCAATAGCCTTCGATTATAGGGATTGCCCGAATTTCTTCTTAGCACTCTACGGAGACTTGAATTCCTGCACTCGCGTGAAAGGTAATCGTGAGGAAAAAGCTGCCTACCCCCACTGTAAAAAAAAAGAGAAAAAAAGAGAGAGACACGTGAATCCGAGTAGCCGGGAATCCCCATTGAGACACATGAGGAGACTCGCGCGAAATGGTGAAGCGAATTATAATAAGGACGAATCCTAATAGCCGGGAATCCCCATTGAGACACATGAGGAGACTCGCGCCAAACGGTGGAATCCGTAATAGAATTACAATGAGGATGGATCCTAGTAGCATAGAATCCCCATTGAGACACATGAGGAGACTCGCGCCGAACGGTGAGATCCGCTACCAAAACAAATAGATGGGGGCTGTGTGAAGCTACCGAAAGTCGAAAGCCCGAAACTAATGTGTAGGCGCTAGAGTGATCCTCGAGTGTCACCAGGAAAACCTGCATATCCCTATGGTTAGGGCCCTTTGTTCACACATTTGCACTGCCACGCCACAGAGAATTGTCTCGGGTGAAATGCGTGAATTTAGGCTATGCATGCAAGACATGCGATATCCTCTTGATGGGTGCACCACCCCTCAGTTGTGTCTTGCGGCCCGCACCGCATCTATGAATTACGGGCGATGTCCTTATCCTATCCCCTATAGAGGGAGCTGCCTTACTTATATTTATGTTATGCTTGCTAATGAATGCTCGCATGCTTAAAAAAATATATAATAAAAAATAATAAATAATAAAAATGTGTGCATACAATAAACTCAATTTCGGCTATCGAAGCCTACGTTCCCAGCTACGGCTCGTAGGGTCCAATCTTGGCCCCCGTGGCCTACATCTTGCCCTCACGGCTCCTTAATCTCCCAACTCCGGCTTTTATAGCCTGCTTCCCAATTCTGGCCCTCGTGGCTTGCTTCCTAATATCTTTGACTCTTGCAGCCTACTTACCTTTAGCCTTCGCGGCCTGCTCCCCGATTCTGGCTCCCGTAGCCTGCTTCCCCGATTCGGCCCTTGCGGCCCGCTTCCCAACATCTCCGGCTCTTGCAGCCCGCTTCTCAGAATTTGGCCCTTTACGGTCTGCTCCCAGAATTCGGCCTTTACGGCCTGCTCCCCAGAATTCGGCCTTTACGGTCTGCTCCCAGAATTCGGCCTTTACGGCCTGCTCCCAGAATTTGGCCTTTACGGCCTGCTCCCCAGAATTCGGCCTTTACGGTCTGCTCCCAGAATTCGGCCTTTACGGTCTGCTCCCAGAATTCGGCCTTTACGGCATGCTCTCCAGAATTCGGCCTGCACGGCCCGCTTCCGTAACACCAACTTCGGCCCTTGCGGCCCACTTTCCCGAGTCCGGGTTTCATAACCGGTAGCCCCGGCGCATTTTGAATCAACAAAATAAAAATTCGTCTCTCCGTCCCTTCGGGCGACGAACATCCCTTTTACATCCATAAACCCTTCTCTCTGCCCGCATGGCTCGCCTTTCGCAACTTCGACACTTGGAACCCTCTTCCAGCCTTGGTTGTTTTGGCCTCGCTTATCGGCCCCTGAGCCGACAGCTTTCTAATCATCGACCTTCGCTTATTGGCTCCCATGCCAACAGCTCTCAATTATCGGCCGCTGTGCCTACAGCTCTTATATCATTGGCATCCATGCCAACAACCACCTGGAGTTCTTAAAAAAAGAAGAAGGGAAAAGAAGGGAAGAAGAGAAGAAACAAAAAGAAACAACATCAAAAAGAACAAAAAGAGATGACAAAAAAGAGAAGAGAAGGAAAAGAAGAGAAGAAGAGGAAAGAGAGAAGAAAAGAAAGAAAAAGAGAAAAAGAGACAACAAACCAGGTTGGCTCCCGACACCCTGTCGGCACTGACGAAGAGACCAAGAGATCAACAAATCAGGTCAGCTTCCGACACCCTGTCGGCACTGACGAAGAGACCAAGAGATCAACAAACCAAGTCAGCTCCGACACCCTATCGGCACTGACGAAGAGACCAAGAGGCAACAAACCAGGTCAGCTCCCGGCACCCTGTCGGCACTGACGAAGAGAAGAAGAGACCAACATACCACGTCAGCGCCCGGCAACCTGTCGGTACTAACGAAGAGAAGAAGAGACCAACATACTGCTTCGGTTCCCGGCGTCCCGTCGGAACTGATGAAGAGGCCAACAAGCTGCTTCAGTTCCCGACACCCCGTCGGCATTGATGAAGAGACAAAGAGACCAACAAACCATGTCAGCTCCCGGCATCCAGTCGGCACTGATGAAGAGAAAAAGAGACAAACATACCATGTCAACGCCCGACAGCCCGTCGGCACTGACGAAGAGAAGAAGAGACCAACATGCCATGTCAAGTCCCCGACACCCTGTCGGCACTGACGAAGAGAAGAAGAGACCAACATGCTACGCCAGCTCCCAACACCCTGTCGGCACCAACAAAGAGAAGAAGAGACCAGTACACCCACAGGCACCGCCCAGCTCATCCTTCGCCTATGCTACCCGTGGGTGGGGGGCATTTGTGGACGTGTAAAATTGCACACCCATAGATCCCAACTAGTCCAACACCAATAACAACTTCAACCGAAGAAGCTGTGGAGAAGCGGGGCCGTCCGGACTCCCCGAACGCACATACACTGCCTTGGAGCTATCTCCAGAGTCACGGCAGTGAAGAGAAATCAACCACCAAGAGGCCCCACAATCCATGGGCCTCGAAGAAAATCAAGCGGGTCATGACTCATGCTCACAACGGGCCCAAAATTGCCCACTTTAGCCCCTCAGCGGCACGCCCTGTGCCTTGTTCAGCAGCACACCCCAGGGAGCCCCAGCGGCACACCCCAGGGTGTCCCCAGCGGCACACCCTCGTGGGGGTCCAGCGGCACACCAAGGGGGCGCCCAGCGGCACACCCCCTGGGCCGCCCAGCGGCACGCCCCCAGGCGCACAACGGCACGCCCAGTATGGGCTTCAGCGGCACGCCCGTTCGGGGCTCCAGTGGCACACCTCCTTGGGCTTCCAGCGGCACGTTGTTTGCCCCCTCAACAGCACGCTAGGGCAGCCCTTCAGCGGCACGGCCTTTGGCCCTCCCAGCGGCACACTTCTTGAGCCCGCCAGCGGCACAGCGTTAAGGCATTTCAACGGCCGAACGACGTGATGCCCATGCCCTACGGATTCTTGTCGCGCAGTGGACTTGCTGAGGTGTCGCCCGGGGAGAGAGCCACGCTTCCTATCCCCCTGCCACCAAGGACGACGGGTCAAATCCCCAATCAATGCCTTCGATTTCTCGCCTCCGACTACCGTGCTCGGACGCTTCCGCCGTGGAGGGTATAAAAACCCCTCTCCTTTGACACAAAGGGGGGAGACACAGAGGCAGAGGGCGAAGAGAAGAAGAGAAGAAGAGGAAGAGAAGAAGGGAAGAAGAAGGAGAAGAGAAAAGGGGGGGAAGGGGAGGAAGAGACAGAGAGACACACGCAGAAGAGAAGAAGAGAAGAAGAGGGAAGAGAGGAAGAGAGGGGAGAGGCTTCGTCGCTCCACCCACCTCCGCCATCTGTGCGTAGAGGGAAGAGAAGAAAGAAGAGGAGGGGAGGCTCCGCCTCCCCCTTCCTGCTGCTCCGTCCACCCGCCACCGCCGTCCGCGCGAAGAGAAGAAGGATAAGAAGAGAAGAAGAGGAGCTCATCGCTCCACCTACCACCACCGTCTGTGTGAAGAGAAGAAGAGAAGAAGAATGAGTGGAGAGAGGGAGTGAGGTCTGGGAGGGGAGGAGTTCACGCTCCGTTCCCCCCCCCCCCCCACTGTATTTTCTTCTCCTCTTCATTTCCTTTCATTTCTTGTTTTGCCATCGTTGCAATGTATTAGTCCCCTCGGGGCACTCCTTTCGTGAGAATAAAACTAGAAGGCTTGCAAGTATTTTTTCTTGGACGTCTTTCTAAAGCATTTCTTCCGTGTTTGCATCCTTCGGTGTTTCACGCCCCCCCTTTCCCTTTCTCCTTTTGTTAGGGTTTGTTTCCTCCCGAGTATTTTTGCCTTCGCTCACCACCGGGTGCCCTCAGCGGCACACCCTAACTGCGCCCCAGCGGCACACCCTAGTCCAGCCCCAGCGGCACGCCCCAACCAGCCTTCGCCGGCACACCCCCATCGGGCCTTTGCCGGTGCACTCTTCAACACCCTTCGCCGGCACGGCCTTGGCTGCCTTTCCCCGGCACGCCTATGATGGCCCTCACCGGTACGCCCCTTTGGGCCTTCCTCGGCACGGCCTTCATGGCCTTCACCGCCATACCCTTGGCCCCCTTGGCCCGGCACACTTGCCCTTCCTTCTTGCCCGATGCATCCCCCCTCAGCCAGTCCTAGAGTAGCCTTCCACTCGCCGTTCCCTCCGAGTTTTCCGAGGTTTATAAAGGTGTTGCCGCTCTCGGGTGCCCACCTCCAGTTGTCAGGTTCCGCCACTCCATGTGGGCGCGTTCCTTGTATCTCCCTTACGCTCGGGTTAAGGGGAGATGCTGCCGAATTTTCGTTAGAAACAATAACATATTGAAAGACAAAAGGAAGCAACAAACAAATGGAACATCCACACATTTAAAATATAAAAGACAGCAACAAACAAACGAAAAGAACAACGGTGAAATGCCTTAACCAAAGCAAATGGAACCGCAATCAATTCGAAGAGGACCGAATTGAACGATAACTAAACAACTTGAATGTCCGCCCTCACAAAAGAAAGAATGAAAATTAATCAAGAGAAGAAAAGAAGAAACCCATGCAAACTTAATAAAAATCAGAAAAGAAGAAAAGAAAAGTCTTAAAAGAAACGGAGGAGGAGTGGGCTCCCCATGCCTTTCGCCGGTACGTGCCTTCAGCTACCTTCGCCGGCACACCCACTCGCGCCCTTCGCCGGTACACCTTCCACGGCCCCTCGCCGATACACCTAGCCAACTCTTCCCCGGTACGCCCTTCAGTGGCCTTCGCCGGCACACTCCCTGTTGCCTTCGCCGGCACGCTCCATGCCGCCTTCGCCGGCACACTTCCTGCCGCCTTCGCCAGCACACACCCGTTTGGCCCTTCGCCGGCACGCTCCTTTGGCCCTCAGCGGCACGCACCCTTTCAGCCCCTCAGCGGTACACTCCCTCAGCCCCTCAACGGTACACTCCCTCAGCCCTTTAGCGGCACACTCCTCAGCCCTTCAGCGGCACACTCCCAGCCCTTCAGCGGCACACCCTCAGCCCTTCAGCGGTACGCCTTTCTCTTAGCCCTTTAATGACCCATTCTCTCTCTTGAAAATATGAGTAATAATAATAATAATAATAAATAATAACAGATTCAAAAAAATGAATAAATAAATAAGAATAATAAAGGAATAAGTAATAGTAATAATAAGCTTAAAAATAATAATAATAATAATAATTAGACAAATAAACGATAACAAAAAATGAATGAATAATAATAACGAACTCAATAAGAATGATAAATAAATAAAAGATAATCAAAATAAATAATAATAACAAACTTAACGAAACACGACAAGCAAATGAATGACAATAAAATGAACAAAAATAATAACAAACCTAACAATAGCACTGATAAATAAATAAATCATAAAAAAATGATAAATAGATAGTAATAACAAACTCACTCAAAGATACGCATAAATCAACGAATATTAATGATAAAATTTCAAATGATAATAAAACAATGAGATCCACCTTGCAGCCCCGTCTCTCTCGTGACCCGGTACCGAAGGAACAACAATGTCGCCCTTCCAGGTTGGGCCTGAGTCTTGGGAATCATCCCGAACTGGCCGTGACCCGACCTCGCCTCGGGATGACATTCCGATTAAACCGGATTCATTTCTCCGGTTGGATTCCTTCCGAGCCGCTACTAAAATTGCCGCACGTTCGGTAGACATTTGAATGGGTTCACCTCGGTTTTCGCCGCGTTTCTATTACGGACCTGTGTCTAAACATGAAAAGACTTGTGAGCAATCAATATGGCCGACGGCTCCCTCCCTGACATGGCCGTGAGCCGGCATTGCTTCGGACCGATAGCCCATTAAATCGGATTCATTCTAACGGGCCGGGATTCGCTCCCGCTCTTTCATTGAAATTGCCATAAACTCGGCATACATTTACACGGGGTCATTTCCGCCCACGTCACACTTTCAATATGGGCCCTTGCCCGAACATGAAGAGGTCCGCAAGTGACCGACAGAATCGGAATAGAACGAGACGGCTCTCGCCACCCCTGGACTCCTTCCATGGGAATATTAATAAGACCTCAGTGGGCCACACTTAGACCTCGGCCCCGCCCCGATCATGGTCATCGTCTGGCTCATATCCTTGATCTACAGCCCGCTCCTTTCGAACACGTTTTCGGTTCTTGAGTCTAGTCCCCGAACTCTCCCCCGTTGCCCTCCGGCACCGGAAATATTAATGATGCCCGCGCAAGCCTCGTTTGGACCACGGGAGGCGCCCCCAATATGGTCCTACCTCGATCTCGCACCGGGCCAATAGATTCACTGGTTTTCGACTACAACAACCGAGATTCAGCCGAATGTTTTCAGTGTCTCAGAATAATAAACTTCCCATATCCCGGCACGCATATGTTCCAGGTCCTCCCGCGGCGATTACAATATTCTCAAGCCGGACTCCCGTTCGAATATTAAATGGTCTCCCGAATGACCGATATGTTTCGAACGCCCGCTTCTCCGGACACAGGGCTTTTCAGCCGATTCAAGGGATATTCCCTCGTTGCCCCCTTGGCACCGAAAATATTAATGACGCTCATGCAAGTCTCGTTTCGACCGCGGGGGGCCCACCGCAGTATGGTCGCAGCTTGCCCTTGCACCGGGCCAACAGATTTACCGGTTTCCGACCGCTCTAACCGAGGTTTAGCCAAACGTTTTCCGTTCTTCTGAACAATAAATTGCCATATCCTGGCGTACATATGATCCGGTCTCCCCGCGACGATCGCACTTTTCTCGAGCCGGACATTCGTCCGAAGATTAAATGGTTAGCACATGACCGACACGATCTCGAATGTTTCCTTCTCGCCCTCGTATAAAGATTTTAATACCTCGTAATAGACCTTTCATGCAATTAATTTCTTGGCCATGAGGCCCTGAATCCCGGCGATTAATCAAGGGTGTTCCCTCGTATGGGGGATGTAAATGACATCGTGACCTTTATGGCACGGCGGGTTTCGGTCCCGACACGAACCACACAATCGTCTGACGAAGTCAGATCGAGCGCACCATGGGCTCTTCGGAGCCCGAATAAATTGTCACCCCGGTGACTGGCACGCCCACGCACTCAATAAACGAATAAACCAACAAGAGAATAACAGGTGAAAAAAAAACTGCGTCCACACTAAAGCAACGAACTCCCAAGACAGGAACTGGTTGGGAGGTGCTAGGGATGACTCCTTTTCCCTTGTCATCTCTCCCATCAGTCGGCGGAGTGTACTCCAGCCTGGGCACAACAGCGGGTGCAGGTAAGGGGTTCCGTGGAAAAGGAGCCGTAGGGGCAACGGCCCGGAGTGGGGTAGCAGTAGGGACATAGGAAGTGGAGGGGCCGGACCTCTCAGAATAGCGGACCATGGGATTTCGGGACTCGGGTTGGCGGTAGGTGGGGACCCGAGGTGGGGCCACCCTTTGAAACCGCTCGATATTCCAAACAACCTGATAGGCATGCTCGAGGGTGTTAACTTCCCGAAGGAACAGCTCCCGCTGTATACTCTCATGTAGGTCAGCCCTAAACCGTGAGAGGGTGACGGAGGCATCCTCCATGACTCGACTCCGAAGGAAGAAGTCATCAAATTTGGCGATGTACTCGTCCACGGACTTTCCATCTTGGGTGAGTTTCTGCCATTGGTCTAAAAGACGCTGATGGTAGGAAGGTGGCAGATACTTCTCCCTCAATTTCTCCTTCATTTCTTCCCACGTGCTAATAGGCTCCTCTCGTCTCCTTGCTAGGAGATTCTCAACGTTACACCAGTAGGTTTTGGCTTGACCTAAGATTTTTATTTTGGCAAACCTCACCTTTGTAGCAAGGGTCATGCAGCGATGCCAATCAAAATATTAGTCTATCCCGGTCTCCCAATCAAGATATGTGGCGGGGTTGAGGGACCCATCAAAACTCGGAGCGTCAATCTTGACGTTCCGTAGGATGATATCCTCATCATCGTGGTCTCTCTCCCGAGACACACGCGTCTCTTGTTCTCTACCTTGGGGAGCCTGATTTTGACGGACTTGCTCTCGTTCCTCCCTAAGATTGGATACGGGATTGCCGTGGACATTCACTCGTCCTTCCTTTCCCTTTAATTGTTCCTCTAAGGCTTGGATCCTCTCATCTAGCTCGGCTCGTAGTTGGCCTATGGATTCTTCAAAATGGGTCATAAGACTATGCTCGAGCTGAGCCAACATAGCACTCACGCTCTTTTGATCCATGTGAGATTGTAGAGTTGAAGGGCCCTCTAGACGGCCGGATGAATTCTTAGACCAACGTGGCATGCACGGACTTGGACCTAAATGATGCAATCTTGGGACCAAAAATTAGCAAGTTATAGACCTGAATTTTGTTGGCTATTAGGCAAAGGGCCAATTTGAAGGGACCGATCAGGGAGAGTTGCTCGCCCGTAGGCGAAGTAGTTGTGGAACTACCTCTAACAATTAGGGTGCCTTAATGCGGCAGTATAGGGCCTAAGGATGGGTACAAGCAAGCTCTCGCTTTCCGTCCACAGCGATGCACTCAGGGGACTGGCTGCATGGATCGGGCTCTCTCTCACTTCGCGCGGTAATTGAAAAGATACTAAATGAGTAAGTGAGGGGAGCACGTACCTAGCTAGACTGAAAAGGCTAACTCCGATCGGAGACGAAGATGAGCGGGGACGTGCGTGCCCGCACGGCGTCGAAGAAGCTTCACCGGTTACAAAGAATTCACTCCTCACAAGGAGGTTGCAATTATTACAAAACCGCGTGACTTAAAATTTCTCACGCAGGGGAACAAATTAATCTAATTTCTCCGTGCAGGGAGACTCAGAGATACCCACGTCCCGTATTTTACGGACCGTCTATCGACATCCGGGCGACTCGTACACGGGTCGAGCCGTCGCTGTGTGAACTTGGGTGCCACAATCAATAAGTTAACCAAAAGGTATATATATATAAATAGATGACTATTAAATATATATCCCTATTATATATCCAAGGTATATATATATGATATATATATAACACTTTTTTTTCAACTTTCAAATCTCTTTTTTTTTCTTTTCAACCACTCTACCTACTCTTCCTGCGTAATTCACGCGTTGGCGGCCAAGGGCAGCGGTCCACACGGAGGAGGCACGGTCGACGGAGGGGCGTAGGGCGGGCTCACAGGGCACGATGGGGCGCTCGCAGGCAGTGGGTTCGGGCGGTAGGCATCCGCTGCGCGCACGCGGGCGGCTGCGGGCGCACGGGCGAAGGTACATGCGTAGGCTGATGAGGGCGCGGGCGCAGCCGTGCTGGCGTTGTGGACGACACTGCGCGCGAGGGCCTGAGCGCATGGGGGCGGTCGCACTGGCGCGGGGCGCTGGGCGGCAGCGGCACGCGGGCGGGCGCCTGCAGGCTTGCAGGCGGGTCGGGTTCGGGGGCACCGGCTGGCGCGCGGGGGGGGGGGGGGGGGGGTGCATGCAGTCGCGGGCGCGGGCGAGCCTGGGGCGCGGGTGCGGGCGCGCCAAGGGTGAGGGTGGCGTGGGTTGCCGCGGCGGGGAGGCGGGTGGCCGCTGATGGGGTCGCGACGGGGGAGGGAGGCCGTTGCGGCCCTCCGTCTTTTTTGAACTGCGGTACGGGCGACGAGGCCGGCCACGCGAACTCCTTGCTTTCTTTTTTTTTTCAATTTCTTTTCTCTATTGAAACCGAAGAACTCCTGTGTTTTTTTTTAATCTCTCTCTCTCTGTTTTTCTCACTTCTTTCTTCTACTGAACGAGAGAGAGAGAGGACATAGGGAGGGGGAGAGAAACACGGGAGGGAGAGAGGGAAAGAGAGAGAGAAACCGAGAGAGAAATAGAGAGAAACATAGAGGGGTAGTAATAGAGAGAGAGGGAGAGAAACGTAGGGGGGTTTCTTTGCTACAATTTTTTTCTCCTTTTTTTTCAATTTTGTCTAACAACCTAGAGAGTAAAAGGGAGACGACGTTGGGGACGTCGGGGTCGACGGAGGCGCCATGTTGGGCTCTGATACCAAATCTGACGCGGCGGCGACGTGGAAATGGATCGACGGTAACTCTGGGACACGAACGGGACGGAATAACGTGCTACCTCACGCAGCTCGGCCTCACGCCGGACGGTCTCACACTGAGCAACACTCAGATCTCCATAAAAAATGAGAAGAGAGGGAAGGAGAGGGGTGAACAAAGGGGCAAGGCTCCTTTAACACAATTCATTCATTCATATCATTCATATCTCGTAACACACCCTTAGCTCCCTATTTATAGGGAAGGCCCATTACACACATACCTTCCTACTTTCCCTTATTTGCATATATATCCTAGCCAAATAAAACAAAGCCCACCCACCCACTTTTGACTTGTGGGTTTTAATCAAATAAAATACATAAAATACACACATGTTATTTAACTAGTCTAATACACATAAAATACATAAAATACGTAGAGCACTCAATACACACAAATACGTCGAGTCTTCAGGAAGTCGGATCTCCGAGTCACAAGCTCGGTGTCGGGGCAGTGCGGCGTCGGCTCCGAATAGTGGGCCTGGTAGTGGACCCGGTGTCCCCACCATTTCCAAAACACATAGGTGCAACCTTGTGGAGATAAATGCAACTTTAATCCATGGTTTATGCATAGATGAGTGATCCCAGTTTTGTTGATCCTTGATTCCTGGAGGACATGACTCCCCCTCTTTGACATATTTAATTCTTCAATAATGCCTTCAAAAACATGCCAAAATTGGATTGCGTGGAATGGATTTCTCTGTTTTCCATTAAGAGTTGTCAATTTCAATTTCATGATGCTCCATTCCATAATAAAACATGTTCTTCCTCTCTACCATCCACCTTCCAGCAAATTTTTCTTGGGCCAAACAGACTTAACCAATCTAGGCATAGCAAAGGGTATCAGCAATTTGTATCACAAGTAGGGTGGAGACATGACGCTGATGCATGCTCCCTGAGACCTGGTGTGCAGAAATTTTCATCTTGTTAAGCAAACGTAACAATATCCAACATGCTTTTGCTACATAGCTTTGGTTCTACTTCAACACCCCATCCTTGTAGACACAAAGTACATGCATATATCATGTCCAAAATTTGTTACTACTGCCAGCTCCTACATAATCTAGGCAAGCAACAATTCACACTACTCTCCCCACGAACCTAATAAAGGCAAGGGGTTTATTGTCTATTTCAAAAACAAAAAAGACAGGGAATGCAAATGAAGTTACAGACAGGTCATCAAGGAATACTGAGGACAAGGGCCAATAACCAAACAAAGTCAGTAGACAACTGAACCATCCATTACCATATGGACAAGCACCAAGAGCTTAGTGCAGCAAAATGTAATGCATGTATATTTTCATTTTCTACAGAACAAGCACAGGCCATGTTGTTTAAAATAAAAGATGTCTGCAAAACAAGAATGGCGAACACGTAACACAAAGGCAATTAACGAATTAAGTGCAGTACTTAACAGGCAAAAAAGAGTGTGGACAGAGTACACTGTAGCCGGGTAAACACAGGTCGGCTAAGGCATGTACGAAAACATTTACAGGTGGGTGGTGTGAGCACCACAGTATCCACCTGAAGAAAACCTAATGGGGTTTTGCCTGGCAGCCCGGGTGGGAAATCGTTTCAAAATGCTGCAAGAAAAGGGGAAAGATTGGAGGTTTGAATCCGGAGAGGCCGTGTTGTACCTTCGCGTTCGCTGAACAGCCGCTGCTGCTCCACGAAGCGCCCGCGCTCTGTGGCGGCCTCGTCGCTGGTGGCGCCGACGTTGACGGCAGTGGGTATGGGATCCTCCGGTGTCGTCACGGGAGGCGGCGATTCCTTGACGGTCCTCTTCCTCCCCTTTTGGCTTTCCCATTAAAGACGTAAACTTGGGAGCGAGAAATATAAGAGAGAGGGGAAAATTGTATCCCCGAGGTGTGGAGACTGGAGAGACAGATGCGGGAGAGGGAACGTCGGAGGGAGAGTGGCGGGAAACAATATGGGCTGCTCTGTCACGGGCCCTAGTGGGCTTCTCTGTTAGGCTCCAGCTGACCCTGGGTTGGGTCTGGAGACCCAAAGAATGTAGCAGTCAGTCGGAAGAAAAGGTGAGGGAGGCTCGATTCGAGTATGGAAGAGACTGATAATAAGAGAGGGAGAGAAGACAGAAAAAGGGTGGGAGGTAAGCCTAATAATTATCTATTTAGAATTTCAATATAATTAAAATTTATATTCGTTTGATTGGATAATTATTTGAATAAAATTTCTAACAAATAATTTAATCAGATATTAAACAATTTAATTATTAATCGGATACAAATTTGAATATTAAGATATCCGCATTAGATATTATTTGACTTAATATGAACCCTTAGATATTCATCTAAGGATACGTATATTCTATATACAATTAACTCGAATCTTAATATATTTTTTTGTCACTCTTTTTTACTTCTTCTTCATCTCAAAATATAATTTAAAAACAATAATTTCACTTATACCTTTGATAAGTCATCTCCTATGTTTTAGGATGAAGTCTAATATTTTGATAACCTCTCAAAAAAATATTCACCCTTTCTTTTTCTGAGAAAACAATCTACAACGCTCCCGCACGGCTCACAGACTCACCTCTAAGTAGGCTTAGCAATTATCCGTTTAAAATTTTAAAACGAATTCGTATTAATCAGATAATTATCATAATAAAGAATTCGATGGATAATTAAATCGGATATCAGATAATTCGATTATTAATCAGATATGAATTCGGATATCACACTATTGCTCCGTATTCGATCCGTTTACAGGTCTAGTGGGAGGAGCAGGGAAAAAAAAGACAAAATAGAGAAGAGAGATGAAAATATAAAGAAGAGGGAGCGAAACAAGAGAGAGGCGGTGAGAGGGAAGAGAGAGAGGAGACGAGAGAGGGCCACGGCGTGTGCGCATTGCACGATCGTCAGGAAGGATGCCGAGTGGCAGTGGCCGGTGACAACAACGGTAGTGGTGGTCGCAGGCGATCGGGCTTCGTCTAGCGGTGGCCGATCAAAGGTGGGGCGGGCTCGGCAGGCATCCCACCCGATGGCGACTTAGGCAGTCGGTCGTGGCATTTGCGGGGCGGGCAGGGACACCGGTGCTGGAGCGCTGGGTTGTCGGCGGTGTCGTCGAGGATGCTGTAGGGGCGGAGGTCGGGCTTGGGTCGTCTGCTAGCTAGTGCTAGTGGGGTGAATGTCACAGGTGGTGTGCTTGCGAGATCCGATCACCGGTGTCGTGGTGCAGTGGTGCCGGGAAGGGAAAGAAGTTGAGGTGGGGAGGTGGCCAGTGGTAGTATGGCGGGCGGCGCTAAGTGTCCGATTGAGGTGCTGGGGTGGCGGCGCTTGCAGCGGAGGGTGGAGAGAAGTTGGGCAGCGGAGTAGAGGGAATTTGAGAAATTTCTCCGGCATAGACAAAGGGGGGGTTCTCCCAAGGGGGGAATGTCACAATCGGGAGCCGGGGACGTCATGGGGGCTGGCCGACGGTGGGTTGCCCTGCTGTCATGGGTAAAGGAGGATGGGAACATGACTTTAGAAATACATGTCCATCATTTATTATAATATAATGCATGATTTCTTTACATATATATAGACTACAATAGGAATTTAATCATGTAATAGATTATATAACAAAATTAAATGGTACCTAATTAACAGACTTTTAATAACATCCTTTTTACGTTGCTAATTTTTAATAATAATTTTGAAACGATAATATTTATGAATTAATGTCTTAACTCTTCTTCAAATAATCTACTTTTCCTTTCCTTAAAAATAGATTCTCCAAATATTTATAAATGCACTTAATATATGTGTAGAATCATTGGCAAAACTTATAGTCACCATTATATATTATTGTCATTGCTCCACACCATGGGTGTGCATGACTTTTAATTTTTTTATTGTTTTAAAAAAAATAAAGTGAGCTTTAAAATACCCTAACTTAAGGTGCAAACCACATTATCATTGGACTACGAAAAAAATTGAAAACAAGAAATCAAATCAAATGAATAGTGTTGAGTCTATTCTTTTAAAAATGACTCATTTTATTTTTAATTTTTATGGATAACCGGATGGTGACATGGCATGCATATCAAGTTTTGATATCTTGGGAGTCACTTTAAAAAAATTAATAAAAAATAAAAAATATAAAGACACTGCATCAAACCACACCTATTAACATTTATTTGTAATTACAATGTAATCATTTTATTAGTACATGTATCTATTTGTATAAGAATTTATCTCCATTTTGACTATTTTTATTGTTGAATGTTCAAATCTTATCATTGGACTGAGATTGGGAAGAGGCAATATGAGAAATTATTTAGTCTAAATATTTACGTAATTACGTAACTACATGTTGGTCCAACGTCAATATAATTAGATGTGAAAAAAAGAATACATTAATTTGTGTCAATGTTTAAGTGATTACAACATCAATGTCAAAAAATAGAGCAATGCATTTAAATATTTACGTAAGTATATGTCAAAAAAGTTAATAAGACTAAATATTTATGTAATTAAATGTGAAATATAAAAAATATTGTCTAAATATTTGTGCAATTACATGTGAAAGAAAAAATATCTTACGTAATTACACATGAAATGTAAAAAAATGAGAATTATTATGTCTGAATGTTTATGTAATTTCATGTCTAAATGTAAAAAATATTATTATATCTAACATTAATATGATTACATAATTAATTAATTAATTAATATTGTATGTTTACATCAAATAAGATGGATTGACTAAGTTGGATATGTGTTGATAGACATTTAAGATAATTTGAGGATAGGAGACATAAATTATTAAAAAATGATGTTAGAATCATTGTAATTGAGGTCAATAAAGTAAGAAAATTTAAATCAATTGACATAGTTAATTCACTGTTTATCCTTCAATGCGACCAAAACAAATGAAATCAATTTTTATCCTAAATGCAACCAAAACAAATGAAATAAAAGAGAAGTTAATCTCATTTTATCCAAAGGGATATTGTCCATTGATTTTCAAAGTAAATGAGAAAGGGATATTGCCCATTGATTTTCAAAGTAAATGAGATTAAAATATATGATAAAATAATTCATAAGAGATAACTATCCTTTTATCTATCCCTCTCTAAGAGAGGGGATCAGTAAAATCCAGATCTGGAAGAACGATAGTCCCATATTGGAAGTCCATGATGCTCATTTTATTTCTCCGATATCAAAGGTCGGTGTGGTTGATCCCATCCGATTAAGCTTTAGAAATACATGCCCATCATTTATTATAATAGAATGCATGATTTCTTTACATATATATATAGACTACAATAGGAATTTAATTATGTAATAGATTATGTAACAAATTAAATGGTACCTAAACGGACTTTTAATAACATCCTTTTATGTTTCTAATTTTAATAATAATTTTGAAATGATAATATTTGTGAATTAACGTCTTAACACTTCTTCAAATAATCTACTTTTCCTTTCCTTAAAAATAGATTCTCCAAATATTTATAAATGCACTTAATATATGTGTATAATCATGGGCAAAACTTATAGTCACCATTAGCTATTATTGTCATTGTTCCACACTATGGGTGTGCAAGACTTTTAATTTTTTATATTTTTTGAAAAAATAAAGTGAGTTCTAAGATACCCTAACTTAAGGTGCAAATCACATTATCATTAGATTACGAAAAAATTAAAAAAAAGAAATTAGATCAAATGAATAGTGTTGAGTCTATTCTTTTAAAAAATGGTATATTTTATTTTTAATTTTTGGGGATGATCGGATGGTGACATGGCATGCATCCCAAGTTATGATATTTTGGGAGCCACTTCAAAAAAATTAAAAAAATAAAGACATTGCATTAAGCCAAACCCATTAACATTTATTTGTAATTACAATGCAATCATTTTGTTAGTACCTGTATCTATTTGTACGTGAATTTGTCTCCACTTTGACTTTTTTTTTAATTTTTAAATGTTCAAATCTTATCACTAGATTGAACTTGGGAAGATGCAATACGAGAAATTATTTAATCTAAATATTTACGTAATTACGTAACTACAGGTTGTTTCAACGTGAAGGTAATTAGATGTGAAAAAAAGAATATATTAATGAGTGTCAATGTTTAAGTGATTACAATATTAATGTCAAAAAATAGAGTAATGCATCTAATATTTACGTAAGTATATGTCAAATAAAAAAATAATAAATTTAAATATGTACATAATTAAATGTGAAATATAAAAATATTATCTAAACATTTACGTAATTACATGTGAAACGTAAAAAGAAAAGAAGCATCTTACGTAATTACATATGAAATGTAAAAAATGGAGATTATTGTGTGTGAACGCTTATGTAATTTCACGTCTAAATGTAAAAAAATATTATTATGTCTAACATTAATATGATTACATCATTAATTAAATTATTTATATTATATGTTTACATCAAATAAGATGGATTGACTAAGTTGGATATGTGTTGATAGACATTTAAGATATTTTGAGGATAGGAGACATAAATTATTAATAAAAGATGTTAGAATCATTGTAATTGAGGTCAATAAAATAAGAAATTTTAAGTCAATTGACATAGTTAATTCACTGTTTATCCTTCAATGCAACCAAAACAAATGAAATGAAATTTTATCCTAAATGCAATCAAAGCAAATGAAATAAAAGAGAAGTTAATCTCCTTTTATCCAAAGGGATATAGTCTATTAATTTTTAAAGTAAATGAGATTAAAGTGTATGATAAAATAATTCATAAGAGATAACTATCCTTTTATCTATCCCTCTCTAAAAGAGGGGATCAGTAAAATCCGGATCTGGAAGAACGATAGCCCCATATTGGAAGTCCATAATGCTCATTTATTTCTCCGATATCAAAGGTCGGTGCGACTGATCCCATCTGATTGAGCTTTAGAAATACATATCCATCATTTATTATAATAGAATGCTTGATTTCTTTACATATATATATAGACTACAATAGGAATTTAATCATGTAAAAGATTATGTAACAAAATTAAATGGTACCTAAACGGACTTTTAATAACATCCTTTTATATTGCTAATTTTAATAATAATTTTGAAACGATATTATTTATAAATTAATGTCTTAACACTTCTTCAAATAATCTACTTTTTCTTTCCCTAAAAATAGATTCTCCAAATATTTATAAATACACTTAATATATGTGTATAATCATGGGTAAATTTTTTGTCACCATTAGCTATTAATGTCATTACTCCACACGATGGGTGTGCAAAATTTTTAATATTTTTATTTTTTAAAAAAAATTAAAGTGAGTTCTAAGATACTCTAACTTAATGTGCAAACCACATTATCATTTGATTACGAAAAAATTGAAAAAAAGAAATCAGATCAAATGAATAGTGTTGAGTCTATTTTTTTAAAAAATGGTACATTTCATTTTTAAATTTTGGGGATAATCAGATGGCGACATGACATGCATCCCAAGTTATGATATCTTAGGAGTCATTTCAAAAAAAATTAATAAAAAATATTAAGACAATGCATCAAGCCAAACCCATTAACATTTATTTGTAATTACAATGCAATCATTTTGTTAGTACATGTATCTATTTGTATATGAATTTGTCGCCACTTTGACTTTTTTGTTGTTGAATGCTCAAATCTTATCACTGGACTAAGCTTAAGAAGAGGTAATACGAGAAATTATTTCGTCTAAATGGTTACGTAATTACGTAACTACATGTTGGTGCAACGTGAACGTAATTAGATGTGAAAAAAAGAATACATTAATTTGTGTCAATGTTTAAGTGATTATAACATAAATATCAAAAAATGGAGTAATGCATCTAAACGTTTACGTAAGTATATGTCAAATAAAAAAATTAATAAGGTTAAATGTTTACGTAATTAAATGTGAAATATAAAAAATATTATCTAAACATTTGTACAATTGCATGTGAAACGTGAAAAGAAAAAAAGTATCTTACGTAATTACACATGAAATGTAAAAAAGTAAAATTATTGTGTCTGAATGTTTATGTAATTTCACATCTAAATGTAAAAAAATTTATTATGTCTAACATTAATATGATTACATAATTAATTAAATTATTTATATTGTATGTTTACATCAAATAAGATTGATTGACTAAGTTGGATATGTGTTGATAGACATTTAAGATAATATGAGGACAGGAGATATATATTTTTAAAAAAAGATGTTAGAATCATTGTAATTGAGGTCAACAAAGTAGGAAAATTTAAGTCAATTGACATAGCTAATTCATTGTTTATCCTTCAATACTTTATCGTAAATGCAACGAAAGTAAATGAAATAAAAGAGAAGTTAATCTCCTTTTATCCAAAGGGATATAGCCCATTGACTTTCAAATCAAATGAGATTAAAATATATAATAAATCAATCCAGAAGATATAACTATCATTTTATCTATCCCTCTCTAAAAGAGGGGATTAGTAAAATCTGGATGTGGAAGAACGATAGTCCCATATTGGAAGTCCATGATGCTCATTTTATTTCTTTGATATCAAAGGTCGGTGCGACTAATCCCATCCGATTGAGCTTTAGAAATACATGTCCATCATTTATTATAATAGAATGCATTATTTCTTTACATATATATATAGACAACAATAGGAATTTAATCATGTAATAGATTATGTAACAAAATTAAATGATACCTAAACGGACTTTTAATAACATCCTTTTATGTTGCTAATTTTAATAATAATTTTGAAACGATAATATTTATGAATTAATGTCTTAATTTCTCTTCATATAATCTACTTTTCCTTTTCTTAAAAATAGATTCTCCAAATATTTATAAATGCACTTAATATATGTGTATAATCATAGATAAAATTTATAGTCACCATTAACTATTATTGTCATTGCTTCACATCATGGGTGTGTAAGATTTTTAATTTTTTTTTATTTTTTAAAAAATAAAATGAGTTCTAAGATATTCTAACTTAAGGTGCAAACCACATTATCATTGGATTACGAAATTTTTTTAAAAAAAAAATAGATCAAATGAATAGTGTTGAGTCTATTCTTTTAAAAAATGGTATATTTTATATTTAATTTTTGGGGATGATCGGATGGTGACATGGCATGCATCTCAAATTATGATATCTTTGGAGTCACTTCAAAAAAAATTAACAAAAAATAATAAATATAAAGACACTGCATCAAGGCAAACCCATTAACATTTATTTGTAATTACAATGTAATCATTTTGTTAGTACATGTATCTATTTATATTTGAATTTATCTCTACTTTGGCTTTTTTTGTTGTTAAATGTTCAAATCTTATCACTAGACTGAACTTGGGAAGAGACAATACGAAAAATTATTTAGTCTAAATATTTACATAATTACGTAATTATAAGTTGGTGCAACGTGAACGTAATTAGATGTGAAAAAAAGAATATATTAATGAGTGTCAATGTTTAAGTGATTACAATATTAATGTCAAAAATAGAGTAATGCATCTAAATGTTTACGTAAGTATATGTCAAATAAAAAAATTAACAAATTTAAATATTTACATAATTAAATGTGAAATATAAAAATATTATCTAAATATTTACGTAATTACATGTGAAACGTAAAAAGAAAAGAAGTATCTTACGTAATTACACATGAAATGTAAAAAAAGGGAGATTATTATGTCTGAACGCTTATGTAATTTCACGTCTAAATGTAAAAAAATGATTATTATATCTAACATTAATATGACTACATAATTAATTAAATTATTTATATTGCATGTTTACATCAAATAAGATGGATTGACTAAGTTGGATATGTGTTGATAGACATTTAAGATAATTTGAGGATATGAGACATAAATTATTAAAAAAAAGATGTTAGAATCGTTATAATTGAGGTCAATAAAGTAGGAAAATTTAAGTCATTTGACATAGTTAATTCATTGTTTATCCTTCAATGCAACCAAAACAAATGAAATGAATTTTTATCCTAAATGTAACAAAAACAAATGAAATAAAAGAGAAGTATAGCCCATTGATTTTCAAAGTAAATGAGATTAAAATATATGATAAAATAATTCATAATAGATAACTATCCTTTTATCTATCCCTCTCTAAAAGCGGGGATCAATAAAATCCGGATCTAAAAGAACGATAGCCCCATATTAGAGGTCTATGATGCTCATTTTATTTCTCCGATATCAAAGGTCGGTGCGACTGATCCCATCCGATTGAGCTTTAGAAATATATGTCCATCATTTATTATAATAGAATGCATGATTTCTTTACATATATATAGACTACAATAGGAATTTAATCATGTAATAGATTATGTAACAAAATTAAATGGTACCTAAATAGACTTTTAATAACATCCTTTTATGTTGCTAATTTCAATAATAATTTTGAAATGATAATATTTAATCAGAATGGAAGTAGTGGAAGCAAGCAGAGCGCATCCGAGGGCAAAACACTTGTTGTTGTGGCGCTTTTGCGACGCCGGCGTCGGAGCCTCGAGAGCCATAACGTTAAGAACTGGCCGCGAACCCTATCTTTAATTTGCAGAGAGAATATGTAGAGACTGAAGGGTGTAAAAATGACAAGTGACCCCACCGTGAAGATTTTATAATGTGGTAATTAATTAATTAATTGGTTATGTTTTTTTGATATTATCTTTTGAGAATTTTATTGTAGGTAAATTAAGAGCGTGGACCCAATCCTATCGGGAGTTAAAAACTATACTAATCTGAAGGGAAGAAGTTAACTCTTAATTAAACTTCCCCAATTAAAAAAATAAGAAGTTACCTCCTAGTCAAACTCGCCTCTCTCTCTCTCTCTCTCAACAAACTACTACATAAATTGCTATCATTTTTTATTCTTCCTCTTAAAATTATTTGAATTTTACCACTCACACATAAGGCCGTAACCACCTCCCCTCTCCTCTCTCTCTCTCTCTCTCTTAAATATCTTTAAGATAAGTATTTATCTACCTATATATGGATTGTGATGCAGAGAAATTTCCTTGTTTCTACTGCATAATTTGACTGTCATTTTTTATTCTTCCTCGTAAAAATTATTTAGATTTTACCACTCCCACAGAAGGCCGTAATCACCTCTCTCTTTCTCTCTCTCTTAAATATCTTCAAGATAGGTATTATCCGCCTATGAATTATGATGATGAGTTGTTGATATTACAATATTATCTTGATTAATTATTTGGATTTGTTCTATCCTGATTAATTATCCTCGTCAATTTTTGTTATATTAACCCCCCCCCACGCTTTGATATAACGGGTAATAGCTACGGCCGCTTAGCTCAGTTTTCACCGAGGGTTAACCCCAAAAACGCTTTGCAGCCCGGATCAAGATAATCCGAGTAAGAACCAATTAGTTAACTCTAGGTTCCGCACTCCACTCAGCTAGTTTCGTCACTTAAACCCAAGCCATCTCTCTCTCTCTCTTTCTCTTTGTGGCTCAAATATCTAAACATAGTAAATCTTTTTAACACTTTTAAAATTTAACTAGTAAAATGAATGATATTATTATCAAAAAATTTATTATTTTACAGTATATTTATTACATAGAATATATTCAAAATATTTAAATTTTTAAAAATGAAAGACTTCAAACTCAATAGCGACGATAAACTGTAGAAACTAATAGTGTATCACTTTTAAATTTTAATTAATAGTGTTAATGAGACTTATATCACAAATTCTATTATTTTGAAGGTAGATTTATTTTATAAACTATATTAAAAGCATTTTAAAAAGAATAAAAATAAAAAACTTTAAAGTGAATAGTGACGTTAAATTGTAAAAAGTAACGTTTATCACTTTTAACTTTTAGTTAGTTGTATTAATGATAATACTTATTAAAAATTTATTATTTTAATGATATATTTATTTTATAGAATATATTTAAAACTTTTAAAATTTTTAAAAATAAAAAAATTTATGTGAATTCGGACGTTAAATTGTAACAAGTAACTTTTATCCCTTTTAAATTTTACTTATTAGTATTAACACAAATTTTATATAAAACTTTATATATTTTGATAGTGTATTTATATTATAGAATATATCAAAATATTTAAATATAAAATGGAGAGCTTTAAAATAAATAGTAATATTAAATTGAATTTATTAATATTTTATATGAAAATAAATAGTAATAATATCTTCGAGATTTTTATATGAAAATTATTGGATGAAGAGAGTTAGGGAATGCAATGCCTAAATATATAGTTGAACGACTTAGATGAAATAACATCTAAGTAGAAGACTTGGATAATACAGTGTCCAAGTCGAGGACTTGGACTTTGACAATTAAGATCAAGTCATCGTCACATTTCCATCCATATAGTTGAATCCAAAAAGATTAAGTAAAATAAAAATACTCAAAAAATTATATGAACTCAATAAACAACTATTTATTATTTATTTTTAAACTTTTTTTATTGTACAAATGAATAGATGACGTGGCCTCCCACCTCACCATAGTTTCGTTCAAATAAAAAAATTTAATATACATCCGAAATGTGTAAGTAGCTAGGGTGTGTAATATTTTTAAATTTTAATAGAGGGTGCCCGAGAATATAGGAGATTCTCGATTCGACTCCGCATGGTTGGGGAGCAAGAACTAACTTGGGACGTCCCTATGAATAAGGAGGTGGGCAAATCGCTGAGACATGTCTTAAATTTTAAACATATTAAAGTTTTAGATGAAAACTATTGTTCAATGAGAATTTGTAAAAAAAAATATTCATGTAAATGTATTGGCAGACATATCATTATGTAAATCTCAATTGTGTAAAAAATATCATATTTATTTATAATCATATCATTTTTTGTCAAAAATTTGTAACAAAATCATACTTAAATGGCATTCATGCACTTTATATCTGCTAATATATTTTTAAGAATATTTTTTATAAATTCATCTTTAAAAAAAATTTTTATCTAAAAAGCTCAAATATATTACTACTATTGATTTTATACCACACAATTCATGTATATGTATATATATATATATATATATATATATATATATATATATATATATATATATATATTAAGAGAAGGCAGACTTTGTTTCATGCTTTTAATATCCCGAGTAAAAAGTAAATTTACTTGAAAATCTACAGTGATGGACTCCAAATTTAAAACATAAATTATTTTATGGAAGTGAGTGAAATATTTCTTTTTGAATTTTTCATATCAAGAAATTGATGGCAAAGACAAGACATTATATTATGATAAGCCATGCTACTTCGTTGAACTCAAAAGGTGGGTGGCTGCACCTACACAAAGGAAAGGGCATTCTATTTAAATCATTAGAAGTTAGCAGTAACAATTTTAATACATTTTTCTTGATTTATTTTTAATAATTTTTACATGAAAATTATTATTAGATATGCATTTATAAAAAACAGTTTTAAAATATATTAAAATATATATCATCTTATCTCTCTCTCTCTCTCTCTCTCTCTCTCTCTCTCTCTCTCTCTCTCTCTCCCTCCCTCCGTGACTCAAATATCTAAACATAGTAAATCTTTTTATCACTTTTAAAATTTAAGTTGTAGAATGAATGATATTATTAAAAAAAAATACTATTTTAGAGTATATTTATTACATAGAATATATTCAAAATATTTAAATTTTTAAAAATGAAAGACTTCAAACTGAATAGCGACGGTAAATTGTAGGAACTAATAGTGTATCACTTTTAAATTTTAATTAATAGTGTTAATGAGACTTATATCACAAATTCTATTATTTTGAAGGTAGATTTATTTTATAAACTATATTAAAAATATTTCAAAAAGAATAAAAATAAAAAACTTTAAAGTGAATAGTGACTTTAGATTGTAAAAAAGTAACGTTTATCACTTTTAAATTTTAATTAGTTGTATTGATGATAATACTTATCAAGAATTTATTATTTTAATGATATATTTATTTTATAGAATATATTTAAAAATTTTAAAATTTTAAAAAATAAAAAATTTAAAGTGAATACGGACGTTAAATTCTAAGAAGTAACTTTATCCCTTTTAAATTTTACTTAGTAGTATTAATACTAATTTTTCTATAAAACTTTATATATTTTGATAGTGTATTTATATTATAGAATATATCAAAATATTTAAACATAAAAATGAAGAACTTTAAAATAAATAGTAATATTAAGATGAATTTATAAAAAAATTTATATGAAAATAAATAGTAATAATATATTTGAGATTTTTATATGAAAATTATTGGACGAAGAGAGTTAGACAATGTAATGCCTAAATATATAATTGATCGACTTAGATGAAACAACATCTAAGTAAAAGATTTGGACAATATAATGTCCAAGTCGAGGACTTGGACTTTGACAATTAAGATGAGTCCTCCATATTTCCATCTCTATAGTTGAATCCAAAAAGATTAAATAAAAACAAAAGTACTCAAAAATTATATGAAATCAATAAACAACTATTTGTTATTTATTTTTAATTTTTTATATTACCTGGGGGTTAGATTATATAAATGAATAGATGACGGGCCTCCCACCTCACCATGGTTTCGTTCAAATAAAAAAAAATTAATATACATCCAAAATGTGTAAGTAACTAGGGTGTGTAGTATTTTTAAAATTTAATAGAGGGTGTCCGAGAATATAGAAGATTCTCGATTCGACTCTACATACTTGGGGAGCAAGATCTAACTTGCGACGTCCTTATGAATAGGGAGGTGGGCAAATCATTTAGACATGTCTTAAGTTCTAAACATTATAAATTTTTAGATGAAAATTATTGTTCAATGAGAATTTAAAAAATATTCATGTAAATGTATTGGTAGACATATCAATATGTAAATCTCAATTGTGTAAAATATATCATATTTATTTATAATTATATCATTTTTGTCAAAAAATTGTAACAAAATCATGCTTAAATGACGTTTATGCACTCTATACCTGCTAATATATTTCTAAGAATATTTTTTTTATAAATTCATCTTTAAAAGTAATTTTTATGTAAAAATCTCAAATATATTATTACTATTAATTTTATACCACATAATTCATATATATATATATATATATATATATATATATATATATTATATAGGAGAACGCAAACTTTGTTTCCTGCTTTTAATCTCCAGAGTAAAAAGTAAATTTACTTGAAAATCTACAGTGATGGACTCCAAAATTAAAACATAAAATATTCTATGGAAGTGAGTGGAGTGTTTCATTTTAACTTTTTCGTATCAAGAAATTGGTGGCAAAGACGCGGCGTTATATTATGATAAATCATGCTACTTTATTGAACGTAAATGGTGGGTGTGACTGTGCCTACACAAAGGAAAGGGCATTGTGTTTAAATAATTGGAAGTTAGTAGTAACAATTTCTATATATTTTTCTTGATTTATTTTTTATAATTTTGCATAAAAACTAGTAATAGATCTGAATTTATAAACAAATTATAATATATTAACAAACATATCATTGGGTAAATTTAAATAATATATAAATATCATTTCAACGTAATCTTTTATAACTTTTTTACAAAGAAAATGATATGCCTATAAAAAATGATATTTATACACAATTAAAATTTACATACATGCTAATACATTTGTAGAGATTTTTTTACATTTTTAATAATATTTTTATGTAAAAATATGTATTTTTATTTATCAACTTTCTTTTAATTTCTACATAGTGCAAAAAATTCTCTCTCTCTCTCTCTCTCTCTCTCTCTGTGTGTGTGTGTGTGTGTAATAATGTGAACTTTTAGCATTTGATGGCGGAGTATCCAAGTTATTTCACAGTTTGATGTTCACCATGAACGCATTGATACATTAGAGATTATTTATTCAGCTAACATAGTAACGTATATATTTTGCCAAACGTTTGACCATGAGAGCTTTCTCCAAAAGGGTACTCTTACCCACGGTTTGCCGTCCCGCCCCGACCCGCACCGACCCGCACGACCCGACCCGACCCAGGCGGGCGCCGGGTCGCACGAGCGGTGGGTCGTGGCCAGGACGCACTGAACCGCATGGTCCCGTGCGTCCCGTCGCGTACCGGAGCGGGTCGAGGCGAGCCCGGTGTGGTTCGTGCGGGAGGACGACGCGTACGTGCCGGGTCGCCCATTTAGCGGGCCGGGGTGCGGGCGGGTCTGGCATCCGCAGCGGCTTGAGGGCGGTGGCCTGCGGGTGTGGGCGGTGTAGAGCGGCGGCGGACGGCGGCGGACGGCACCGGACGGCAGTGACGACCGGCGATCAGAGGTAGGTGCCCTAAATTTTTGTTTTAGGGTGAGGAGGGGGGGGTGGGGGAGGGTGAGGATTGTGTAGATCTGCCACCGCGGGGGTGGGGGAGGGTGAGGGGGGGGCATCTGCGGGCGTCGCGGGCACCGTAAGAGGGGGAGGGGGGGCGTCTGCGGGCGGCGGGCGTTGCGGGCACCGTGAGAGGGGGGAGGGGGGGCGTCTGCGGGCGTCGGGGAGGGGGAGGGGGGGCGTCTGCACCGTGAGGGGGGAGGGTGAGAGGGGGAGGGGGGGGCGTCTGCACCGCCGCCGCCACCTCCGGTGGGGGGCGGGGAGGGTGAGGGGGGGAGGTTGTTTAATTTTTTTGGTTTTTTTATTTAAAAAATATAGGAAAATATTTTATTATATTATTTAATATTATTATTAATGTATTATTTAATTCATTTTATACAAATAATATAGTTTTTGTTTAATTTACGTTGTATAAATATCATTTTGATCATGTATTATCTAATTCATTTTGTAGAATTAATATAAATAATATTTAATTCATGTTGTAGAGATAAATTTATTTTTTGATGTGTTATTCAATTCATGTTTAAATGTTAGATTTAATTTAAATGTAATATTAAATATTAAATTTAGTATTGTATGTTGTAGAAATACTTATATTAATATCATTATTAGTTGTAGATGTAAAATATTTTTAAATGCATAATGTATATTAGTTAATTGAATTGCATAATGTAATTTAATTTAATGTAAATATAAATGTAGTGTTGAATATTTTATAAATAATTTTAAAGTTAATTTATATGTATAATGTAAATTATTTAGAGATGTTTATAATTTATATGTGGCATGTAATTTAATTAGAGATGTAATTTTAAATATCTAATTAGAGATGTAATTTTAAATATCTAATTAGTTATAAATATTAACCTTATATGTATGTTATAGAAATAATGATATTATTTTGAACTAAATTATATGAAGATGTATTAAATATTGAATTTAGTCTTGCATGATACACAAATAATGAAATTATGTTCATTGTTAGTTGTAGATGGGAAATAATATATTTTCATAATTTGAATTTCTTAATTTTAAGAGATAGCACTCTATGGCTCCTAAGGAACGAACAAATGATATTGGGTGGTCACACGGAGTTTTGTTGGATGGCAACCGTAGGTGTTGGCGTTGTAACTATTGTAAAATAAAACACCGGGGAGGAGGGGTGTCTCGGTTGAAGAAACATTTGGCAGGAGGAGCCGGGGCAGGATACTCTGAGGTTGCTGGGTGTACCCATGTGCCTAGAGATGTGAAACTTGCAATGGCTAGGCACTTGCGGGAGAAGAGAGCTGAGATGCAAGAAAAGGAAAAAAAGAAGAAAAGGGATCAAGCGGCAGTGAGCGGAATAGCAAGCGGCAGCAACGAGGAGGAATGTGCATGGACACCCAGTGACGAAGATGAACAAGCACGTACTGAGCAGGCTAATGTGTATGTCACTGTGAACGATCTATACGAAGTCGAGTTTTGTGAGGCAGTACGTCAGAGCAGGGAAGAGTCAAGACATCCCGAGGAGACGAGAGTCCGTAGTCGCGAGGCGGCGAGGACCGGAGCATCAAGAAGTGGTGGTTCATCTACGACTCGACAACCACGAGGCATAATGAGTTTATTTACTGGTGACTCGGGGACACAAAGAAAAAGGACACAATAGATAAACATTGAAGATGTGGAGCCCGGTGCACTATCCCGAGAGCATGGCAAGCAAACGAGGATGGACGATGTATATGGCCAGAAGGGACCTAAATGGAAACTTGGTCAGGCTATTGCAAAATGGTGGTACCATGCGGGTCTGCCTTTCAATGCAGCCAATAGCCCTTATTACAAGCCAATGTTTCAGGAAGCACAGGTCCTTGGGCTACACGTGCAGTCACCTACAGCGAGAGAATTGGCTGGCGTATATCTTGATGAACAAGTTGCTGAGATCAAGAGTTACATTGACTCATTCAAGCAGAAATGGACAAAGTACGGAGTCACACTGATGTGTGATGGATGGTCAGGTACCACAAAATCTAGCCTGATCAACTTCCTTGTTTATTGTGACAGACATGTATTCTTTCACAAATCAGTGGATGCGTCTGGTCAAATTCACAGTCACCAATATATTTTGTCATTGATGGAGCAAGTGGTGACTAAGATTGGGGAGGAGTACATTGTGCAAGTGGTGACTGACAATGGGTCGAACTATAAGAAGGCTGGGGAGGAGCTAATGAAGAAAAAACGGCACATTTTCTGGACCCCTTGTGCAGCACATTGTGTAGATCTGATGCTGAAGGAGATTGTGCAGCACATTGTGTACACCGACAGGGTCTTCATCCCATGGAGGTGGTGGTGGTGAAGGTGGTCAACGGAGTCGTGGTGAGGATACTAGTGCTGGTGGCAGAGAGTACAACAGTGGTCATAGTAGAGGTCGTGGGGGCCGTCAACATGCCGCATGGACAGAGGAGCATCACTTCACACATGCCACTCAAGATGAGGATCACGGTGCTCCACGGCAGCGACGGGCAGCTGATCATTGGGATCCCTACTATGGAAGTTCGGTTGTCGACAGTACCAGCTATCAAGGCATGTTGTCTGATTTTGAGAGCATGAGCACACATGACTCCTAGGGATCTGGAAGCTCGTATGGACGGTCATGGCCGCAAAAGCCGATGTATCATGGCGACTCAGATAACAGTAGTTCATTTTTTCCATCGTATCCATATCCTTATGCCGTAGCTGCGCCAGTAGAGGTCGTGTACGCACAAGGTTCGCAGCAGTATGAATACTACGTACGCATGTATTGGGAGAACTATTCAGGTTCAATGCGCTATGAAGACTATCTGTCCTATCTGCGTACCACGTTTAATGTCAAATTATTTGGAGATGGGCACTGGCCCAGTTTGGGTCCATACTCTTAATTAGTATGTATCATTTGGTTATATATATAACTAACTAATAATTAATTGTAGATTTCTTCATATATAGAGTTCTGTACTTATCATTGAAATCACTAATGTAAACTTTTACATCATTTGCAGGTCATCATGGACGGACGGCGTCACCCTACGTGGGAACATGGATACTCTGTTGAGGGTGATGGACATGTGCACTGTAGATACTGCGAACATCGCGTCACCGGCATACACAGGTTTGCGGAGCACCTTGCGGGAGTGGGACGCGATGTTCGTGCATGCGACCGAGTTCCGAGAGATGTCCGACATTCCTTTCGGACACAGTTACAGGATAGATATGGTTATCGTAGCACACCCAGGACATCTTCTACGTCCCGGGTACTTCAACCACGAGCACAGGGCGGAGCAGGATCTTCCTCCACGTCCAGAGTTCGAGCAGCACCAGCACCAGCACCAGCAGCAGTCGTACATGATAGAATTGAAGCTATAGATGTAGTGAGGACTTTTTTTTACAAATTTTAATGTACCCTCCACAGCAGCACACGACCCATCATTTGTGCAGATGGTTACATATTTTCAGTCCCACCCATATGTACCTCCACCCACTAGGATAGAGTTAGATTATACGGGTGATCAGTCTCATGTATCTGATGATGAGTTTTGGGATTCAGGCTTCACTGATGACGAGGATTAGTGAGTTTTGGGATTCGGACTTCACTGATGATGAGGATTAGTAAGTTTTGGGATTCGGACTACACGGATGAGGAGGATGAGTGAGTTTTGAGATTCGGGCTTCATAGATGACGAGGATTAGTGAGTTTTTATTTTTTATACTTCATGAATGAATGTCATTATTATGCCACTGTTTACTTTTACATATTTAGTAATTGAAATAAATTTTTATGTATTATATATAATAGGATGTTTAATTAAGCGGTATAATATGTAATTTTTATATAATTAATTATGTGTAATTTAGTATGGATCTATTATCATAAAAAAACTCTACATTCTAATATTTTTAAATATATATAACATTTAATCTTTCAAAAAAAATTTATTAAAAATTTTAATAAAAAATAAAAAATCACGCGCCGAGAGCCCGAGGGAGCGGACCGAGTCGCTGTGCGACCCGGCCGACCCGACCCGTCCCGCGCCGTGACCGGGTCTGCCGGGTCGACAAACCTTGCTCTTACCTTGCTACATGTAATTATTTTATCTTCAACGTGAGAATATATATCTGCGAATTATATATTACTTTGAATTTTTATTATTCAAATAAAAGATAGTATTCTTTTTACCTGCAAGTGACTATTTATAATTGCCAAACGCTCATCAACATATAAGTTATGGGAAGTGATATCGTCAAAGCCTTAGGAACACTATACTTTTTGTGATTCTTAGTTTTCCGACTCATTTAAGTAACAAGTATTACTGGACTTTTAGATGTCGTAGTTCAAAAACTAACTGGGCCTCTACTTTCTCAACCCGAGCTTGGCCCATGACTCATTTGGGCCGAGTCCAGTTAGCCCATGCGCCCGCCTAGCCTGTGAGCGCTCTAACTTTACAACTCTACTCTCAAATTCCGCACCGGGGGAATGCAGTGTTTTTTATTCTATTTTATTTTTGAAAATACGAAAATGTTGAACCCAACCTCACATTCACATCCATACAACCCCCCCCCCCCCCCGCCATGATCGGATGCTCTAAAATATTGAATAAATAAATAAAAAAAGAACCGGTGTAAGTCAACCATCTCTAAAACTTTTTTTTTGATTTTTTAAAAAAGTTATATTTATTTTGCGACGGCATAATTGAAGCCGTCACGATTAATATCTTATTAACAACGATTACGAATTATTAACTATGGTTTTCTTTAACATTATCACCTTTGATATATATTAGGGATGGCTATTATAAAGAATCGTCGCGAATAATCACTATTTATGATGGCCGGTTATGCGCCATCACGAATATATATGTCCTTATTAGTGATGGTTTTAAATCAATCACTGCTAATGCTAAATTTTTTTATTTTTTTACAAAAAAAATGATATATATTTTTTGCGACAACATACTTGAAACCGTCACGACTAATATCTTATTAACGATGATTGCGAATTATTAGCGATATTTTTTTTATTGTCGCCTTTGAAACATATTAGGGATAACTATTATAAGAAACCGTCACTAATAAGTAACAATCGCGACGGCTGATTTTGCGCCGTCGCGAATAAGTCCTTATTAACGACGGCGGGTGACAACTATACATATCCGTCGCCTTCAAAAATTATTAGTGACAGATATTTTTGAAGCCATCGCTAATAAGTTTTAATAGCGATGGCCCACATAAGTCATCGCCAATAAGTTGTCGCTAGTACTTAATTTTCTTGCAATGAATCTGAAGTAGGGATGTTAATTCAAATATATGAAAAATTATAAGAGCTAAAACCTAAAAACATCCTCCTATAATGTATGTTGACATTTGAAATATATTAGACACCAAGTTGTCCTCGCAGGAAACACGATTTTCCGTTTTGCACAACATATAGCTTGAGAGAGAGAGAGAGAGAGAGAGAGAGAGAGAGAGTGTTTAGAAGGGGCTAATTTGAAATGAGTTTCAAGTACCAAGGTTTGTATTTCAAATGTTGTGCTGTGTTGTGGTCATAAAATGTTCCCAAAGCTAAAGATCTCTAATATATGTAGATGATTTCTCCAATAATTAATAGTTTAGACTTGAGAAATTGCATACTATTTATTGTGTAGTTTTTAGAGGAGACAATGCATGCATCTCCTCGCAAGAGGTCTTTTTCTTTCCCAAAATTTTTGAGGCTACGGCTCCCCTCCCCTTCCTGGGGATCAAATTAATTAGTTGGCTTGAACTCTGTTGGATAATTAAGTTGCACGACTTTGTACAAATTAATTGGGAATTGCTGGCATGGAACTTAATAATCATGCCCATATCCATCCTCGATGTTCATCGATCTCGTTCCTTCTTCCTGAACTAAACAAAACAAGTTAATAATGATCACAACCAATTCTATCTACACTTTGAGCCAAAACCAACCGATTTCAGTATCTTCTATCCCTCCCCCCCCCCTTTTTTTTTTGAAAGTGAATTTCCTTATCTCATATTCAAGAGACAACCAATAAAGCAATAGATAAAGATTTGATCCCAAAAAAGTAAGATTTGATTCGAGACAATCAACTTGATTTTTCGTTTCAAGGACACCAAACATTAAAACACACAGACTTGGGCAAAATAAGAAAGAAGCAGGCAACATTCTAGCAAAGGCGAATGGCAATAGAAGAGGCCAAAAACAAGAAAACAAATTGTATCCCTACTTTAGTATTGCCAATAACGCCACAAATCTCAAAAAAAAAAAAATAAAAATAAAAAACCATGGTGTTGAGGAACCAAATGTCTAGGCTGCTGACAGTTCCCACAAAACCCCCCTCCCCCACCCATCCTCCCACCTCTCCCTCCACCTGGCCCCAAACCCCCCATCAAAGCCACCACCACTGCCACAGAAATCCCCGCCTGCCCTCCTCCTGCCATCAGAGAAACCCCGATCACTCCCAACAGAAAAGATGACAACGCAAAGAGGTGGAGAGGAGGACGATACCAACCGCGCGAAGTCGGGAGGAGGACGATGTCAGCTGCCTACATGAGTTCGAGAGGAGGACGATCCCCAACTACGTACGTGATCGACGTCGGGAGGTGGACGATCATCCTCCCATGCAGTGCGGAGGAGAACGATGTGAGCTGAGGAGGACGTCGGGGAGAAGGACGATGAGTGCTGCGCGAGGTCCGCATGAAGTGACAGGGCGAGGCATTACAGGGGCGACCGAAGTAAAAGGGTAGAATAGGAACGCGGGACAGCAGGTTAAATTGTTCCACCGATTTAGATGAGTTCATTTGTCTAGGTTAATCTAACTTGATTATCTTTATCCCGTTGTCAAAGTAAAACAAAATATATGTTAGGAGTTAGTTATCCACGTGATAAGTGGGGGATAACCCATTATAAAAAAAGGGGACAAAGGTGCACTTAGAGATGACCACGGTTTGGTTTGGTTTGATTTGAATAGAATTTTTCTCAAATCAAATCGAACTGAATTAAGATTTCAACTCGAATCAAATTAAACCAAACTACTTTGAAACCAAATCAAATCAAACCGAATTCGATTTGATTTGGTTCGATTTGGTTCGATTTGAACCATATTCATCTCCCCTTTTAAAAATTAGATTAGATTCAAACGAGAGTAGAGAAAGGTAGGATAGAGAATTTATATCAAATAATATAAATATTAAAAATATAACATAAAAAATTGTAACTTGTAAGAACAAGTTCTATAATATTTTCACATAAAAAAGTAAGAACTTCAGTTATAGTAGAATGGAAGGTGATTTGAAATCTATTTCAAAGAGTCGGAAACCCCATCAGGATGGTGGGGGTTAGACTTTTAAAAATAAGGTGTATAGTTATATATACACTTATATTAACTTGACAAAAATTTTTTAAATTCGAGTTATTCGATTCGGTTCGATTTCTTAAACTTCAAAATCAAATCAAATCAAACTTTTTAATACAGTTCAATTTGAATCTAAATCGAAAATTTTTAAATTTCAACTCAAATCAAACCAAACTATATCTACCGGTTCGATTTGATTTTCGGGTTGAACACGAATAATGATCACCCCTAGATGCACCATAGGTAAAAATTGAACCACATAGCATTGAGTATGTAAGGCCCGTGCCTTAATGGATCCTTCGTGGTATTTGTTCTATTAATCGTTCTGGAATTTCCGGCTATTTTCCTGGATTTTTAGGAATTTGTCTGGCATTTTTCCGGATTTGTTCGGAGCTTGTTGAGGGTTATTAGAATTAATGAGATTTATATATATATAATGATTATATTATATATATATTAATTTTATTTATTTTCTCTTTTATTATCTCTCACCCTCACTCTCTCTCCCCCGTCGATCTCTCATTTCACCCTCTCCCTCTCTCTCTCCACCGTGCGGCCACTCCTCTCCCCTCTTAGGGATGGCGGTCGAGACGGAGTCGGATTGAAGCAAGGTTGGCGTCGTTGGATTCCTCGCGTCGAGTAGTGCGCGTGGGTGTCCACTTCGGCGTGGATCGGTGATCGTGGGAGCGAGGTGGAGCGTGGAAGCTCCGTGGCTATTCCTCCTTGCATGCGGCCCGTTCGACGGTTTCGGCTTGCGAAAGGTAGGGGGATGGAACCTCGATCTTGCTAGGATCGTTTCCTTTAGCTCGCTTGTTGATTAGCACCCCGTAGCATGCATGATGTTCATATTTCCATTTTTGGGGTTTTAGCCTAAATCTTGAGTTTAATGCGTTTTAGGCCTTGCATGTGCTAGATTTAGATGTTAAATTGTTGTCTAGCATGCGTGGTTTGACAGGTTATCAGGTTTTTCGTCGATACCCGGCGTTTTCAGCCGTCCGGGAGGGCTTCGGTTTACAGACCGTACCCGCCCGTAACCCAGGTGAGTGACGGTCCTGCCAGGAACCGTCACTTTCCTGACGGTCCAAGGTGGACGCGTCACTACCAAATAGCGGCCCATCGGGGGTGCGTTACTTGGAGAGTAACGGTGGGGCTCCCATCCGTTACTCATCAACTGTTTTCCGTGATTTTGGTCAGGCAGTGCGCCCGGCGGCCAGTCGGCCGACCGTCGTTTCGGTCCGATGCGCCTAGACCGGGGCGTTACTTCGCCTGCTACCGATTAGAACGCAGATAGGTGGTTTGAGCCTCGGGTGGATGTGACGGCGGTGACTCCACGCGTCGCTTCGAAGTAACGCGCAGAGCCCCCACCGTTACATGCCCTTTGTGCCTCTTGAGCTGGAGTCCTGACGGGAGTGACGGATAGGGACTGGGGCGTCATTCTTGAAGTAACGCGCCGACCCCCGACCGTCGTTTGCATGTGGCGCGTGAGCCTTGACCGCCACTTCCCTGATGGCTGCAATATGTTGCCAGCCCATTGCTTATGCGTTCCGTTCTATATCATGCCATAGTTGTATTGTTTTACTATATTGTGGCGTGTTTTATATGCCAATAGAGTAGCTTTTCTTTCCAGGCAACGGAGCCACTGTTATTGCCCTAAGGTCTGTTGAGTACCGACCCGCTTGAGGATGGCGGAGGGGTATATTTCCCATACACGGTTTGTAAGCTAGTTCCGTGGGCTCCCAGCCAATGGTAGCGTCCTACCAAGGGAGAAAACTAGTTAGAGGGCCTGGCTCAGGCTAGAGTCAGTGTGTGCACACGTGGTCGGAGACTGTGGACTGACACCGACGGGTGCCACTCCGACTGGTCACTTGGTTTGGTACTGTTTGCGCGCTTAGCTGTCGCTTGTCGACTGCGAGTGCTTGAGACGCAGTGTAAGCCGTCAGTGGACGCTTCTGGTTTCTGCTCCAGTGGTTGTCCTTCCTTGTTGTCTGGATTAGTTGCAGCTCATTCTAATTGGTAGTTTTAGCTTTAATCGCTTGCATTTAAATTAGTAGTGGCATGTGTTAGCTGTTATACTTGCTTAGATAGAGTTTACAGCTTTCTTGTGATTAGATATTCATGCCATTGCCTGTGTATTTATTTAAATGCATGCTTTAATTGCTGTTAATTATGCATGTTCGCTTGTTTAGTGCGAGGTAGGGATCCGCGTGACCCCTACTGAGTCTGGCTGTGACTCACCCTTCACCTTTCAGGTGAGCCGCGCCCGACGTCTCCCGGAGTTTAGCGTGCTGTTTCGGGACCGTTCCTTAGCTGCCAGCTGAGCACGAGCTGCCTTTTTGAGGCTTGTGTCGTACTTTTGCCGGGGTATGCCCCGCGTAGTTGTGCCCTGTGGACTAGTGTTTGTGACTCTGGACTAGTTATATATATATCACTCTGGTTATTTTAAATTGCTTCCGCACTTGTGTTTAACTTTAACACTTAATTGTATTGCGCGCCCCAATTCGCAATTAATTATGCATATTCCTCAGCTAACCCCCCACTAACCCTTCAGGGGCCTCATCAGCCTCTTGGGTGGCCTCCCCAGTTCTCGGTGTCGGTATATCGATGTTATCGGTATATCGGTATCCTGAACTCTGGGTCGTCACAGATGGTATCAGAGCGTAAGTTGAGGATTTGCGTAAAGAATTGGAATTGACGCTTGGTCCAGAGCTAGTCCTGTTGTCGTCTCTTGCTGGCATAGGATGTTTTCCGTATGATTGATGGATTTCATTGTTGATTGTGTTTTCGGCAGCATAATTATGCCGCCTGGTCGAGGAAGACCTCCTCGAGCTCCTCGTGTTCCTCGAGATGCGCCCAGGGAAGATAGCGGTTCTGCGCCTCCTCCTGCAGTTCCCGCTGTTCCTGTCGTTCCAGTTGCTCCTCCAGTGCCGATCGTTCAAGCTGAAGCGCCTGGCAGTCGAGGCAAGGCTTTGAAGGAATTTCTGATGTTCAATCCGCCTGCTTTCGATGGTCAAGCTGATCCAGAAGTCGCGAGGCAATGGTTGGATGCGATAGAGCGTGTGTTTGTCTCGATGGAGTGTGCTGAAGATGAGAAAGTCATGCTCGCTGCCTTTCAACTCCAGGGTACGTCCATTGCGTGGTGGAAAGCCGAGTGGCAGATTTCCTTTCGATCCAGACCTCTTCGGCAAATCACTTGGGCAGAGTTCGTTGCTGCTTTTGAGCGTGCCTATACTCCTGCCTGCTTGCAGATGGATAAGATGTATCAGTTTATGGAATTGACCCAGGGCAGTATGACCGTGCTTCAGTACAGGAATAAGTTCTTAGAATTGGGTCAGTATGCGCCTCATGTGCTGGCCAGTGAAGCTTTGAAGACCCAGCAATTCTTGCGAGGGTTGAGGCCAGAGCTGAAGATGCCACTGATAGCGAGTCGTGTTGCGGATCTCGATACTGCGTGTCAGACAGCTGTAGCTTTAGAGCTGGAGATGGCGAGACCGGGTGGATATCCCCAGGCAGGGTCAGTGCAGCCGGTAGCTCAGGTTCAGCAGCCCTACCGACAGCCCGCGCCTAGTGTTCCTTCGGTCCAGTCAGAGGTTTCCAGTGCTTCCTCTCCTTCTAAGCCCAAGTTCAAAAGGTTCAAGAAGAAGAAGAAGTTCTTTCAGCAGCCGTCCGGTACAGATTCTGTTCAGCAGCCGACAGCGCCTTCTTCTCAGACTCGGCAGAGCTCAGCTGCTAGTCAGCCGTGGACGTGTCGGAGATGCGGTGGTCATCATAAGGGCCAACCGTGTTCTCTTCCTGTTGTTTGCTTTAGGTGTGACCAGCCAGGTCATGTGGTTCGAGATTGCCCGCTGAGGCCGAATCCATTGCAAACTCCTCAGTTTTCTCAACCTCAGCCGCAGTTTAGACCTCCTGCACCTCAAGCTCCACAGCAATTTTTCTCTCAGGCGTCGGCGTCTTCTCAGCAATCTTCAGTTGGTTCTAAGAAGCAGAAAGGCAAAGTTTCTCATTTGACAAGAGCTGATGCTGCTGCGTCCCATCTTGTGGAAGGTACGATTATGCTTTATGGTCTTTCAGCTCATGTCTTATTTGATTCTGGTGCTTCTCACTCTTTTATTTCTGAGGATTTCATGGCTTGTATTGAGGAACCGACTTCTGAGCTGTCTTGTGAGTTGTTTGTGGAATTGCCTTCTGGAGATTTCATGGTTACTCCTCTGTGTTTGGATGAGTCTCCTGTCATGATTGATGATCACCAGTTGCCGGCGAGATTGTATGCGTTGCAGCTGGCAGATTATGATGTTATTCTGGGAATGGATTGGTTGGAGCATTATGGAGCTGTGGTTGACTGCAGATCGAAGAAAGTCTATTTTCAGCCCCAGGGAAAATCAGCCTTTTATTTTCAAGGTATTCGATCCCGTTCTTCTCGTATGATTATTTCTGCTGTTCGAGCCTATAGGTTGCTTAGCGCAGGTTGTCAGGGGTTTCTTGCTTCAGTGGTGGTTGTTGAAAAACCACGACGGGATGTTTGTGATATTCCGGTTGTCTGTGAGTTCCCTGATGTGTTTCCTGACGAGTTGCCAGGCTTGCCCCCAGAGCGAGAGATTGAAATGGTGATTGAACTGATTCCAGGTACTGGCCCCTTAGCAAAGCCGCCGTACCGTATGGCTCCAGCTGAATTGAAAGTACTGCGTGCACAGCTACTAGAGTTACTGGAGAAAGGTTATATTCGTCCTAGTTTTTCTCCGTGGAGTGCCCCAGTGCTGTTTGTGAAAAAGAAAGATGGAAACCTGAGGCTTTGTATTGATTACAGGCAGCTGAATCAGGCGACTATCAAGAATAAGTATCCGCTCCCCAGGATTGATGATTTGTTTGACCAATTACAGTCTGCTACTGTCTTTTCACGGATTGATCTCCGGTCTGGCTATTTTCAGTTACGGATCCGGGAATCTGACGTGGAGAAGACTGCTTTCGGTACTCGATATGGTCACTTTGAATTTTTAGTCATGCCGTTTGGTTTGACTAATGCCCCAGCAGCTTTCATGGATCTAATGCAGCGTATCTTTCGTCCATTTCTGGACCATTTTGTGGTGATCTTTGTTGATGATATCTTGATATATTCTGCCTCTGTTGATGATCATGTGCAGCATTTGAGGATCGTTCTGCAGACTCTAAGAGATCACGAGCTTTATGCGAAGCTCAGTAAATGTGAATTCTGGCTTCGGGAGATTCATTTTCTTGGCCATGTGATTTCTAGTGATGGAGTAGCAGTAGACCCTGCAAAGATTGATGCCGTTTTGAGTTGGCAGAGACCGAGGACCATCACTGAGATACGAAGTTTTTTAGGATTGGCTGGGTATTACCGCAGATTCATTCAGGATTTTGCGAAGATTGCAGCACCAATGACTAAATTGACACGGAAGGGTGTGCCATTTGTCTGGTCAGATCAGTGTGAGGCTAGCTTTGTTGAATTGAAAAGGCTATTGACTTCTTCTCCAGTGTTGACTTTGCCTTCCGACTCGGGTGGTTTTCTTGTTTGTACAGATGCGTCTCGAGTAAGTTTGGGTGCAGTGCTGATGCAACATGGTAAAGTTATCGCATATGCATCTCGGCAATTGAAACAGCATGAAGGAAATTATCCCACTCATGATCTAGAGCTAGCTGCAGTTATTTTTGCCTTGAAGATCTGGAGACATTATCTGTATGGTGAGAAATTTCAGATTCTTACTGATCATCAGAGTTTACAGTATATTTTCTCCCAGAAAGATCTGAATCTCAGGCAGAGGCGATGGATGGAATATATGAAGGATTATGACTTTACACTCTCCTATCAGCCAGGTAAAATGAATGTTGTGGCTGATGCTCTGAGCAGGAAAGTGCAGGTCAGTCATTTGTTGCTTCACGAATGGAAATTGTGGGAACAGCTTCCGAGCGAGGCATTGTGTGTAGAGATTCCTGCCGATCCGAGGATGGCAGTTTGTGCTAGCTTGGTTTTGGGTTCAGCTTTGTATCAGCAGATTCTAGAAGCCCAGCAAGCTGATTCTGATTTGGCCCGTGTTGTATCAGGTTATGATGTGGAATTTGATGACGAGCTGGTCGTCAGTTTCCAGGGCAGATTGTATATTCATGTTGATGATGGTTTGAGGAATGAGATTTTGAGTGAAGCCCATGGTTCCCGTTTTGCTATTCACCCTGGTGTCACCAAGATGTATCAGAATTTGAAGAAACAGTTCTGGTGGCCCGGCATGAAGAAGGACGTGGCTATTTTTGTTTCTAAGTGCTTGACTTGTCAGTTAGTTAAAGCCGAACATCAAAAGCCAGGTGGTCTGCTTCAGCCATTAGAGATTCCGATGTGGAAATGGGACCATGTTACTACAGATTTTGTGGTGGGTTTGCCTCGAACTTCTCAAGGTTTTGATGGGATCTGGCTGCTTGTCGACAGATTGACGAAAACCGCCAGATTGTTGCCAATTAAAGTTACTTGGAGTGTGCAGAGATTGGCCGAGCTCTATGTGCAGAAGATCGTGCCATTGCATGGAATTCCTGTTTCACTTGTGTCAGATCGTGACCCGCGTTTTACCTCTGGCTTCTGGCGTAGTTTCCAGAAAGCTTTGGGCACTGAGTTAGCTTTCAGTTCAGCGTATCACCCACAGTCAGATGGACAGTCAGAGAGAACTATTCAGACTTTGGAGGACATGCTGAGATCGTGTTGCCTTGATTGGCAAGGTTCGTGGGGTCAGCATTTGCCACTTGTTGAGTTTGCTTATAATAACAGTTTTCACTCCAGTATTGGCATGGCTCCTTATGAAGCGCTGTATGGTCGTCCTTGTCGTACTCCTCTGAACTGGTTTGATGTTGGGGACCGGCTGTTGACAGGACCGGACATGGTACAGCAGTGTTCTGATGTGGTTCGTCTGATCAGGCAGAGATTGTTGACGGCTCAGAGTCGACAGAAAAGTTATGCAGATCGTCGCAGACGTCCACTACAATTTGAGCCAGGAGATATGGTGTTTGTTAAAATATCTCCAATGAAGGGTGTTTCCAGATTTGGGAAGCGTGGAAAGCTTAGTCCGCGGTATGTTGGCCCTTTCCCGATTGTTGAAGCTATTGGTTCAGTGGCTTATCGTTTGCAACTGCCGGCGGCCATGCAAGCTATTCATGATGTGTTCCACGTATCTCAGTTAAGGAAATTTGTGCCAGATGCTTCTCATATTCTCGATGATTCAGTATGGCCTGAGGTGACTGCTGATTTGTCCACGCCAGAATTTCCTATCCGAATTGAAGACCGTCGTGAGCAGCGGTTGAGAAATAAGGTTATTCCTCTGGTAAGGGTTGCTTGGCAGCGTCACTCTGGTAACGAGTCTACTTGGGAACGTGAAGATGAGATGCGTCAGCTTTTTCCTTTCTTGTTCCAGTGAGGTATAAGTCCTTTCTCAGTTTCCTCCTTTTCGGCTATTGTAAATTTCGAGGGCGAAATTTCTGTAAGGAGGGAGGGACTGTAAGGCCCGTGCCTTAATGGATCCTTCGTGGTATTTGTTCTATTAATCGTTCTGGAATTTCCGGCTATTTTCCTGGATTTTTAGGAATTTGTCTGGCATTTTTCCGGATTTGTTCGGAGCTTGTTGAGGGTTATTAAGAATTAATGAGATTTATATATATATGATAATTATATATTAATCTTTTTTTTCTTTTAATCCCTCACCCCTCTCTCTCCCTTCCCGTCGATCTCACTCTCTCATTTCCCTCTCTCTCTCCACCGTGCGGCCACTCCTCTCCCCTCTTAGGGATGGCGGTCGAGACGGAGTCGGATTGAAGCAAGGTTGGCGTCGTTGGATTCCTCGCGTCGAGTAGTGCGCGTGGGTGTCCACTTGGGCGTGGATCGGTGATCGTGGGAGTGTGTTGGAGCTTGAAAGGCTCGGCGAGCCTACCTCTGTGTATGCGGGCTTTTCGCGCGATTCGGCTTGCAAGAGGTAGGGGGATGGAACCTCGATCTTGCTAGGATCGTTTCCTTTAGCTCATCCTGTTGATTAGCACCCCGTAGCATGCATGATGTTCATATTTCCATTTTTGGGGTTTAAGCCTAAATCTTGAGTTTAATGCGTTTTAGGCCTTGCATGTGCTAGATTTAGATGTTAAATTGTTGTCTAGCATGCGTGGTTTGACAGGTTATCAGGTTTTTCGTTGATACCCGGCGTTTTCAGCCGTCCGGGAGGGCTTCGGTTTACAGACCGTACCCGCCCGTAACCCAGGTGGAGTGACGGTCCTGCCAGGAACCGTCACTTTCCTGACGGTCCAAGGTGGACGCGTCATTACCAAATAGCGGCCCATCGGGGGTGCGTTACTTGGAGAGTAACGGTGGGGCTCCCATCCGTTACTCATCAACTGTTTTCCGTGATTTTGGTCAGGCAGTGCGCCCGGCGGCCAGTCGGCCGACCGTCATTTCGGTCCGACGCGCCTAGACCGGGGCGTTACTTCGCCTGCTACCGATTAGAACGCAGAATAGGTGGTTTGAGCCTCGGGTGGATGTGACGGCGGTGACTCCACGCGTCGCTTCGAAGTAACGCGCAGAGCCCCCACCGTTACATGCCCTTTTGTGCTTCTTGAGCTGGAGTCCTGACGGGAGTGACGGATAGGGACTGGGGCGTCATTCTTGAAGTAACGCGCCGACCCCCGACCGTCGTTTGCATGTGGCGCGTGAGCCTTTGACCGCCACTTCCCTGATGGCTGCAATATGTTGCCAGCCCATTGCTTATGCGTTCCGTTCTATATCCATGCCATAGTTGTATTGTTTTACTATATTGTGGCGTGTTTTATATGCCAATAGAGTAGCTTTTCTTTCCATGCAACGGAGCCACTGTTGTTGCCCTAAGGTCTGTTGAGTACCGACCCGCTTGAGGATGGCGGAGGGGTATATTTCCCATACACGGTTTGTAAGCTAGTTCCGTGGGCTCCCAGCCAATGGTAGCGTCCTACCAAGGGAGAAAACTAGTTAGAGGGCCTGGCTCAGGCTAGAGTCAGTGTGTGCACACGTGGTCGGAGACTATGGACTGACACCGACAGGTGCCACTCCGACTGGTCACTTGGTTTGGTACTGTTTGCGCGCTTAGCCTGTCGCTTGTCGACTGCGAGTGCTTGAGACGCAGTGTAAGCCGTCAGTGGACGCTTCTGGTTTCTGCTCCAGTGGTTGTCCTTCCTTGTTGTCTGGATTAGTTGCAGCTCATTCTATTTGGTAGTTTTAGCTTTAATCGCTTGCATTTAAATTGAGTAGTGGCATGTGTTAGCTGTTATACTTGCTTAGATAGAGTTTACAGCTTTCTTGTGATTAGATATTCATGCCATTGCCTGTGTATTTATTTAAATGCATGCTTTAATTGCTGTTAATTATGCATATCTGCTTGTTTAGTGCGAGGTAGGGATCCGCGTGACCCCTACTGAGTCTGGCTGTGACTCACCCTTCACCTTTCAGGTGAGCCGCGCCCGACGTCTCCCGGAGTTTAGCGTGCTGTTTCGGGACCGTTCCTTAGCTGCCAGCTGAGCACGAGCTGCCTTTTTGAGGCTTGTGTCGTACTTTTGCCGGGGTATGCCCCGCGTAGTTGTGCCCTGTGGACTAGTGTTTGTGACTCTGGACTAGTTATATATATATCACTCTGGTTATTTTAAATTGCTTCCGCACTTGTGTTTAACTTTAACACTTAATTGTATTGCGCGCCCCAATTCGCAATTAATTATGCATATTCCTCAGCTAACCCCCCACTAACCCTTCAGGGGCCTCATCAGCCTCTTGGGTGGCCTCCCCAGTTCTCGGTGTCGGTATATCGATGTTATCGGTATATCGGTATCCTGAACTCTGGGTCGTCACAGAGTACACCCTCAAAATTATCAATGAAGAAGAGCTGACACGTGAGAAAGGCTCTGACAAGAGTAGCTTTTCCATGTATCAACATTCTGCTGGTTCAGAGATAGAATTATGAGACATATAAGGACTCACAATGTGGTCACCCACAGTGTGCTCAAGTAACTTTTGGTGGTGGTGGTAGGGTTTGTTTGAGGGAAGGGAGAGGTTGCTCTCCATCCATCCCAACGTTCTTCCCATTAACTGGCTGAATTGGATGCAGGATGTGTTGTCAACGTCCCCAACAGTGTGGTTCGGACATCTTCAGAGCAATAAGAATACGGTTCATTTCAGAGCAAGGTACAAAGTTAAATGCCATGGTTAGTTAGAGTATTAACTTCGATATTGTATTAACTAACTTTGATGTCATTGATATATCTAACAACATAGAATGTGAATATTGATATTGATGTACAGAACCAATACAGACGATGGCAATTAGAAGGGAAGTGTAAAAATTTTAAGTGGAGGAAGGGGAGGAGAAGTTATTTTTTGGACTGCTAAGATTTCTATTGTATTAATCTTAAAAGCATGTCTGGGTCCATATTAAATCTACTATAGCACCAAACTCTTTTCACATAATAGTACTAAATTAACAGTGTATAATCAAACATAGTCTACAACATCAACATCAAAATTGGTACATGTAACATCAAAATTGATTATATATATATATATATATAATTGATAAACTAGGTTCATTTAGTATGGCTTCTAACTAATACTATCGGGCTTCCTGATTGACTTGGATTCAAGTCCAAATCTAACACAATCTTCTCTCTATTTTCATCTTGGATCTCGTTCCTGATTCTGCTCTCACCTCCGTAATCACTTCGCACTATATCCGTTTCTATAATTACATCCAAGTCTACTTAGGATATCTGGCAGCTATACTCCTGGGCCTATAAAAGATACAACACATTAACATCGCAAGGTATGCAAGAATTGCTACCTCTACTCTCTTGATTCTTTTTCTCTCTGTCTATAGCTGACTTAAGCATCAGAGGTTCTCAAGGGGCACCCCACCCCGATTGAGAATTTCTCTTACGTTAGAGAACATTTGACTTAAGGATCAACTGTCGTCTAGGGCTACAGCGACGGAGGTGAACGGTTGTGAAGAGGCAATGGCATGTCGAGGGCGGCTATTGTAAGGCCCGTGCCTTAGTGGATCCTTAGTGGTTTGGATCTAATATTTGTTCTGAAATTTTCGGCTATTTTCCTGTATTTTTAGGAATTTTTATGGTATTTTTTTGGATTTATTTAGAGTTAATTGAGTGTTATTAGAAATTAATAAGATTTTAATATATATATTTTAATTTTATTATTTCTTTTCTTTTCTCTTAACCTCTCACCCTCACTCCCTCTCTCCCCTCCTCGATCTCACTCTCCCTCACGCTCCCTCTCTCCTCCGCAGCCGTCCTCTTCCCCTCTCTTGGGTTGCAGGTCATTCAACGGCGGATTGAAGCGTGGATGGCGCCGGTGGATTCCTCGCGTCGAGAGGAACGCGTGGGTACCCATTTCGGCATGGTTTGGTGATCGTGGGAGCGAGGTGGAGCGTGAAGGCCCCGTGACCCTTCCTCCTTGCATGCGGCCTTTTCGACCGTTTGGGCTTGCAAGAGGTAGGGGGATGGAATCCTGAGCTTGCTAGGATCATTTCCTGTAGCTCGTTTCCTTGATTAGGCGCTTATAGTGTAATACCCCGGTTTTTAAAATATGTAATTTAGTTGAAATAAATGAAGTTTTAGTTTAGATAATAAAATTCATAAATTAATATTTAATTCTTTAGTGAATAGTGGTTAGTGAATAGTACCTTCGCGAATAGTACCTTCCGTAAATAGTATTATTAGTGTAATTTCGATATTTTCATAAAAATCTAGAAAAATACAAAATTGGTGGATCATGATTTATAGAACAACTTTATCTTCTTGAGTTTTATTAGTAAAAATCTGTATTTAGATCTATTTACCGTTTAATTGAGTATAATTAATTAATATTTTATTCATGTGAATAGTACCATCGAAAATATTTCTACTTGATAAAAATTCACAAAAATGGTAATTAGATTTCTGGAAGTGTATGTAACAAACTTGTCTTCTATTATTACCCCTGTGAAAATCCGTGGTAAGATCTATTTAGAGATTTAAGTAGAAAATTCAAACTTTTCAACCTTTACCTAACCCCATTTTAAAACTCAAAATTCGAGCTCATTTCTCAACCATTTGATCTGAAATTGGTGTCAAATTAAAGGTCTTGATTTAATCTTCAAAAGCCCTCTCATAATCGGTCGAAACCCTAACCCTAATTGAGGCGGCTAGACAAATTAGACTTGGTCTCTCTTTTCGGCGTCGTTTCCAAGATGCCACTTCAAGCGCCGAGATCTCCCTCTCTCGACCACCTCAGAAGGCCCATGAGCTATTAAAAGAAAGCTCTCTGGGTCTATTTTCTTTTGATACCCACCATTGGTGCTGAAGTTTTCGGAGCTGGGCGATATCCTGCGAGGAGTGCAGGGGTGTCCAAGTTCCTTGTTCTTCATCTATCTTTTGTTCTTCATCAAAGTGAGGTAGGTTCTCTCGGGCTCAAACCCTAAATAATATATCAAGCTCTTCAGCATGAATCCCTCTTTCTTTTGATACCAAAAGCCCCATCATTTATTTAGTATTTCTTGAGATTTTAATTGTTTAAGTTGGACATGTTAAGTTAAGGCTAAACTAGGGTTTTAGTTGTTCTTTCTTAAATTACGTGATCAATTCATGTTGTAAATCAACTTTTAAGCTATGCATCTTATGTAGAATTTCATGCTCGTCATTTTGGTAGCAAAAGCCCCTTGTTTCATTAAGTATATCATGAGAATTAATTCATTTAGTTCTGACTTATCCAATTAGGACAGAAGACTGTTCATTCGATGTTTTAGTAGTAATTAAAGACTGTAAATCTGAAAGTGATTCATGTAGATTGTAGAGCTCTCTGTGCTCTTTCCATGGACAGTAAGAACACTAAATTTCATTGAGTATAACTCTCGGAATTAATGTTTTAGTGTAACCCTAGCAAACCCTCACTTCCCGGCGTTCACCGGACGCGGCAGGGACGACCGGAGACACCCAGGGATGGGCGGTCTTACGATAGACCGTCCAACTCCAGCCCACACCCGGCCCTGGCTTAGACAAGAGTTAAACGGTTCCTAATCAACCACTTATCCTAGTTAAACGGTCCGAAACGGACCACATAACTTGTGTTGCCACTTACTGGGCCGCACATCTGGATGGGCGGCCCTGCCCCTGGCCGCACATCCCTGGGATGGGCGGCCCATTCCAGACCGCCCAAGCAGATGGGCGGCCCTCAGGGAGCCTCCCAACCTCCTGGCATGCCCAATGGCCCCCGTTCAACCCCTGTTAAGTCCAGAAGTTATACGGTCCACCCAGAACCGTTTATCTACCCAGTAAATGACTTAGTAATAATTCTAATGCATCCTTTTTCATATCATTAGGTTTGGACGGTTGCCCCCTAACCGCCCAACACCCTGGAGCCCTAAAACGGCCCTTGTGCGACCGTTTAACCTCCAGAGCCGGTTTTCGCGCCCGATTTCACCCTTTGACGCCCCAATTGACTTAGTAAATGCATGATTTGATAATATATCTATATTTCTGTCTCAGAAATCTATTTATCATATAAAATGACTTAAAAGTGATTTTTAATTATTATTTAGCATCTTACTTGTTAATTAGTTCTTAAAGTGATAATTAGTATATTTAAGCGCTAAATTAGTATCTTAATTTCATACTTAGCCAGTAAATTTATCTTTCTGTCTCAGAAACATGTTTTCACAGAAAATGATCTTATTAATTACAAATTAGTATTTTTGATTATTAATTAGTATCTTAATCACATTTTAATTGCTAATTGGTACTTAAATTGCAAATTAGTATTTTCAAGTGCTAAAATTAATATCTTAATTACTGTCAAAACAATAGATTTATATTTATGTTCCAGAAATATATTTTTCACAAGAAATAACTTCATGTATAGATAATTAGTGTTTTTAAGTGTAAATTAGTATCTTAGTTACTAATTAGTATCTTAACTTGATAATTAGTGTGTTTAATAGATAAATTAGTATCTTGATGCTGTTAAGACAATAGATTTATATTTCTATTCCAGAAATATACTTTTCATAGAAAGTGATTTAATGTGTAGTTAATTACGTGTTTTTAATGTTACTTAGTGATTTAAATTGCTATTTAGTATCTTAAGTTGATAACTAGTGTTTTTGATGGTTAGATTAGCATCAAAATTTGCTGTTAGAAAGTAGATTTTATATTTCTGAAATCAGCAACATATGTGTTTATGGAAAATGATTTAATAAAATTCTAGATTGTTAATTGGTATCTTAATTGTTAGTTAGCATGTTAAATGGAGTTAATAAGCATCTTAAACTGTTAATTGGTAAGAAACGCACATGATAAGTGGTAAATATACAAGTAAATTTCTTTAATTGCATGCTATCCTTTGAGCTTGATTCCTTGTCTATCTTGATCCATCTCCATCCTGTGAATGAAAAACCTTATACCTAATTAAGCATGAAAAATTAGGCGTGTAAAGGCTTTGTTGGTTTTTCTTAATTCTGTCAGTCAGTTCGTACTTAGAGCTAGCGGCATACTGTCAGTCGCTATTGTTGGCCTCGTGACTCGTGGTTCGTGACTCTTGGGAGTACGGCCGGTGTGGCCGTATAACCCTCGGTATGTGAGTTTTATCGTGTTTTGAACTCTTGAATCCAAGGACAAGATTAGTCCTTTAATCTTGAGCTTATGACAGTAATTTCTCCCGATTATTTGGCCATTTACTTGACTATCTAGACGTTTGGATCTTGGATCCATTTTTATGCCAACGCACCATAAGGGCCCGGTCTGGTCCTGAGGAGAGCGCCCGAAAGTTAGTGAGCCCATGGGATGTTAATGACAGGGTGAGGCATACACCCGAAGTGCAGGACATGCTTGTTATGTCTAGAATAAACTCTTGTTACTTATTACCAGTTACTTGGGTACTTGAATTACAATGACGTCACCCCCAAGGTTTTGATAAGTAACGTACTTGAATCCCGCTGAGCGTATAAGAGACGCTTGCCCTACTTGCTTGCTTGGCCAACTCTTGCTATTTCCTGTTGGAAACCATTGTATTTGCAATCATACATGACATGTTTGACCAAAGAGGTTAATATACTAGTGATCGATCTTCATGCTTATACTTGAGTTCTATCTTGTGGTAATTTTTGACTTGAAAACTCATGTAACAAATTCTTGTAGACTATTGTTCAATCTTGTACTTGATATCTTATTCGTTCTTACTTGATTTGCTTGACCTTGCAAGATCTGTTTATTACATTATATCGTCATTACTTCTTTTACTAGAATGCTACCGTCTTTTACATATTTAGCATGGTATGAAAAACGAAATTACTTATTAATCACTTTAACCACTGCCTGATGATAGAGTATAATTCCTACTGAGCTTCTTGCTCACCCCTACTTTCAACCCTTTTCAGGTGTGCGAGTATTGGTACGTGCATGGGAATCGGATCGGTGTGATCGAGTGGTACCTGGACCCTAGAGTTGGAGTCTGTGTCCTTTCTATTTTCTTGAGTCTTGTTAGTTTAGTTCCTTCTTTTTGTTATCTATTTCGAAGCTTTTATTGTAAGTGGTGTTGAATATATCTTTTTAAATCAATAAGAGTTCATATTTTTTCAAATGTGTGTCTGGCCTCTTTGTATTTTATTGTGATTATTTATCTTCCGCTCTTGTTATCGTGACTTGTCTCCTGCCACGTTCCGAGCATCGCTTCCCGCTGCTATCGGTTCGGGGCGTGACATATAGCATGCTAAATGGTAGTTTTCCATTCATGGTGTTCATGCTTGATTTCTTGAGTTTAATGCTTAATAGGCATTGCATGTGATGTTTTTAGGTGTTATATTGTTGTTTGAGTTGCATGGATGGACAAGAAAGCAGGTTTTTCGACGTTACCCGACGATTTCCATCGTCCGGGAGGGCTCTAGTTTTCAATAAACCCGCCCGTATCCCAGGTGGTGTGACGGTCCTTCCAGGAACCGTCACACGCCTGGCGGTCCTTAAGGGACGCGTCACTTCATTATAACGGCCCGTTGAGGGGGCGTTATTTCGAGAGTAACGGTGGGGCTCCCATCCGTTACTCTCTCGTTGGTTTGCGTTGACCCGGTCAGGCGGTTAACCCGACGGCCAATCGGCCGGCCGTCAGGTCAACCCGACGCGCCTAGGTAAGCGCGTTACTTCGCCTGCTGTGGGTTTTTGACCGCGGCACGTTGATTTTTGGCCTCGGGTGGATGTAACGGCGGGACTCTAACGCGTTATATGGATGTAACGCGCTGAGCCCCTACCGTTACATTCTCTTTTGGGCTTCTTGAGCTGGAACTCCGGTGGATGTAACGGATGGAGACAGACGCGTCGTTTTTGATTTAACGCGCCAGCCGCCGACCGTTACTTTCATGTAGCGCGTGGACATCCGACCGCCGCTTGCCTGTTGGGTTCAATAAGTTGCCAGCCTTTTTGTTATGCGTGCCATTCCATATATATGCCATGTTTATATTGTTTTATTATATAATGGCATGTTTCTAGTCCCAATAGAGTAGCTTTTCTTTCCTTGCAATGGAGCCACTGTTGTTGCCCTAGGTCTGTTGACTACTGACCCGCTTGGGGATAGCGGAGGGGTGTTTCCCGTACACAGTTTGTAAGCTAGTTCCGTGGGCTCCCAGCCAATGGTAGCGTCCTACCAAGGGAGAAAACTAGCTAGAGGGCCTGGCTCAGGCTAGAGTCAGTGTGTTCACACGTGGTCGGAGACTGTGGACTAACACCGACGGGTGCCACTCCGACTGGTCACTTGGTTTGGTACTCTTTACGCGCTCAGCTTGTCGTTTTACCGACTGCGAGTGCTTGAGACGCAGTGTAAGTCGTCAGTGGACGCATCTGGTTTCTGTTCCAGTGGTTGTCCTACTCCCTACTGCTTGGATTGGTTAAGGCTTATCCTATTTGGTAGATTTAGTTTCAGTCGCTTGCATTTAATTATTATTGGCATGTGTTAGCTGTTATACCTGCTTAGATAGAGTTTACAGCTTTCTTGTGCTTAGTTATTCATGCCAATGCCTGTTATTTTATTTAAATGCATGCCCTATTACCTTTATTTTCGCATGTATGCTTGTTTAGTGCGAGGTAGGGATCCACGTGACCCCTACTGAGTCTGGCTGTGACTCACCTTTCTCCTTTCAGGTGAGCCGCGCCCGCCGTCTCCCGGTGTTTTGTGAGGTTGCTCGGAGGCCGTGCTTAGTTGCCAGCAGTTGACGGGTTGCCTTTGTGAGGCTCTGTAGTACTTTTGCCGGGGTATGCCCCGAGTAGTTGTACCTTTTTGGACTAGTACTTTAGTGTCTCTGGACTAGCTTATATATATATATCACTCTGGTTATTTTGAATTGCTTCCGCACTTGTGTTAATTTTATTGCTTAATTGTAATATGCGCATTCCAAATTACAATTCGTTATGCATCCCCTCGACAAACTTCACTAACCCTTCAGGGGCCTCATCAGCCTCTTGGGTGGCTTCCCCAGTTCTTGGTATCGGTGCATCGATGTTATCGGTATATCGGTATCCTGAACTCTGGGTCGTCACAGCTGGTATCAGAGCGTTAGTTGAGGTTTTGTATAAGTAATTGGAATTTGCGTTTGTCCAGAGCTAGTCCTTTGTGTTGTCTATTGCTGGCTTAGGATGTTTTCCGTGTGATTGATTTATTTGCTGTTGTTTTATGCTTTCGGCAGTGTAATTATGCCTCCCCGTCGAGGAAGACCTCCTCGAGTTCCTCGTGCTCCTCGAGATGCGCCCAGGGAAGATAGTGGTTCTGCACCTCCTCCTGCAGTTCCTGCTGTTCCAGTCATTCCTCCTCCAGCGCCGATCGTTGCTCCTCAGGTTGAAGTGCCTGGAAGTCGAGGCAAGGCTTTGAAAGAATTTCTTATGTTCAATCCGCCTGCTTTCGATGGACAGCCCGATCCAGAGGTTGCGAGGCAATGGTTGGATGCTATTGAACGCGTGTTCCTGTCTATGGAGAGCACTGAAGATGAGAAGGTTATGCTTGCCGCTTTTCAACTCCAGGGTACAGCCATCACGTGGTGGAAAGCCGAGTGGCAGATTGCTTTTCATTCAAGACCTCTTCGGCAGATCACTTGGGCAGAGTTTGTTGCTGCTTTCGAGCATGCCTATACTCCTGCCTGCTTGCAGATGGCCAAAATGTATCAATTTATAGAGCTGAATCAAGGTAGTATGACTGTGCTTCAGTATCGGAATAAGTTTATGGAATTGGGTCAGTATGCGCCCCATGTGTTGGCTAGTGAAGCTTTGAAGACTCAGCAATTCTTGCGAGGTCTGAGGCCAGAGTTGAAGATGCCCTTGATTGCAAGTCGTGTTGCCGATCTAGATGGTGCGTGCCAGACAGCTGCGGCACTTGAGCTGGAGATGGCGAGACCAGGTGGGTATCCTCAGGCAGGGTCAGTTCAGCCCGCAGTACAGTCTCAGCAGGCTTACCGACCGCCAGTGGCAGGTGTTCCCTCGGTCCAACCAGAGGTTAGCAGTGCTTCTTCTCCTTCCAAGACTAAGTTTAATACGTTCAAGAAGAAAAAGAGGTTTTTCCAGCAGCCGTCGTCCGGTATGGATGTAGTCCAGCAACCGACAGCGCCTTCTTCTCAAACTCGTCAGGGTTCTGCTGTTAGTCAGCCATGGACGTGTCGGAGATGCGGTGGTCATCATAAGGGCCAGCCGTGTTCTCTGCCTGTTGTTTGCTTTCGATGTGACCAGCCGGGTCATGTGGTTCGGGATTGCCCGCTGAGGCCGAAGTAATTGCAAGCTCCTCAGTTCTCTCAGCCTCAGCAGCCGCAATTCAGACCTCCTCCTGTACCGCAAACTCAACAACAGTTTTATTCTCAAGCGTCGGCATCTTCTCAGCAATCCTCAGCCGAATCGAAGAAGCAGAAAGGTAAAGTTTCTCATATGACTAGAGCTGAAGTTGTTGCGTCCCATTTGGTGGAAGGTACGATTATGCTTTATGGTCATTCAGCTCGTGTCTTATTTGATTCTGGTGCTTCTCACTCTTTTATTTCTGAGGCTTTCTTGGCATGTATTGAGGAGCCGACATCAGAAATGTCTTGTGAGATGTTTGTTGAATTGCCTTAGGGAGATTTCATGATTACACCTCTGAGTTTAGAAGAGTCTCCTGTGATGATTGATAATCACTAGTTGTCGGCAAGATTGTATGCGTTACAGCTGGTAGATTACGATGTTATTCTGGGAATGGATTGGTTGGAGCAATATGGAGCTGTGGTTGACTGCAGATCGAAGAAAGTCTATTTTCAGCCCCAAGGAAAATCAGTCGTTTATTTCCAAGGTATTCGATCTCGTTCTTCTCGTATGATTATTTCTGCTATTCGAGCCTATAGGTTACTTAGTGCAGGTTGTCAGGGATTCTTAGCTTTTGTGGTTGTTGTTGAGAAACCACGACAAGATGTCAATGATATTCCTGTTGTCTGTGAGTTCCCTAATGTGTTTCCTGACGAGTTGCCAGGCTTGCCTCCAGAGCGAGAGATTGAAATGGTGATTGAACTGATTCCTGGTACAGGCCCGTTAGCAAAGGCACCGTACCGTATGGCTCCAGCTGAACTTAAAGTACTGCGAGCACAGCTACTTGAATTGCTGGAAAAAGGCTATATTCGCCCCAGTTTTTCTCCGTGGAGTGCTCCAGTGTTGTTTGTGAAAAAGAAGGATGGAAGCCTGAGGCTTTGTATTGATTACAGGCAGCTGAATCAGGTGACTATCAAGAATAAATATCCGCTTCCCAGGATTGATGATTTGTTTGACCAGTTACAGTCTGCTACTGTCTTTTCACGAATTGACCTCCGGTCTGGCTACTTTCAATTGCGGATCCGAGAATCTGATGTGGAGAAGACGGCTTTCAGCACTCGATATGGTCACTTTGAATTTCTGGTAATGCCATTTGGATTGACTAATGCCCCAGCAGCTTTCATGGACCTAATGCATCGTATTTTTCATGCATTCCTTGATCAGTTCGTGGTGATCTTTGTTGATGATATTCTGATCTATTCTGCCTCTGATGAAGATCATGTTTAGCATTTGAGGATCGTTCTGCAGACTCTGAGAGATCATGAGCTCTTTGCGAAGTTCAGTAAGTGTGAATTCTGGCTTCGGGAAATTCATTTTCTTGGCCACATGATTTCTGGTGACGGAGTGGCAGTGGACCCTGCAAAGATTGAAGCTGTTTCGAGTTGCTAGAGACCGAGAACGATCACTGAGATTAGAAGCTTTTTAGGTTTGGTTGGGTATTATCGCAGGTTCATCCAGGATTTTGCGAAGATTGCAGCACCGATGACTAGACTGACTCGTAAAGATGTACCTTTTGCCTGGTCGGATCAGTGTGAGGCTAGCTTTGTTGAATTGAAAAGGCTCTTGACTTCTTCTCCAGTGTTGACTTTGCCTTCCGACTCGGGTGGATTTCTTGTTTGCACCGATGCTTCTCGAGTGGGTTTGGGTGCAGTGCTGATGCAGCATGGTAAGGTTATTGCATATGCATATCGGCAATTGAAACAGAATGAAGAAAATTATCCCACGCATGATCTGGAGCTAGCTGCAGTTATTTTTACCTTGAAGATCTGGAGACATTATCTGTATGGTGAGAAATTTCATATTCTCACTGATCATCAGAGTTTATAGTATATATTCTCCCAGAAAGATCTGTATCTCAGGCAGAGGCGATGGATGGAATACATGAAAGATTATGACTTTACACTCTCCTATCAGCCGGGTAAAATGAATGTTGTGACTGATGCTCTGAGCAGGAAAGTACAAGTCAATCATTTGTTGCTTCATGAATGGAAATTGTGGGAACAGCTTCCGAGTGAGACATTCAGTGTTGAGATTCCTGCCGATCCGGGGATGGCAGTTTGTGCTAGCTTGGTTTTGGGTTCAGCTTTGTATCATCAGATTCAAGAAGCTCAGCAAGCTGATTCTGATTTGGCCCGTGTTATATCAAGATATGATGTGGAATTTGATGACGAGCTGGTCGTCAGCTTCCAGGGCAGATGGTATGTTCCCGCTGTAGATGATTTGAGGCATGAGATTCTGAGTGAAACCCCGTTCCCGTTTTGCTATTCACCCAGGTGTCACCAAGATGTATTAGAATTTGAAAAGGCAGTTCTGGTGGCTAGGTATGAAGAAAGACGTGACTATATTTGTTTCTAAGTGCTTGACTTGTCAGCAGATTAAAACCGAACATCAAAAGCCAGGTGGATTACTTCAGCCTTTAGAGATTCCAATGTGGAAATGGGACCACGTTACTACAGACTTTGTGGTGGGTTTGCCTCGGACTTCTCAGGGTTTTGATGGTATCTGGTTGCTTGTCGACAGATTGACTAAAACTACCAGAATGTTGCTGATTAAAGTTGCTTGGAGTGTGCAGAGGTTGGCCGAGCTTTATGTGCAGAAGATCGTGCCACTGCATGGAATTCCTGTTTCACTTGTGTCAGATCGTGATCCACGTTTTACCTCCGGCTTCTGGCGTAGTTTCCAGAAAGCTTTGGGCACTGAGTTAGCGTTCAGTTCAGCATATCACCCACAGTCAGATGGACAGTCAGAGAGGACTATTCAGACTCTGGAAGACATGCTGAGATCGTGTTGCCTTGACTGGCAAGGTTCGTGGAGTCAACATTTGCCACTTGTTGAATTTGCTTATAATAATAATGTTCACTCCAGTATTGGTATGGCTCCTTATGAAGCGCTGTATGGTCGTCCTTGTCGTACTCCCTTGAACTGGTTTGATGTTGGGGACAGATTGTTAACAGGACCTGACATGGTACAACAATGTTCTGATGTGGTTTATCTGATCAGGCAGAGATTGTTGACAGCCCAGAGTCGACAGAAAAGCTATGCAGATCGGCGCAGACGACCAGTACAGTTTGAGCCAGGAGATATGGTGTTTGTTAAGGTATCTCCGATGAAGGGTGTTTCCAGGTTTGGGAAACGTGGAAAGCTTAGTCCGCGATTTGTTGGCCCGTTTCCTATTTTTGAAGTTGTGGGTCCGGTAGCTTATCGTTTGCAACTACCAGCGGCTATGCAAGCTATTCATGATGTCTTCCACGTGTCTCAGTTGAAGAAATATGTGCCAGATGCTTCTCATGTTCCCGATGATTCAGTTTGGCCCGAGGTGACTGTTGATTTGTCTACGCCAGAGTTTCCTATCAGAATTGAAGACCGTCGTGAGCAGCGGTTCAGAAATAGGGTTATCCCTCTGGTAAGAGTTGCTTGGCAGCGTCACTCTGGTAATGAGTCCACTTGGGAACGTGAAGATGAGATACGTCAGCTTTTTCCTTTCTTATTCCAGTGAGGTATAAGTCTTTTCTCAGTTTCCTCCTTTTCCGTTGTTGAAAATTTTGAGGGCGAAATTTCTTTTAGGAGGGAGGGACTGTAAGGCCCGTGCCTTAGTGGATCCTTAGTGGTTTGGATCTAATATTTGTTCTGGAATTTTTGGCTATTTTCCTGTATTTTTTAGAAATTTTTCTGGTATTTTTTTGGATTTATTTGGAGTTAATTGAGGGTTATTAGAAATTAATAAGATTTTAATATATATATTTTAATTTTATTATTTCTTTTCTTTTCTCTTAACCTCTCACCCTCACTCCCTCTCTCCCCTCGTCGATCTCACTCTCCCTCACGCTCTCTCTCTCCTCCGCGGCCGTTCTCTTCCCCTCTCTTGGGTTGCAGGTCATTCAACGACGGATTGAAGCGTGGATGGCGCCGGTGGATTCCTCGCGTCGAGAGGAACGCGTGGGTACCCATTTCGGCATGGTTTGGTGATCGTGGGAGCGAGGTGGAGTGTGAAGGCCCCGTGACCCTTCCTCCTTGCATGCGGCCTTTTCGACCGTTTGGGCTTGCAAGAGGTAGGGGGATGGAATCCTGAGCTTGCTAGGATCATTTCCTGTAGCTCGTTTCCTTGATTAGGCGCTTATAGCATGCTAAATGGTAGTTTTCCATTCATGGTGTTCATGCTTGATTTCTTGAGTTTAATGCTTAATAGGCATTGCATGTGATGTTTTTAGGTGTTATATTGTTGTTTGAGTTGCATGGATGGACAGGAAAGCAGGTTTTTCTACGTTACCCGACGATTTCCATCGTCCGGGAGGGCTCCGGTTTTCAAACCGAACCCGCCCGTATCCCAGGTGGTGTGACGGTCCTTCCAGGAACCGTCACACGCCTGGCGGTCCTTAAGGGACGTGTCACTTCATTATAACGGCCCGTTGAGGGGGCGTTATTTTGAGAGTAACGGTGGGGCTCCCATCCATTACTCTCTCGTTGGTTTGCGTTGACCCGGTCATGCGGTTAACCTGACGGCCAGTCAGCCGGCCGTCAGGTCAACCCGACGTGCCTAGGTAAGCGCGTTACTTCACCTGCTGTGGGTTTTTGACCGCGGCACGTTGATTTTTGGCCTCGGGTGGATGTAACGGCGGGACTCTAACGCGTTATATGGATGTAACGCGCTGAGCCCCTACCGTTACATTCTATTTTGGGCTTCTTGAGCTGGAACTCTGGTGGATGTAATGGATGGAGACAGACGCGTCGTTTTTGATTTAACGCGCCAGCCGCCGACCGTTACTTTCATGTAGCGCGTGGGCATCCGACCGCCTCTTGCCTGTTGGGTTCAATAAGTTGCCAGCCTTTTTGTTATGCGTGCCATTCCATATATATGCCATGTTTATATTGTTTTATTATATAATGGCATGTTTCTAGTCCCAATAGAGTAACTTTTCTTTCCTTGCAATGGAACCACTGTTGTTGCCCTAGGTCTGTTGAGTACCGACCCGCTTGGGGATAGCGGAGGGGTGTTTCCCGTACACGGTTTGTAAGCTAGTTCCGTGGGCTCCCAGCCAATGGTAGCGTCCTAGCAAGGGAGAAAACTAGCTAGAGGGCCTGGCTCAGGCTAGAGTCAGTGTGTGCACACGTGGTCGGAGACTGTGGACTGACACCGACGGGTGCCACTCCGACTGGTCACTTGGTTTGGTACTCTTTACGCGCTCAGCTTGTCGTTTTACCGACTGCGAGTGCTTGAGACGCAGTGTAAGTCGTCAGTGGACGCATCTGGTTTCTGTTCCAGTGGTTGTCCTACTCCCTACTACTTGGATTGGTTAAGGCTTATCCTATTTGGTAGATTTAGTTTCAGTCGCTTGCATTTAATTATTATTGGCATGTGTTAGCTGTTATACCTGCTTAGATAGAGTTTACAGCTTTCTTGTGATTAGTTATTCATGCCAATGCCTGTTATTTTATTTAAATGCATGCCCTATTGCCTTTATTTTCGCATGTATGCTTGTTTAGTGCGAGGTAGGGATCCACGTGACCCCTACTGAGTCTGGCTGTGACTCACCCTTCTCCTTTCAGGTGAGCCGCGCCCGCCGTCTCCCGGTGTTTTGTGAGGTTGCTCGGAGGCCGTGCTTAGTTGCCAGCAGTTGACGGGTCACCTTTGTGAGGCTCTGTTGTACTTTTGCCGGGGTATGCCCCGAGTAGTTGTACCTTTTTGGACTAGTACTTTAGTGTCTCTGGACTAGCTTATATATATATCACTCTGGTTATTTTGAATTGCTTCCGCACTTGTGTTAATTTTATTGCTTAATTGTAATATGCGCGTTCCAAATTGTAATTCGTTATGCATCCCCTCGACAAACTTCATTAACCCTTCAGGGGCCTCATCAACCTCTTGGGTGGCTTCCCAGTTCTTGGTATCGGTGCATCGATGTTATCGGTATATCGGTATCCTGAACTCTGGGTCGTCACAGCTATATTGGAGTTGCAAATTAATAGGGTGTTTGGGAATAATTTTTTTAAACTATTTCTACCTAAAATATTATATTGTGTCAATTTTTGTCTTAAATTTTAACATTGATGAAAGTTGACACTTCCCGTTTGACAGTAGTGTCAAAATTTTTAAAATTTGTATAGACCTATTTGGCATACAACTCTCTATTACTTTTTTAAAATTATGAGATTGATAATAACAGTTGAATAGAGATTGCTATCATTTATAAAAGAGATAAATAACTATTAAATAACATTTCGAACATGATGTTTAAATAAACTAGAATCATCAAGATATGTGCCTTCTGTTTACATAATCCTCTCACATTTCCAATGCAATTCTATTCCGAAGTTGTTTATCAAGATGGCATTGTGAATGTAGTGTTGTTAAACGCTATTATTCTTCAACTTTGATTCTTTCTTGACATCTTCATTCTACTTCTCTATCAATATATGCACCATGTTTTCTTTCAATTTGCATCCATGTTTCATCTTTTCCTCCTTTATGATCATGAATAAAATTATGCAAGGTACATGCATCAATAACTATCTTCATTTGTACATCGAGAGAATATTCCAACGATTGACAAAACTGTGAAATCTTTCTTTTAGCACTCAAAACATGCATTTAATAACATTTCGTTGTGAAACATGTTGCAAATTGAAAAAGTTCTTTTGGGTTCTGTAGAGTAGAGTGATTTGGACCAAATTTTTTTAAATGATATCTTACTCCTCGATATGGCGATATAAATTGTGATGCATAACCCACATCTACGAGATAATATTTAACTATTCATGAAAATAAATGTCACTATATATAAAAATAAATATAATTTAAGATAAAATATTTACCTTCTCAGACATGAAATCCTGATGTTACAGCACCTTCTAAAATAGTAGCATCAGCAGCACAACTTTTGTACTCGGCATTAACAAAAAGAAAATGCATATCAAATGAGCATATAGCCATAACGTTTTGAGATATTTGCCCCTTTCGATTGCGATAAAGTAATCGATCATCGGCTAGAATCTCAGCTAAAATATGTGTTATAGCTATAGCTCCAATACAATTCTACAACAACATAACTTCAAAATTACTATGAAGAATATTTAAATTAGCATTTATCACTGAAGTATTACCTTAAAAAATCAAAAATATTATTTATCACGGATGTATCGTGGAGTTTCTACAAGAGGGAAAGAAATAAACTTTAGTGCTAAAATGACGAGAGCATTAATTACTTCATGAAATTGACGACTTATTGTTTTACCTGAATGTTGAAATCTATCTTGAGCAGATCAGTTACTTGCACCTTTTGGCAAAATGTAAATGCACATTATTACCATCTCATCTGTGTCAACTCTGGTACTCTCTTTTAACACTTTCAAACTTTTAATCTCATTACACAATAAAAAATATATGTATTTATTCATACAACATGTCTCATGGAATTGAATTTCAGCCCCTTCTAATAACTCTTACATGTATACCCCACTAGTAAGAATAGATGTACTTGGGTGCTTCCTTGAATTATCCTTTGGCGATCATAAGTAATCTTCACTAATGTCAATATAATAAGAAAAAATTGACGATGACATGCTATAAATCTGATCTCTTCCTTACTAACATCATCAATTTTTTCTACTATGCCCCATCTACCTGTAATTCGAGCACCAAATTTAAAGAATGCTAATATCATGTTCATCTCATCAAAGAATCATAACTCATGCAATCAATCAACTCTTAAAAAATGATAACATGTTTGTATTCAAAGATAATATATACTATAATCAATAAAACATGAGATAATGTAAAAAAATCTAACAAGATAATTATTCCTAAATTTTTTACACAAATCTGATCAATTATCCCCAAGTTACAACTTCAACCATTCTAAACGAGTTGCATCATCAAATTTCAAGAATAGAAGAAAAATATTTTCTCTCCTAATCAAATTAGCTGCTTTAGCTTTCTCGAAAATGGTGAGATTAATTGTCATGATTAATTTCACATATTTTTAAATCATTTCATAGGAAGAAGGCATTGATGACTTTCTGAACGCTTGAATTGCCTCCACCATTGCTTCAGCTAAATATGTTGGTTCTTTATACCTTCTTCTTTTAGACTTTTCAATTGAAATAACATATTCTTTACCCTTATTATATTTTTTAATACTTCTCACAAACTTATAATTAGGACTTGATGCTGAACTATCATCATCTTTTGTCAAATCTACACATATTTCATAAGGAGGTGTCTTGTATGGATCGGCAGCTTCAGATGTTTCTATATGTGGAAGTGTGTTTTGTTGTCTACTTCCATCTACTTTAGTACTTATAATTAAAAAATAATTATATATATAATTAATTTTTAATATATATATATATAATAAATAAAAATAAGAGAAGTAATACTCTCAAATATTTCATACCACTCATTATATAGTGGTATAGTGACTTGTCTCCTTGCCCTTGCTTCAAGATGTTTTTGAAATATACCAAAATAATTATTAAACATGTCTCAACTTAAACATAAAATAAAATATTTTATCATAAAAATAATTTATTACTTGAATATAAACATCTTGAATTTCATTAGTTGCAATAAATGTATTCAATACAGGGTTGAAACCAAAGCCACTTGTATTGAATATATTCTTTATTACAACATAATTATTCTTCATCACCTGGACTTGAGCTTTCAATGATTTTGTAATATCATTCAATCCAAACCTATTGTTAAAGTATTGCCACCCATGATTCCAGCTTCCAACTAGTTGATGCCCTTTACCCAACTTGACAATGTACTACTAACATTTTAGTTTGATTTCATTTGTTTTAGTTGCATTGGAGGATAAAAAGTGAATTAACTATGTCAATTGACTTAAATTCTTCTACTTTATTGACCTCAATTATAATGATTCTAACATCTTTTTTTAATAATTTATGTCTCATATCCTCAAATTATCTTAAATGTCCATCAACATATATCCAACTTAGTCAATCCATCTTATTTGATGTAAACATATAATATAAATAATTTAATTAATGATGTAATCATATAAATGTTATACATAATAATCTTTTTTTACATTTGACGTGAAATTACATAAACGTTTAGAGACAATAATCCCCCATTTTTTACATTTCATGCGTATTTACATAAGATGCTTCTTTTTTTTACGTTTCACATGTAATTGCATAAATGTTTAGACAATATTTTTATATTTCACATTTAATTACGTAAACATTTTGACTTATTAATTTTTTTTATTTGACATGTACTTACGTAAACGTTTAGATGCATTACTCCATTTTTTGACATTAATATTGTAGTCACTTAAACATTGACACTCATTAATGTATTCTTTTTCTCACATCTAATGACGTTCACGTTGCACCAACATGTAGTTACGTAATTACGTAAACATTTAGACTAAATAATTTCTCATATTGCTTCTTCCTAAGCTAAGTCCAGTGATAAGATTTGGTGAACATTCAAAATAAAAAAAGGCAAAGCGCGAGACAAAATCACATACAAATAGGATTAATACTTTGTGCAGTGAATTCGGTGCACAAAGACATGTCAAAATATAACGTTTGATCCTATTGTACCCAAAAAAAGATGAAGGGACCCTTTCTGCATAGAAAAGGATGCCCGCGTCAGATCCGACGCGTATTTTAGAACATTAAATATGGAGCACGTTCTGCGTGAAAATGCAGGAATAAAATATTTTTTGGAAGAGTGAAATATTATATATATAAATAAAATATTTTGTTATAGGAATGAAATATTTTGTTTGACTTCAGAAATAAACTGATGAAATATTTTGTATAAATAAACTATTTTGTTACGTGAACGTAATATTTGTTATAATGATACAACATTACAGAAATAAAATATTTTGTTACGTGAACGTAACATTTGTACTAAGCAGTGTTATCAGAACCGGACCGGATCGGCCGGTCGGACCGGTTCGACCGTGAACCGGTCCGATTAGGCCCGGTCCGGTCTGTTGGGGTCTCGTAGTGCAGGAACACGGTTCTAGAGGGGGGGTGAATAGAACGCTCCACTAAAATTATGTCCAATTAAAACTATTTACTACCTTACAGCGGAATTAGCAAGATTAGCAAGAGTGAGGAATTTAAACTAATTGGAATAGACTTGATTCTCTCAATCTCACCGTTCTCACTCGAAAGGATAATGAGATAAGAACGATAACACAAACCACCACAACACAAACCACAATGCAAGCCACAAAACACGGGGATTTTTAAGGTGGTTCGGGACCACGACGGGCACCCTACGTCCACCCCTCACCAAACCGGTGAGGCTTCACTGCTGTATAAAATAGCTCGGGGATTAAACCCCACACACACACGGAGCCAAGCTCCAACACCCACACGTAGGACGAAGCCTACACAATCACACGGGAGAAATCCCCCAATCACACACGGGGAACAAACCCCACAAAATGCCCAAGCACACACGCGGATATGCTCCACACAAAACGATGCACCCGCATCAACCAATCACTCGGAGACCCCTGTCTCCGAACACCCACACAGAATATCCTTCCAGAAATTTAAGAACCTAAGACAAATAGATGCATTGAGCCCCAAACAAACTCTAGAGAATGAATCAAAGAAGATAAGGCATGTATGAAGCTCCCCCTTCAAGAAAGACTCCAGATCTTCTTGGTTCAATATCGGATGGCCGCGATTTGAGCGTCCTCACGTTCCTCTCATCGAGACGCTTCTTTTCTTCTTCTACCACGAGCTCCAAATCTCCATGGATGTAGATGATAACCCTTCCTCAAGAGCTCCTTGGTTGCTTTGCCCCTTTTCTCCACCTACAAGATAGAACAAGATACATTAGGGCTTCTCTCCTTCTCAAATTCGGAGTTCACATTCATATATATAGTGGAGTGGACAAAAGACACATAAAACCCTCCCAATACATGTTAGAAACCCCCCAATAACATTAGAAACCAATTGGGGGTAGTTTGGTAAACTTTAGACATGATTTCATAGGGTTTCGGAAGCTCCCGAGAATCCCGTGCCGGAATGGGTCAACCCCATGGGTCGACCCCCAGGGAACTTGAAGGCGGCCAGAAGCAGAAAAACAACCCAGTTTTCATGGGTCGATCCATGGGGTCGACCCATGCAGTGTGGGTCGACCCCATGGGTCGACCCATGCACACAGGGTCAATTTTCTGTGTTCTGTTTGGTCCAGAACACGTAGGGGTCGACCCAATGGGTCGACCCATGCTAGAAAGGCCTACAAAACACTATTAAATCAACATGAAATCATGGGGAAATAAATGTTTAAATGTTACCATAATCTCATGTAGATTAACCATGTATTTTCATCCTGAAAACATGAAAAAGCAAGTGATTAGTTGAGAATCAAAATCTTTGCATCAAGCAACAACACTATGAACATGTTGACATTAAAACACATCATTGAACCATTTAAACATGTATTTGTCTTCTCAATTTAACCAACCAAAACATGTATGACCAAATGCAATGTCATGGAAGCTTTAATGTGTAATTAGCATCTTTGGCCACAAGGATCACAATAAGAATATGCATGAACATATGCAAGTTGAATGAGCACTTTCATTGAACATTATGAGCCTTTCCATAAGCATGATGGTTTCATTAATGCTCACATTGAATTAATCATTAGTCCATCACAAGGCAACCAAAAGCCTTGACTTTAACAGTCCAAGAAATCTCATTTGAGAAATGCATGAATCACCATCAATGCATTAAGATCTCATGAAAGATGTGCATGAAAACAACCCAGAACTTGACATAAAGATGGTTAGATGTTACCATCATCCAATTGACATGAAAGGGTTTAAGAACCATCTTTGGACCTGTAGAAACACAAGAGTATGAGGTTACCACATGTGTGAAAGTTAAGAGCTCATGAACTAGATTCTTCCAAAAGAACCTTCATAACTTGTCAACCATCCAAATGCTCATTGCATAAATAAATATTTTCATAAAGACAAAGTCACGGGCTATGGCATTTGGGGAACTTTGAATCTTCTATTGCATCTAAGGCAAATGTAATGATATGGGGGCTCAATCATTCAAGTAGCCTTGCCACGATACGCTTACATATCATGAAACTCAATTTGACAAGTGTCAACACCTAAACACACACGTGCAAACAAATGCAAATATGCATTTTCATTATGCATCCTCATGATCTCTTACACATATGTAGCTATGCATGTTTGTAAAGATGTTTCCACATTACATTACATGCAAGTCTTTCACACATCAAGTTAATAAATCAAGCTTTTGGTGCGTAGCTCACAAGATCAAGCATTCATGCTATGCATGAGCAATATAGAGCCAACTCTCAAAAGTCTTGAAGAATATTTCAAGCACATCACAAGCTTAAAGAGGTTCAAGTAGAAAGTGCATGATCCACATTCAAATTTGAAACATTCATGCCTCATGAAGGTTTATAACATGCTAACCATTCAAACACACATTCATTCAAATGGCATTCTTGATGACAAAGACTAACATTCATGACTTTGGCCACTTAGAAGAATATGCATGAAAGCCTACATCTTCAAACCTTAAGGACTCATGAAGAAGGTACATGAAACCACATGTATATCTATGCACAAGTACTATGGGTCAACATACTGTAGCTTTCTCACCCAAAATTCACTTAACTGAAGATATGTGAATTGCCAAGTCTTACCAATGGTTCTTAGAAGAATGGAGATAGAATTAACACAAGTTCTGAATGGTGGACAACAAGATGACGTAGTTAAGCATTCTCTTGAGTTCCACCTGATGTCCATCAAGACTCGTTCCTGCAATGCAAGAAGATTAGCATACTTGCATTCAAATGAACATGACTCTCATTCCAGTGAGAGTTGAGCTATTACAAACAAGTGAGCATGATAGCATTCATATGAGCATAAAGACTCATTCATGTTGATGGCATTCAGAAACATTGTTTTACTAATTCATTCTCATTCTAGAACATGACTCCATAGCATGAGAACAAGTATGATTCAAGTACATGAGAACATGAAGTATCATTCAAGCACAAGGCACATGAGAACATGAAGTATTGTTCAAACATGAGAACATGAAGTATTATTCAAGCACAAGGCCAAGCAAGATCAAGTAACAAAATCATTTTGTAATCATCAAAATCACATGCACAACAATCTCCCCCATTTTGATGATGACAAAATATTATGCATTAATGATCTCTCTCCCCCTTTGACATAATCAGAAATGGGGATCAACATGGGGAGTTCACGATAGCATCAAAACCAAAATCAGCAAGCTTACTCCCCTTAAGGCAAAATGAGAACAGTCAAGCAAAACATATGATACTCATGAAAGAAGCACAAGGAACAGTTACCAGTCTCTCTCCCTTTGTCATTGACACTGAATCGACGGACAACGGGGTTATTAAGAGAACCACATGCACACAATGTTCAACAAGATGCAATTCAAATATGCATGAGTGAATGCACTAAATGCCAAGTATGCATGAACTAATTGCACATGTTTGAAATGCAAGTTGTGGGCAACATGAACATGCAGAATGCAAGTGGAATGATCAAGTATGATTGACTTCTAAGCAAGTAGATCTAAATACATGCAATATAGCTCCCCCAATTTATTCATAGTGAGAGGATAGGTGTATGAAAAGTGCAGGTGAGTCAATGAAACCAGTTTGCTCATGTGTACATCTAGGGGATTGTGCAATCATATAGGAGAATAAAGCAAAAGCCAATGCAATCAATCAATTTTCTGAATACATATTAAATCAAATTTCCATATGTGTAAGTGAATACCATGAAAATAGATTGTTGCAATATGGATATTCAGATTTTAAGATCAACACAATGAGAGATTATACAAGCTACACTACAATTTGAGAACAGCGTATTGGAGGCTACGCACTACCTCAATAGTTTTTCACATCAAATTTTTTCACTGATATCACAGAGACAATCAGAATTTTTCTAAGAATGATCAGGTTCAAATAATTCCTTTTTACACGAGGAGACACATGGAGCTCATGCCAGACTCCCCGGTTACTCAGAATACTGAACCATTTCACTTCATTTTGAACAGAGATATTTTAGTACAACACCTTTCTTAAATGAACCACATCACGTCTCAGGTGACATGTGCCCAATTTACTCAGTGAGACTAAACATTGCTCTGCCTTTCATTTCATATTCTTTTCACAAAGATAAGTAGGCAGCTTTTTTCTCAACTGTCTCTTCAACATACATGCAACAGGTTTAATAACTCTAGAGTGTTGAAAAGAAATTCCTATATCCTTATCTTTAACACTCATTTTCACATATTGTGCAAGAGGTGTGCGAATTTGATTTAGCATGTATATCGAAAACATCATGAGCACATAGCAATGCAACTCCCCCTATCTAGATGCACTTATCAAATATTGACTCCCCCTGAGTGTATGACAAGAACCACACTTGTTAGGACTCAGATGCAACATTATTTATCAAGGGAGTGTATGGTCATAAAAAATTCCAAGGAAGGGGTTGTAGCATATATTATCATGCAAGCACACAACGAGGAAATATGCAATATGCAATGCAGAATGCATCATGTATGCAGAATTTTAGATTTTATTTGAATGTTTCAATGCCCCTAATGCATGAACTCTTATGCATGCAACCTATAACAACTTGAGAATGCAATGCAAAATGCAAAAGCAAAAACCAAGAGTTTGATTTTCAGACTATCATGATAGATTGCACATGAAAGTATTCACATTCAAATGATAATCAACAAACATTCTCCATGACATGCCCTTCAGGAACAAGGATGCAAAAATGATCAAAATCAAGCAATGTAACCTGATTATTTTCAGAAGTTGTTCCAAATAGATTTTCAGAGATTATGCCTTCTTAAAACAAGAAGGATTTTCAGATTCAAATAGAAAGCACATGCATGTCAAGGCAAATAGATTTCATTCAAAAAGACATGTTTCAACAATTTAAGTTCTGAATTTTGATACACGGTGGAGGACATTGATCCTAAGATCACCTCACACATAGTGATAGCTTCCTAACAGACTTGATCTGTCATTTCACATATCACCATTTGATATACCAAAAATTCATCCATTGAAGGCTTGTATGACTTGTGAGGAATTGCAATTCAGGCATCATATGAAAACTATAACAGAATAACATACCAAACATCAAAATCATCAAGTTTAATAATGAAAAGGCAAAGTTGGGGTTTTACCTTGTGAGTGTGCCTTGTTCCATTTTATTGGAACCCCTTTCATTCTTTATTTACCTCAAGGCACACCTTCATAACAACCGACTCATTTGTCGGATCTTGGCACCCAAGCCTTCTTGGGTCCTTGGATGTTAGTAGCATCTCTTCCAAATATTTTCTTTGACTTTTTCATTGCCACTATGTCATCATCCTTCATGATCCTGCAATCCTCAATGACATGTCCATGGTTTCCACAATAATAGCATTGAGGGAAGGCATTTCTAGCAAAGGATGTTCTTTCATGAGCATAGGCATTTTTAAAAGTTTTCCATCTCCTATTTTCAAAGGATCTAGGTCTAACAAAATTAAACCTAGCATTCATTCTAGAAGCATAGAAATTTTTAGTTTTCAAAAACCAACATTCTTTCATAACATGCCCGTAATTTCCACAATGATAGCAACAAGGTGAAGTAGTTCTAACAAATGATTTATCATTATGAGCAAACGTTTTTCCAAAGAACTTTCCCTTGTTTGATGAAAACCTTTGAGCACGAAAGGCATATTGGTTACTGAATTTTCTTTGAGCATTGCACTTAGCATTGTTAGCATGAAGTTCATCTTTTTGCTTTGAAAAACAATTTTTCATGGTGTGGCCTAGCTTACCACAGTGAAGGCAAGAAACATTTCCTTTTGATTTGAAGGCATGTTTTTCTTTGCATGCATGTTGGTCATCTTTTTTCATGATATCACAATCATCCATAACATGGCCATGCATGCCATAGTAAAAACAACTCAACTTTGAACTTTTAGGAACGTGAGCATGCTTTTCATGATTTTGGTGAGAATCAGATTTTCTATTATGACTCTTAGGACCATTTTGACAGTTGGGTGATGGGGCAAATTTCTTGGTCCTAGGTTGGGCTTGAGTTTTAATCTGGGGTTTCTCAACAACAGATGCATTAGAAGAACATGAAGCATGCACGAATGATGTTTGGGTTTTCAGACCAAAAGCTTTCTTTTTAGTGGGTTCATACCCAAGACCTTCCCTTTGAAAATTCACCTTGGTCCCCAAGATTTTATCTAGGTTGTCTTTCCCCTTGACAAATTTGGACAAAGATGCATTCAAATCAATGATTTCGTTTTCAAGGGATGCAATGTGCAACTCATAGCTAGCAATTTCTTGTTCACTGCAAACATTACATTCACTTAACACTTTGTTTGTAGTTTTATAGCTTTCAAGTTCTTGTTCCAGCACATGCAATTTTTCACATTCATTAACAACCACAGATTTTCCTTTTTCAAGAACAAGTAGTCTTTCAGACATGGCATTGTTTAATTGTTTCAAACTTTCATTTTCAGATCTCAACAACGCATTTTCTTTCTCACTTTTATCAAAACTGTTCAATCTCCCTTCAAGCAAAGCATTCTCGATTAGCATGGCACCAATTTTCTTTTTAAGTTCCTCATTTTCAAACATGATGCTCTTGCTATCATTTTCAGAATCAAGAAGTTTTTCAAGCATTTTATCATCGTCAGATAAGGAATCCAACTTGTTTCTAAGACATTTTTCAGATTCTTCAAGCAATGAAATCTTAGATAACAAGAGTTTGGTCTGATCAAGCAAAACATCGGAATCATTTTCAATTTCAAGAGCAGTATTAGATTTTTGAACATTTCGAGCTCTTCAGTCATACATGACATTTCATCTGAAAATAATTCAACTTTGGATTCTAGAAGTTCATTATCATTTTCTAGATTTTCAATTTTTGATTCTAACTCAATGCATTTTTCACAAGAACCACTAGCATGCACATTCTCACTAGTTTTCTTTTTCAGATTTTTATTTTCAGATTTGATTTTCTTATATCGACTCGATAACTCCTCATAAGCATCAAGAAGTTCTTCAAAAGACATTTCGTCTTCATCAGAGTCAGAGTTAGAATTTACCTCATTTGAAGTTTCTTCACCATGAGCCATTAAGCATAGATCCATTACTTCTTCTTCATACTTCCGTGCCAATTCATCCCAAAGGTCTCTTGCCGACCTACACAAGGGAATTTGTGAAAGTATGTTAGACTCAATCGCATTCAAGAGAAAATTTAATGCTCTAAGATTCATTTCATCTTTCTTGACATGCATATCATCACATTTGTTATGTTCAGTAGGAAGCTTGTATGGACCTTCACATATGACCTTCCAAACATTCGGCTCATGTAAACAAAGATAAACACACATAGCATTTCTCCAAGAAATATAATCATGACCATTAAAGATAGGAAGGCAATTCATAGAGATTTGATCAACAGAAAAATTCATGATTGACAATGCACTAGGATCACTCTGTAGATCGTTAGATCTAGGGACAACAGAACCTGGCTCTGATACCAATTGTTGGGGTCCCGTAGTGCAGGAACACGGTTCTAGAGGGGGGGTGAATAGAACCCTCCACTAAAATTATGTCCAATTAAAACTATTTACTACCTTACAGCGGAATTAGCAAGATTAGCAAGAGTGAGGAATTTAAACTAATTGGAATAGACTTGATTCTCTCAATCTCACCGTTCTCACTCGAAAGGATAATGAGATAAGAACGATAACACAAACCACCACAACACAAATCACAATGCAAGTCACAAAACACGGGGATTTTTAAGGTGGTTCGGGACCACGACGGGCACCCTATGTCCACCCCTCACCAAATCGGTGAGGCTTCACTGCTGTATAAAACAGCCCGGGGATTAAACCCCACACACACACGGAGCCAAGCTCCAACACCCACACGTAGGACGAAGCCTACACAATCACACGGGAGAAATCCCCCAATCACACACGGGGAACAAACCCCACAAAATGCCCAAGCACACACGCGGATATGCTCCGCACAAAACGATGCACCCGCATCAACCAATCACTCGGAGACCCCTGTCTCCGAACACCCACACAGAATATCCTTCCAGAAATTTAAGAACCTAAGACAAATAGATGCATTGAACCCCAAACAAACTCTAGAGAATGAATCAAAGAAGATAAGGCATGTATGTAATGACCCGGTTTCTTGTCGGATCTTTGTCGAATCCTTTGCAGGTCTCGTAGGATCTTTAATGGATCTTTCGGGTCTGTTTCGGATTGGTTTCGTTGAGTTTCGGTTCGCTTTGGTGGCTTCCGAGTTGAGTTTGACGAGCCGTGTAGGTTTTTCTCACGTACTAGTTACGGAACCCTACGGTGAGTTTGTTTGTCAATTCTCGAACTCGTGGATGCTGCAGCGACGATATACTCGTCGAGCCGGTCGTTTCGGCTATTTTTGCGTATTTTTTTGAATTTGTGCATTTTCGGCGCATTTTCAGAATTTCCGGAAATTAGGAAAATTTCCTAATTTCTTTCCTTTTTCTTTTCTCTTTCTCTCTCTCCTTCTCATTCGCGCGACCGTCCCTCTCTCTCCCGTTTTCTCTCGTTCTCTCCCCTTTCCGGCTCCAGCTGCAGACGGAGGCGTGCGTGGGCGAGGTGGCGAGGCCGTGGAGCTGTCGAGGTGCGCGATAGGGCGAGGATCGGATCGATTCTGGCGCGATCCCGAACGGTGGATTCAAAGCCGGTGAAATTGATTCGCGAGTGGTTTTCGGCGTGGTGTAGTCCTTTCGGGGCACGGTTTCTTCGGTGGAGGTAGGGTGACGGATCCTTGCTTCTTCATCTTCGTTTTCCCTGCCATTGCACGGCGTTCGGCTAGGAAACGAGCGTGTTTGGGCTTATTTTGCCTAAACCGTGATTTTCGTGGTTTTTAGGGTCGGCCGGTAAACGGTGACCGTTTGCGGTTCAGTTAGTTTCTAAATGACCGCAGGGATGTTAGAATCCCATCCACGTTGGTTTCGTGCGATTTGGTGTTCATTCGAGGCCGGTAGAAGCCCGGGAACCTCGGTGACCCATTTAGGGTTGATTTGGTAAAATCGCCCGAATCTTGCGTCTTTGATGTTGCATGTGGGGTTTGGAGCTCCTTGGTGTTGTCTTTTGTCGTTGCGGTGTGTTTCCCCTGCGTTTCGGCGTGAATGGGGCGTGGAATGGGCCGATCCGGCCATTCCTATGTTTTCCCGCCGTAACCGAAGTAGCGGTCTAGCCAGCGACCGTCACTTACTGTTGACGGCCCTACGATGGACCGTTATTTGGTTTGAGGGTTTATTAGCCCTTTTGTTTCTGGGTAAGCGATGGCCCTAGCTTGGAGCGTCGTTCCCGTGTAACGCGCCGGTGACTGGCCGTTACTTGCGTTTTGTCGTTTTCTTTGGGGGTTAAGTCGGTTGGTCTAACGCGCTTGACCCAGCGCGTTAGATGGAAGCGGCGCGCCTTGCCCAGGCCGTTGCTTGCCTGTTGACTGACGTTGACTTGTTGAGGCGGTGCCTTCGACGGTCGAACCCTTGTGCGTTGTTTGAGTGTAACGCGCCTGCCCCTGGCCGTTGCATTCTGTGTGGACGAGGTTGGGTGGCTGTCCCGTTGGAAGTGACGGTGGAGCCCCTGTGCGTCGTTAGTGAGTAACGCGCATGCCCCTGTCCGTCGTTTGCTGTCGTGTTGGGTTGAGGGTGGCTATGCCGTTGGATGTAACGGATAGGCCCCTGCGCGTCATTTGTCTCTGACGGCCCTCTCCTGCGGCGTCGTTTGTGAGTAACGCGCCTGGCGTCGTGCGTTACTTGGCTTTGGTCTGGGTGGCTATGCCGTTGGAAGTAACGGTGGAGCCTCCGTGCGTCGTTTGCTTGTAACGCGCTAGGAGCTGTGCGTTACTTGGCTTTTGTGTGGTTTTGTAGGTTATCAGGGTGGTGTGTGACGGCCTGTGTCCATCCGTCGTTTGGGAAATAACGCCCCTGAGCTAGACCGTCACTTGCTAATAACGGTCTAGGGCCTGTGCGTTACTTCCTTTGTGCCTTAGTTTTCCGCCCGATGATTATGTGTGTCTTGGCTTGTCCTTGTGGTATGTCCGTTGTCCTGTGGATGTCTCTTGATGTCCTATGAGGGTTAAGACTACGTTGCAAGGTGGCCAGGAGTCTTCTTACTTGTGGTAGGATTCTTGATCCTACTCTTGTATGCTTTTGTTGTTTGGTTTCGGTCAACCCGGTGTGACCCAGTGGTTGACATGTGACCTTGTTTGTGTGTGTCTTGGCGGTTCTGTCCTGTCCAAGACACTGCTTCTGGATGCTTCGAGGTGTTGTTCTACCTCGGTTTGCGTGTCCAACTGTGCTGAGGGTTCTTGATGTTTCCCTCAGGTCTCCGTGTGTTGTTTTCTGCGGAGCGTGGTTTCTCTGGCTTAGGATTAGACCGATTGGCGGCTTGTTCCGCTGTTTGTGACGATCTTGCCTTGAGTCGTTCGACTCAGGATCGTTACATAGGAGGTCTAGTTGCTTGTCCTGAGTTGTCGGCAGTGGCGATGCTGCCATTTGGTGCCTCGAAGTACGTGTTGAGGGGCGTGGTCGCCCGTTTGTACTTCGGCACTTGTGTTTGAGCTTCTGTGTCGTGTGAAGCCTCCACTTGTTGTTGCCTAAGGTCTGTTGAGTGCCGACCCGCTAGCGGATGGCGGAGGGTTATTCCCGGTGAGCGGTTTATAGTTAGTTCCGCGGGCTCCTAGTCAACGGTAGCGTCCTACCGAGGGAGAATACTAGCTAGAGGACCTGGCTTAGACTATAGCCAGTGTGTGCACACGTGGTCAGGGACGGAGGACTTACGTCGACGGGCGTGACCCTGACTAGTTACTTGTTTGTTGTTCTTGTTTGGTTCAGCTTGTGTCTCTGTCTCTGCTGTTGTTACAGCAGTGCTGTAGGCGAGACGCTTGAGGTGCGGCGTAGGACGTCAGTGGACGCAGCTGGCTTTTTAAGGGGGTGCTTCCGTCACGTGACGCGTAGCTCTCGCGTTTTCTTGCGCGTCGTGACCTTTGCGAGTTGCCCGTTCGTGGCCGTGCTCGAGGTCAGTGTTTTTTTGTCCGCACGGTGTTCAGTTCGTGCGTGGGGCTTTGTGCACGACGTTTCCGGTCATGTACGTGCTTGTTTGGCGTCTGTCTAGGTCGTGTCTAGACCTGGATTGTTTGGGGCTGGTTGACAGGCTGGTGTACCCTTCTGTGTGAGTTTAGGGTCATCCATCTGTTGCCTTTTGTTTGGAGTAGTTTGGGGTGCTGAGGTCAATTCAGCAGTCGCTTGTTTGGTGCGGGTTCTCACCCTCTCCTGCGTGTTCCCTACTCCTACTTCCCGTCTGTTCCTTTACAGCTTTGTAGTGTAGCTTTTCCTGCTTTGCTACACCTGCTGTTCCTGCTGCTTTGTTGTTGCTTCCGTTGCCTTCGCTTTGTGCGCTGTCCAGTGGGGATCCGCGTGACCCCTACTGAGTTTCTGTTGAGACTCACCCCTACTGCTTTTCAGGTGAGTTTCGCCGTCTGCCTCTGCTGTTCTTGGTGGAGCGCTCTCTTGCTGTTGTAGCTGCCAGCCGTACCTGCGTCGGGCTTCTCCCGACTTCTGTGTACGTTTCTTTCTGTCGTACTGTACTGTGCTAGACTTGTTGTCTCTCCTTTGGGCTGGACTCTGTGTATAATTGTAATTGTTGAATTATTAATGAAAAGGTAATTTTATTTCTGCTATTTTAGCAATCCAATCTAATGAAATTGCTTACTGTTATATCTCTGTGGCTTTAATGTACTCTACACATGCCTTTTATCCCTTCGGCGCTTTCCCGCGCTTGGGAGGCCTCGCGGGTCTCTCATGGTATCACGTGTATTCGGTATTTATACCGGGTGCACCGGGTATCCGGAATCCGGGTCGCTACAGCTGGTATCAGAGCAGTGTTCTGAGATGTTCAGAGTTTTTCTTTTCTGAGCTATCAGAGCGTTGTTGTGTGAAGTACATGGGAATCCGAGATATACAGTTTCCAGAGTCCTTAGGCCCAGTACAGTCTCTTGCTGGCGTAGGTGTTGCGATGGTTTATCGCTGTGCTTCTCGCGTGTGGCCTTGTACGTGCTTGGTTGGCACTGTACGAGATGGTTTTTGCTCTCGTCTGGATGTGACGATGTGCTTCGTTCGTTTTGAAGTTGGTCTCGATCGTGTTGCGCTTGGCAGTGTTTGTCGGTTGGCATGAACCTGCAGTGCATTATTCGAGCTATTTTCTGTATTTTGCTCAGGTGGCTTGTGACTTTTAGCGTTGGTGTGATGGCCATGCACGTTTTTACGTTGCTTGCGTTGTCTCGGCTTGAGTCTACTTAGCTCCTGATGCATTGTTGTTTTGATTGTTTCGTTGTCGTGTTGCCTCGATTGAGAAGTTGCTCGAGCGAACCTAGGATTTTCCCTTCCTGGTGAGCTGCTGTTGTTGAGCTTGTTGCTTCTCGTCCTTCGTGGTGATGCTTTTCCGAGGTTTGCCTTGGATTTACTGTCTTAGTGATGCCTTTGTCCTGTGTCTGCTTAAGTGTAGACAGCTTTATTTTGAGTCTGATCTGCTTCTTGTTGTACGGTTGCTTGGCTTTGGACTCCGTAATGGTGTTAAGAGCTGTTGTGTACCGTAATTGTCGTGCTGTGTCTAACGGCCGATGTATTGTGAAGGCTCATTTATTGTGTCGGGACGTGAAGGTAAGCTGAGACTGATGCTTTCCTTGTGCTTTGTGCTGAAGCTGGTGCTCTTTTCTTATTGCACTTAGGCTCTTTGTGTTCGGTTATTCGCTGGATTGGTGCTCGTGGCGTGTGAATTGCGATCTTGTTGATTGCGATGGCGCTGGTGTGTGCTGAGATGCGATTTCTGATGTTGTTCTGTTGCCTGTGCACGTTGTTGAGAGTACAGCTGTTGTGTGTGGGTTGGCTACCCACTTGTCGAGAGGTTCTTTCTTTCTCGATGTGACTCCGTCTTGGCTTCTCGTGCCTTGATGTCGTCAGTTGCCGTGCCTTTGTTTGTGATTTTTCTTGTGTTGGCATTGGCAATTGTGTGAGTGTTGGGGAATTGGTTGGCATTCCTTGCTGATTAAGTACCCTTTGCTCTGCTTTTTCCTTCTTGGGTGTTGTGCTCTTGAGGCGTGTTACTAGTCCTTGAGTTGCGTTCCCCGAGATTGTTGTCGTTTCTTGTTGTTGTGGGTCTTCTCTTGGTGTGCAGTCTGATGCGTAACCCGTTCTTGTGTGGTTGTGTGCTCAGCTGTTCTTGTGCCTTGTTGTGACCCTGCTTGCAGACGTGTTTCTTGGCACTGCGTGTTGTGCGGAGCCGAAATTCTGCAGGTGCTGCCGTTGTGTTGTTTTGGCGCTGTTTCTTTATGATTTTGCGTTCTCGTCTTGGACCATTGTCTTGTCAGTTAGCTTTGCTGTGCTCCCTTTTCCTTAGTGGAGTTAGCTTGCGACTTGATCAGATGTGATATCTGAGTGAGTGCTGACGTGATGGTGTTTGTGGTCCAGTGGTGTTGTTGTTGTTGGTGTCCTGTGTGCCAGGTGTCCCCTGTTGCCTTTGGCACTGGAGCCGATGATGTGGTCGAGCTGTCAGCTGTGAGGACTGTGTCTCCTTGTGTAAGCTGCTGCTTGCCGTGTTGTTGTTGTGTTTTTCGGTGTTGGTTCTCGATTGTTGTGGCTGTCGTGTCTCTTGCCCTATGAGACGTAAACGACGTTGCCCTTGCTTCGGAGGTGTCAGTTGTGTTCACTTTGGTGTCATGCTCGTGCTGTGGACTTGCTGTCTTGGAAGCTAGAGTGTGTACCTGTAGTTGTGACCTGACGGTGTCCCTCTGGGCTGTGTTTTCCGAGTCTTGTATTGTTGGGTTGCTCTCCCTTGGTTCTCCTTTGTTAGTCCTTAATTTCGAGGGCAAAATTTCTTAAAGGAGGGGAGGATGTAATGACCCGATTTCTTGTCGGATCTTTGTCGAATCCTTTGCAGGTCTCGTAGGATCTTTAATGGATCTTTCGGGTCTGTTTCGGATTGGTTTCGTTGAGTTTCGGTTCGCTTTGGTGGCTTCCGAGTTGAGTTTGACGAGCCGTGTGGGTTTTTCTCACGTACTAGTTACGGAACCCTACGGTGAGTTTGTTTGTCAATTCTCGAACTCGTGGATGCTGCAGCGACGATATACTCGTCGAGCCGGTCGTTTCGGCTATTTTTACGTATTTTTCTGAATTTGTGCATTTTCGGTGCATTTTCGGAATTTTCAGAAATTAGGAAAATTTCCTAATTTCTTTCCTTTTTCTTTTCTCTTTCTCTCTCTCCTTCTCATTCGCGCGACCGTCCCTCTCTCTCCCGTTTTCTCTCGTTCTCTCCCCTTTCCGGCTCCGGCTGCAGACGGAGGCGTGCGTGGGCGAGGTGGCGAGGCCGTGGAGCTGTCGAGGTGCGCGATAGGGCGAGGATCGGATCGATTCTGGCGCGATCCCGAACGGTGGATTCAAAGCCGGTGAAATTGATTCGCGAGTGGTTTTCGGCGTGGTGTAGTCCTTTCGGGGCACGGTTTCTTCGGTGGAGGTAGGGTGACGGATCCTTGCTTCTTCATCTTCGTTTTCCCTGCCATTGCACGGCGTTCGGCTAGGAAACGAGCGTGTTTGGGCTTGTTTTGCCTAAATCGTGATTTTCGTGGTTTTTAGGGTCGGCCGGTAAACGGTGACCGTTTGCGGTTCAGTTAGTTTCTAAATGACCGCAGGGATGTTAGAATCCCATCCACGTTGGTTTCGTGCGATTTGGTGTTCATTCGAGGCCGGTAGAAGCCCGGGAACCTCGGTGACCCATTTAGGGTTGATTTGGTAAAATCGCCCGAATCTTGCGTCTTTGATGTTGCATGTGGGGTTTGGAGCCCCTTGGTGTTGTCTTTTGTCGTTGCGGTGTGTTTCCCCTGCGTTTCGGCGTGAATGGGGCGTGGAATGGGCCGATCCGGCCATTCCTATGTTTTCCCGCCGTAACCGAAGTAGCGGTCTAGCCAGCGACCGTCACTTGCTTTTGACGGCCCTACGATGGACCGTTATTTGGTTTGAGGGTTTATTAGCCCTTTTGTTTCTGGGTAAGCGACGGCCCTAGCTTGGAGCGTCGTTCCCGTGTAACGCGCCGGTGACTGGCCGTTACTTGCGTTTTGTCGTTTTCTTTGGGGGTTAAGTCGGTTGGTCTAACGCGCTTGACCCAGCGCGTTAGATGGAAGCGGCGCGCCTTGCCCAGGCCGTTGCTTGCCTGTTGACTGACGTTGACTTGTTGAGGCGGTGCCTTCGACGGTCGAACCCTTGTGCGTTGTTTGAGTGTAACGCGCCTGCCCCTGGCCGTTGCATTCTGTGTGGACGAGGTTGGGTGGCTGTCCCGTTGGAAGTGACGGTGGAGCCCCTGTGCGTCGTTAGTGAGTAACGTGCATGCCCCTGTCCGTCGTTTGCTGTCGTGTTGGGTTGAGGGTGGCTATGCCGTTGGATGTAACGGATAGGCCCCTGCGCGTCATTTGTCTCTGACGGCCCTCTCCTGCGGCGTCGTTTGTGAGTAACGCGCCTGGCGTCGTGCATTACTTGGCTTTGGTCTGGGTGGCTATGCCGTTGGAAGTAACAGTGGAGCCTCCGTGCGTCGTTTGCTTGTAACGCGCTAGGAGCTGTGCGTTACTTGGCTTTTGTGTGGTTTTGTAGGTTATCAGGGTGGTGTGTGACGGCCTGTGTCCGTCCGTCGTTTGGGAAATAACGCCCCTGAGCTAGACCGTCACTTGCTAATAACGGTCTAGGGCCTGTGCGTTACTTCCTTTGTGCCTTAGTTTTCCGCCCGATGATTCTGTGTGTCTTGGCTTGTCCTTGTGGTCTACTCGTTGTCCTGTGGATGTCTCTTGATGTCCTATGAGGGTTAAGACTACATTGCAAGGTGGCCAGGAGTCTTCTTACTTGTGGTAGGATTCTTGATCCTACTCTTGTATGCTTTTGTTGTTTGGTTTCGGTCAACCCGGTGTGACCCAGTGGTTGACATGTGACCTTGTTTGTGCGTGTCTTGGCGGTTCTGTCCTGTCCAAGACACTGCTTCTGGATGCTTCGAGGTGTTGTTCTACCTCGGTTTGCGTGTCCAGCTGTGCTGAGGGTTCTTGATGTTTCCCTCAGGTCTCCGTGTGTTGTTTTCTGCGGAGCGTGGTTTCTCTGGCTTAGGATTAGACCGATTGGCGGCTTGTTCCGCTGTTTGTGACGATCTTGCCTTGAGTCGTTCGACTCAGGATCGTTACATAGGAGGTCTAGTTGCTTGTCCTGAGTTGTCGGCAGTGGCGATGCTGCCATTTGGTGCCTCGAAGTACGTGTTGAGGGGCGTGGTCGCCCGTTTGTACTTCGGCACTTGTGTTTGAGCTTCTGTGTCGTGTGAAGCCTCCACTTGTTGTTGCCTAAGGTCTGTTGAGTGCCGACCCGCTAGCGGATGGCGGAGGGTTATTCCCGGTGAGCGGTTTGTAGTTAGTTCTGCGGGCTCCTAGTCAACGGTAGCGTCCTACCGAGGGAGAATACTAGCTAGAGGACCTGGCTTAGACTATAGCCAGTGTGTGCACACGTGGTCAGGGATGGAGGACTTACGTCGACGGGCGTGACCCTGACTAGTTACTTGTTTGTTGTTCTTGTTTGGTTCAGCTTGTGTCTCTGTCTCTGCTGTTGTTACAGCAGTGCTGTAGGCGAGACGCTTGAGGTGCGGCGTAGGACGTCAGTGGACGCAGCTGGCTTTTTAAGGGGGTGCTTCCGTCACGTGACGCGTAGCTCTCGCGTTTTCTTGCGCGTCGTGACCTTTGCGAGTTGCCCGTTCGTGGCCGTGCTCGACGTCAGTGTTTTTTTGTCCGCACGGTGTTCAGTTCGTGCGTGGGGCTTTGTGCACGACGTTTCCGGTCGTGTACGTGCTTGTTTGGCGTCTGTCTAGGTCGTGTCTAGACCTGGATTGTTTGGGGCTGGTTGACAGGCTGGTGTACCCTTCTGTGTGAGTTTAGGGTCATCCATCTGTTGCCTTTTGTTTGGAGTAGTTTGGGGTGCTGAGGTCAATTCAGCAGTCGCTTGTTTGGTGCGGGTTCTCACCCTCTCCTGCGTGTTCCCTACTCCTACTTCCCGTCTGTTCCTTTACAGCTTTGTAGTGTAGCTTTTCCTGCTTTGCTACACCTGCTGTTCCTGCTGCTTTGTTGTTGCTTCCGTTGCCTTCGCTTTGTGCGCTGTCCAGTGGGGATCCGCGTGACCCCTACTGAGTTTCTGTTGAGACTCACCCCTACTGCTTTTCAGGTGAGTTTCGCCGTCTGCCTCTGCTGTTCTTGGTGGAGCGCTCTCTTGCTGTTGTAGCTGCCAGCCGTACCTGCGTCGGGCTTCTCCCGACTTCTGTGTACGTTTCTTTCTGTCGTACTGTACTGTGCTAGACTTGTTGTCTCTCCTTTGGGCTGGACTCTGTGTATAATTGTAATTGTTGAATTATTAATGAAAAGGTAATTTTATTTCTGCTATTTTAGCAATCCAATCTAATGAAATTGCTTACTGTTATATCTCTGTGACTTCAATGTACTCTACACATGCCTTTTATCCCTTCGGCGCTTTCCCGCGCTTGGGAGGCCTCGCGGGTCCCTCATGGTATCACGTGTATTCGGTATTTATACCGGGTGCAACGGATATCCGGAATCCAGGTCGCTACAATGTATGAAGCTCCCCCTTCAAGAAAGACTCCGGATCTTCTTGGTTCAATATCGGATGGCCGCGATTTGAGCGTCCTCACGTTCCTCTCGTCGAGACGCTTCTTTTCTTCTTCTACCACGAGCTCCAAATCTCCGTGGATGTAGATGATAACCCTTCCTCAAGAGCTCCTTGGTTGCTTTGCCCCTTTTCTCCACCTACAAGATAGAACAAGATACATTAGGGCTTCTCTCCTTCTCAAATTCGGAGTTCACATTCATATATATAGTGGAGTGGACAAAAGACACATAAAACCCTCCCAATACATGTTAGAAACCCCCCAATAACATTAGAAACCAATTGGGGGTAGTTTGGTAAACTTTAGACATGATTTCATAGGGTTTCGGAAGCTCCCGAGAATCTCGTGCCGGAATGGGTCGACCCCCAGGGAACCTGAAGGCGGCCAGAAGCAGAAAAACAACCCAGTTTTCATGGGTCGACCCATGGGGTCGACCCATGCAGTGTGGGTCGACCCCATGGGTCGACCCATGCACACAGGGTCAATTTTCTGTGTTCTGTTTGGTCCAGAACACGTAGGGGTCGACCCAATGGGTCGACCCATGCTAGAAAGGCCTACAAAACACTATTAAATCAACATGAAATCATGAGGAAATAAATGTTTAAATGTTACCATAACCCCATGTAGATTAACCATGTATTTTCATCCTGAAAACATGAAAAAGCAAGTGGTTAGTTGAGAATCAAAATCTTTGCATCAAGCAACAACACTATGAACATGTTGACATTAAAACACATCATTGAACCATTTAAACATGTATTTGTCTTCTCAATTTAACCAACCAAAACATGTATGACCAAATGCAATGTCATGGAAGCTTTAATGTGTAATTAGCATCTTTGGCCACAAGGATCACAATAAGAATATGCATGAACATATGCAAGTTGAATGAGCACTTTCATTGAACATTATGAGCCTTTCCATAAGCATGATGGTTTCATTAATGCTCACATTGAATTAATCATTAGTCCATCACAAGGCAACCAAAAGCCTTGACTTTAACAGTCCAAGAAATCTCATTTGAGAAATGCATGAATCACCATCAATGCATTAAGATCTCATGAAAGATGTGCATGAAAACAACCCGGAACTTGACATAAAGATGGTTAGATGTTACCATCATCCAATTGACATGAAAGGGTTTAAGAACCATCTTTGGACCTGTAGAAACACAAGAGTATGAGGTTACCACATGTGTGAAAGTTAAGAGCTCATGAACTAGATTCTTCCAAAAGAACCTTCATAACTTGTCAACCATCCAAATGCTCATTGCATAAATAAATGTTTTCATAAAGAAAAAGTCACGGGCTATGGCATTTGGGGAACTTTGAATCTTCCATTGCATCTAAGGCAAATGTAATGATATGGGGGCTCAATCATTCAAGTAGCCTTGCCACGATACGCTTACATATCATGAAACTCAATTTGACAAGTGTCAACACCTAAACACACACATGTGCAAACAAATGCAAATATGCATTTTCATTATGCATCCTCATGATCTCTTACACATATGTAGCTATGCATGTTTGTAAAGATGTTTCCACATTACATTACATGCAAGTCTTTCACACATCAAGTTAATAAATCAAGCTTTTGGTGCGTAGCTCACAAGATCAAGCATTCATGCTATGGATGAGCAATATAGAGCCAACTCTCAAAAGTCTTGAAGAATATTTCAAGCACATCACAAGCTTAAAGAGGTTCAAGTAGAAAGTGCATGATCCACATTCAAATTTGAAACATTCATGCCTCATGAAGGTTTATAATATGCTAACCATTCAAACACACATTCATTCAAATGGCATTCTTGATGACAAAGACTAACATTCATGACTTTGGCCACTTAGAAGAATATGCATGAAAGCCTACTTCTTCAAACCTTAAGGACTCATGAAGAAGGTACATGAAACCACATGTATATCTATGCACAAGTACTATGGGTCAACATACTGTAGCTTTCTCACCCAAAATTCACTTAACTGAAGATATGTGAATTGCCAAGTCTTACCAATGGTTATTAGAAGAATGGAGATAGAATTAACACAAGTTCTGAATGGTGGACAACAAGATGACGTAGTTAAGCATTCTCTTGAGTTCCACCTGATGTCCATCAAGACTCGTTCCTGCAATGCAAGAAGATTAGCATACTTGCATTCAAATGAACATGACTCTCATTCCAGTGAGAGTTGAGCTATTACAAACAAGTGAGCATGATAGCATTCATATGAGCATAAAGACTCATTCATGTTGATGGCATTCAGAAACATTGTTTTACTAATTCATTCTCATTCTAGAACATGACTCCATAGCATGAGAACAAGTATGATTCAAGTACATGAGAACATGAAGTATCATTCAAGCACAAGGCACATGAGAACATGAAGTATTGTTCAAACATGAGAACATGAAGTATTATTCAAGCACAAGGCCAAGCAAGATCAAGTAACAAAATCATTTTGTAATCATCAAAATCACATGCACAACACGGTCAAATGGCAAAAAATCGTCCGAACCGCCCGAACCGGTTCGACCCTATTCCCCCGAAAATAAAAAATAAAAAATGGCCCGCCCCCGCCCCTGTCAACTCAACTCAACTCAACTCAACTCAACTCAACTCAACTCAACTCAACTCACAAATAAATATATTATTTACTTATATTCGATGAAACCATTTAATTCGACACACAACTCAAGCCCCAAAGGTGAGCTCTCCAACATATAAAGCTAAGTAAGTCTTTCTAACTTCCAATATGGGACTAAACATAAAGACTCTATTTCCAACATATAAATGAAGATATTTGAATCAACATAAAGGCTCTATTTCCAACAAGTAGTTACAAGTTATTCTCTATATACATGTATGTTTATTTATTTTGATCATTATATCTTATTTGAGTTATTTCTTATTGTATTAGTTTATAGAATCAGGTCGGACCATATATCAATATTATAATGACATCACGGTTCAAACCGGTTCGAACCAACGGTCAAACCGGTTCGAACCGAACCAGCTCATTGTCCGGTTAAGGCACCGGTCCGGTTCTGATAACATTGGTACTAAGGGTAAAATACTAATGAAATAAAATATTTTGTTATAAGAACGAAACTTAACAAAACGTTTCAATTCTATACCAAATGTTTCATTTGTGTAACAAAATATTTCACTCTTCTACAAAATATTTTATTCTTATGTTTTCCCACTGAATGCACTCCGTATTTAATACTCAAAAATATGTGCCGTACCGGTCTGACGCGGGTGTCCTTTTATGCGCATAAAGGGTCCTTTCATTTTTTTTGGCCAATAAGATCAAACTTTGTATTTTGACGTGACTTTGTGCACCGAATTTGGTGCACAAAATATTACTCTACAGATAGATACATGAACTAACAAAATGATTGCGTTATAATTAGAAATAAATGTTAATACTTGAATGAGCTCCATGGGCTCTTAAGCAACTCCATGAGATCCATTTTCTTTGTTCAAAACTTGATCATTGTATCACTTCAACCACATTGTACATAGAGAGGCCTGACCACTGCATGAAGCATCTTATATCACAGCCCCATCTTTGATTGGGCTGAGCAAGTGTCACTTTCTAAAAACCAATGAGACAGATCCCAGGTTAAGAGAACAACAACAATACTGGTTAATTTTGTCAAAAATTTTCAAAAATATCATCCCCGTAGCACGCCGTTATATCAGTCGTGATGTTAACCATAGTTATCTTCAATTAAACTTGAGAAAATATTATAATATCCAGCTAGTCAAAACAATGAGATCTTCTCTTGAAAATATATTTTTACAAAAAAATCTTAAATTCAATCATAAAATAGAAATTAACACCACTAATAAGATTATGTAAATAAGTAATCGAGACTTTAGACTCTCTCTCTATCTCTGTGTGTGTGTGGACGCGTGCACGTGCGCTCGCGTGTGCGGTGAGAAGGTCTCACTCAGAGTGATATTTTAGTCATTTCATGACTATTTAACGAGAATATTAGAATCTTGAGGAATATTCATCCTCCTGTCGACGTATGTTATAACGGCAATGGCATTTTTAAATTTTTTTGACAAAATGAGTGATTTATGTGCTAATATGTTTTCAGTCACCTCTAAATGAGATTTATCTGTCAAAAATACTATATTGTATTTTATTTTTATTCTTTTAAATTACACAGAAGTTGGCATCCACCCCACATACCTATTTGTAAAGTCCAACCTATGATTTGATGGCTCAAAATTTTTTTAAAAATAAAGAACAGATTGAAAAATTAAGAAAATAAAGATCGGCCTGGTCCGCTCTTTATTTATTTATTTATTTATTGAATCTTTTAGACCATCCGGGTGTACGTTTGACAATGTGAGGTTGGATTCAATCTTTACATATTTTCAAAAAATAAAAAAATAAAAAACAATGCATACCCCTGGTGTCCAATTTGAGAGCAGAGTTGTCACAAGGTAGAGTACTCGTGGGCTAGGCGGGGGCACATGGGCTAACTGGGACTCGGCCCAAATGGGCCAACATCAGTTGAGAGAAAGTAGAGCCCGACTTAGTTTTTGAACTACGTCATCTCAAGTCCAGTAATACATGTTACATAAATGAGTTGGAAAGCTAAGAATCACGTATAGTGTTCCTAAGGAATCACATAGGGTTAGTTTGTTTTTCGGTTGAGATACCGTGTTAGACCCTTAAGGGTCGAACACGCCGACCCCAATTAGGATGAATGTGTGTGAGGAGGGATTATGGGCCCCTCACATTCCTCTCTCATCGGGTGAAAAATCTCAAGGCGCTATTCGGATAACAAACTGGCCCATAAAGTATAGTGTTCCTAAGACTTTGACGATTGCACTTTCCATCCCTTATATGTTGATGAGCGTTTGGCAATTATAAATGATTACTCGCAGGTAAAAAAAGCACTATCTTTTATTTGAATAATAGAAATTCAAAGTAACATATAATTCGCAGATATTATCATGTTGAAGATAAAATAACTACATGTAGCAAGGTAAGAGTACCCTTTTGGAGAAAGCTCTCGTGGTCAAACGTTTGCCAAAATGTGTTCATGGTGAACCTCAAATTGTCAAATAACTTGGATACTCCGCTATCAAATGCTAGAAGTTCACATTATTACACACACACACACACACACACACACACACACACACACACAGAGAGAGAGAGAGAGAGAGAGAGAGAGAGAGAGAGAGAGAGAGAGAGAGAGAGAGAGAGAGAGAGAGAGAGAGAGAGAGAGAGAGAGAGAGAGAGAGAGAGAGAGAGAGAGAGAGAGAGAGATATATATATATATATATATATATATATATTAAAAAATTATTCCTATAAATGTATTAACATGGATATCGGGTAAATTTGAGTTGTGTAAGAATATCATATTTTTTTACAATCATATCATTTTCTTTGTCAAAAATTTATAAAAACATTACATTTAAATGATATTTGTATATTATTTAAATTTACGTAATGATATATATATTTTAATATATTTTAAAAATATTTTTAATAAATTCACATCTAATAATAATTTTTATGTAAAAAATCTTAAAAATAAATCAAGAAAAAGGTATTGAAATTATTACTACTAACTTCCATGATTTAAATACAATGCCCTTTCCTTTGTGTAGGTACTGATCAATCCATAAAATTACAGTGTTGAGATATAAGCTAGGGCCCGGGGGTCATAAGCATATGAACACCAACATATTTAACCAATACGGGACTATTACCTATCGGAACGATGCCCAAACACCAACACTCCCCGTCACGGTCAAGATGGGCCGTGGACATCACTTGGGTGAAGGTGACAATATATGAGGTTGGGTCCAAGACCTGCTCTGATACCAGTCACCCACCTTTTGCGTTCAACGAAGTAGCATGGTTTATCGTAATATAATGCTCGGTCTTTGCCATCAATTTCTTGATACGAAAAAGTTAAAATGAAACACTCCACTCACTTTCATAGAATATTTTATGTTTTAAATTTGGAGTCCATCACTGTAGATTTTCAAGTAAATTTACTTTTTACTCTGGAGATTAATTAAAAGTAGGAAACAAAGTCTTCCTTCTCTCTCTCTCTCTCTCTCTCTCTCTATATATATATATATATATATATATATATATATATATATGTGTGTGTGTGTGTGTGTGTGTGTGTGAATTATGTGCTATAAAATCAATAGTAGTAATATATTTGAGATTTTTACATAGAAAATATTTTTAAAGATGAATTTATAAAAAATATTCTTAGAAATATATTAGTAGATATAGAGTGCATAAATGTCATTTAAGCATGATTTTGTTACAATTTTTTGACAAAATGATATGATTATAAATAAATATGATATTTTTTGCACAATTGAGATTTACATATTGATATGTCTGCCAATACATTTGCATGAATATTTTTTTGTAAATTCTCATTGAATAATAATTTTCATCTAAAAATTTAATATGTTTAGAACTTAAGACATGTCTCAATGGTTTGTCCACCTCCTTATTCATATGGACGTCGCAAGTTAGATCTTGCTCCCCCAACCATGCGGAGCTGAATCCTCTATTTTCTCGGGCACTCTCTATTAAAATTTAAAAATACTACACACCCTAGTTACTTACACATTTTGGATGTATATTAAGTTTTCTTTTTTTTATTTGAATGAAACTATGGTGAGGTGAGAGGCCATGTCATCTATTCATTTGTATAATCTAACCTCTGCATAATAAAAAAGATTAAAAATAAATAACAAATAGTTGTTTATCGAGTTCATATGATTATTTTGACTACTTTTTATTTTATTTAATATTTTTAGGTTCAACTATATGGATGAAAATGTGACGAGGACTCGATCTTAATTGTCCAAGTCATCGACTTGGACATTGTATTGTCCAAATCTTCTACTTAGATGTTATTTCATCTAAGTCGATCAGCTATATATTTAGATATTGCATTGCCTAACTCTCTTCGTCCAATAATTTTCATATAAAAATCTCAAAGATATTATTACTATTTATTTTCATATAAATTTTTTTATAAATTCAATTTAATGTACTATTTATTTTAAAGTTCTTCATTTTTATGTTTAAATATTTTGATATATTCTATAATATAAATACACTATCAAAATATATAAAGTTATATAGAAAAATTATTATTATTACTACTAAGTAAAATTTAAAAGGGATAAAAGTTACTTTTTACAAATTAACGTCCCTATTCACTTTAATTTTTTTAATTTTTAAACCTTTTAAATATATTCTATAAAATAAATCTACCATTAAAATAATAAATTTTTAATAAGTATTATCATTAATACAACTAACTAAAATTTAAAAGTGACAAACGTTACTTTTTACAATTTAACGTCACTATTCACTTTAAAGTTTTTTATTTTAATTCTTTTTGAAATGTTTTTAATATAGTTTATAAAATAAATCTACCTTCAAAATAATAGAATTTGTGATATAAGTCTCATCAATACTATTAATTAAAATTTAAAAGTGATACACTATTACCTTTTTACAATTCACCATCACTATTCACTTTGAAGTCTTTCATTTTTTAAAATTTAAAAATTTTGAATATATTCTATGTCATAAATATACTATAAAATAGTAAAATTTTTATAATAATATCATTCATTCTACTAATTAAATTTTTAAAGTGTTTAAAAGATTTACTATGTTTAGATATTTGAGCCACAGAGAGAGAGAGAGAGAGAGAGAGAGATGCCCTGGGTTAGAGTGACGAAGCTAGCTGAGTGGAGTACGGAACCTAGAGTTAACTAATTGGTTCTGACCCGGATTATCTTGATCCGTGTATCAAGACGTTTTTGGGGTTAACCCTCAGTGAAAACTGAGCTAACCGGCCGTGGCTATTACCCGTTATATCAAAGCGGGAGGGGGGGTTAATATAACAAAGATCGACAAGGATAATTAATGAGGATAGAACAAATCCAAATAATTAATCAAGATAATATTGTAATATCAACAACTCAGCATCATAATTAATCCATCGGCGAATTTTACCTATCTTGAAGATATTTGAGAGAGAGAGAGAGAGAGAGATGGTTACGGCCTTCTGTGGGAGTGGTAAATTCCAAATAATTTTTACGAGGAAGACTAAAAAATGACAGCCAAATTACGCAGTAGAAACAAGAAAATTTCTCTGCATCACAATCCATATATAGGTAGATAAATACTTATCTTAAAGATATTTAAGAGAGAGAGAGAGAGGTGGTTACAGCCTTATGTGTGAGTGGTAAAATTCAAATAATTTTAAGAGGAAGAATAAAAAATGGCAGCAATTTATGTAGGAGTTTGTGTGTGTGTGTGTGTGTGAGAGAGAGAGAGAGAGAGGCGAGTGTGACTAGGAGGTAACTTCTTTTTTTTTAATTGGGGAAGGGAGAGAGAGAGAGGCGAGTGTGACTAGGAGGTAACTTCTTTTTTTTTAATTGGGGAAATTTAACTAATTAAAATTAATTTCTTCCCTTCAGATTAGGATAGTTTTTAACTCCCGATAGGATTCGGTCTATACTCTTTACCCACAAAAAAATTCTCAAGAGATAATATCCCAAAAAGAACATAACCAATTAATTAATTAATTAATTACCACCCTATAAAATCTTCACGGTGAGGTCACTTGTCATTTTTACACCCTTCAGTCTCTACATATTCTCTCTGTAAATTAAAGATAGGGTTCACGACTAGTTATTAACGTTATGACTCTCTAAGCTCCGACGCCGACGTCGCAAAAGCGCCACAACAACAAGTGTTTTGCCCTCAAATGTGATCTACTTACTTCCACTACTTCCGATGGGCTACGGTAGGGTTTCACTGATTTGGTGGGTCGATCATCACAGCGCGATGATTATTTTTTTTCGTATTAATTGTTCATGGCGTATGATTTGATTAATGTGCCTCAGATACTGGGTTGATGAGCGGAGCCATTATGTTCATCAAGGAGGACCTCGGGTTCACAGATACCCAAATCGAAATCATAGCCGGGATCCTGAACGTCTACTCGCTGGTTGGGTCCGCCGCTGCGGGGCGGACGTCCGATAGGGTGGGGCGGCGGATAACCATCGTCGTCGCCGCCGGGTTCTTCCTGGTGGGGGCCGTCCTGATGGCCTGTGCAAACGGCTTCGCCGTCCTCATGTGCGGCCGTTTCGTCGCCGGCATCAGTGTCGGCTTCGCCCTCATGATCGCCCCGGTCTACACCGCTGAGGTGTCGCCGGCGTCGTATCGGGGGACCCTGACCTCCTTCGCCGAGGTCTTCATCAACATCGGAATCCTGCTGGGCGATGCCTCCAACTTTGCCTTCTCTGGGTTGCCGCTGAAACGCGGCTGGCGGGTGATGCTGGGGGTCGGCGCTATCCCGTCGCTGTTTCTGGGCGTTGGTGCCGCTTTCATGCCGGAGTCGCCCCGGTGGCTGGTACTGCAGGGCCGACTGGGAGACGCCAGGCGGGTCCTTGACAAGACCTGCGACTCGGATGAGGAGGCCGCGCTGCGACTCGCCGAGATCAAGGAGGCGGCGGGGATCCCCGCGAGGTGTAACGACGAGGTCGTTGAGGTGACGAAGCAGCGGAGCCACGGGGAGGGGGTGTGGAGGGACCTGCTGCTCCGGCCGACGCCGGAGGTCCGCCGGATGTTGGTGGCCACGCTGTGCATGCACTTCTTCCAGCAGACCTCGGGCATCGACTCGGTGGTGCTGTACAGCCCCCGGGTGTTCGAGAAGGCCGGGATGAGGAGCAAGAGCAAGCTGCTGCTCATGACGGTAGCCGTGGGATTCACCAAGACACTCTTCATCCTGGTGGCCACCTGCTTCCTGGACCGCTTCGGGCGGCGGCCGCTGCTGCTGGCCGGCACGGTGGGGATGGTGGTCTCGCTGCTGGGGCTCGCCTCGGGGCTGACGGCGACGGACCGCCACCCGGGAGGAAGGCTGGCGTGGGCCGCGTACATGTGCTTCGCCAGCGTCCTCGCCTACGTCGCCTTCTTCTCGGTGTCGCTGGGGCCGGTGACCTGGGTGTACACCTCCGAGGTGCTTCCCCTGCGGCTGCGGGCGCAGGGCTTCGGGCTGGGGGTGGCGGTGAACCGGCTCACCAGCGGCGCCATCAGCATGACCTTCATCTCTCTGTACGGGGCCATCACCATCGGGGGGCCTTCTTCCTCTACTGCGGCGTGGCCGCGGTGGCGTGGGTCTTCTTCTACACCTACCTGCCAGAGACGAGGGGGAAGACCCTGGAAGAGATGGACACTAGACGGCACCATTACTGTCACGTACGTAGACATAGGCCTCCCCCACCCCCGCCCTTCGGTAGAAGAGACTTTCCTTTATTTTATTTTATTTTATTTTTTTCCTTTTCCATTCCTTGATCCATTTCATTTTGATTGGAGAAATATGTAGCACTCGATCGGATCCCCATGGAATATATATATATATTTCTGATCTATCTCTTTTGCCCTCGTGCTAGTTTGAACCAACATTAATTAATTCTTAATTTTGGTTGCATTCGTGAAGAAAATCAACTTCTGTTTTATTTTTCATTTTTCTCTTTTTTATTTATTTGAAAATTGGGATAAAGTTGGAAAGTAAAATTTTGACTTTTTTAGTGGCCAATGACAATAATAGGACATCATTAATTCACAAATATAATTGTTTCAAAATTATTATTAAAATTAGCAACATAAAAGGATATTATTAAATGTTCGTTTAGGTACCATTTAATTTTGTTACATAATCTATTGCATGATTAAATTACTATTGTAGTCTATATATATATGTAAAGAAATCATGCATTCTATTATAATAAATGATAGACATGTATTTCTAAAACTTGGATGGATGGGATCAGCCGCACCGACTTCGGAGAAATAAGCCGTTCATCCAGATCCAGATTTTACACGGATCTCCTCTTTTATGGAGGGATATATAAAATGAGAGTTATCTCTTCTAAATTATTTTATTCATATATTTTAATCTCATTTATTTTGAAAATTAATTAATGAGCTATATATATCTCTTTAGATAAAAGGAGATTAACATCTTTTTTATTTTATTTACTTTTGGTTGCACTGAAAGATAAACAGTGAATTAATTATGTCAATTGATGACTTAAATTCCCCTACTTAATTTCTTGACCTCAATTACAATGATTCTAACATTTTTTTTAAATAATTTATGTCTCCTATCCTCAAATTATCTTAAATGTCTATCAACATACATCCAACTTAGCCAATCCATCTTATTTGATGTAAACATATAATGTAGATAATTAATTTAATTAATTATGTAATCATGTTAATGTTAGACATAATAATATTTTTTACATTTTGACGTGATATTACATAATCATTCAGACACAATAATCTCCCTTTTTTACATTTCATGTGTAATTACGTGAGATGCTTATTTTCTTTTAACGTTTCACATGTAATTACACAAATATTTAGACAATATTTTTTACATTTCACATTTAAGTATGTAAACATTTAGACTTATTACTTTTTTTAGTTGACATGTACTTACGTAAACGTTTAGATGCATTACTCTATTTTTTGACATTAATGTTGTAATCACTTAAACATTAACACTCATTAATGTATTATTTTTCATAAATCTAATTACGTTCACGTTGCACCAACATGTAGTTACGTAATTACGTAAATATTTAGACTAAATAATTTCTCATATTGACTCTTCGCAACCTCAGTCCAGTGATAAGATTTGATCATTCAATAATAAAAGAAAGCCAAAGTGGAGATAAATTCACGTACAAACTGATATAGGAACTAACAAAATGCTTGCATTGTAATTACAAAAAAATGTTAATGGGTTTGGCTTGCTGCAATGCCTTTATATTTTTTATTTATTATTATTATTTTTTGAAGTGACTCCCAAGATATCATAACTTGGGTGCATGCTATGCATGTCACCATCCGATTATCCCAAAAAATTAAAAATAAAATGGACCAATTTTTAAAAGATCATGGACCCAACACTATTCATCTCATCTGAATTTTTTTGCATGTTTTTGTAATCTAATGATAACATGATTTGCACATTAAGTTAGGATATCTTAGAACTCACTTTATTTTTTAAAATAAAAAATTAAAAAGTCCAGCACACCCATGGTGCGGAGCAATGTTAACTCATGAATGAGCTCCATGGGATCCTAAGCAACTCCATGAGCTCCATTTTTTTTGTTAAAAACTTCATTGCATCACCTCAGCTACATTGTACATAGAGAAACCTGGCCACTGAATGAAGCATCATCTTATATCACAGCCCCATCTTAATTTGATTGTGATGGACAAGTGTCACTTTTTGAAAACACATGAGACAGATCTCGGGGTAGAACAACAACAACAATAGCACCGACAAGCAAATGCAGAACCCTGTTGTGTAAGAGAGCATACAACTGATACCACAAGTGAAGCAATGCACCTACGCAACGCTTATCTATCTATACTATACTCTATAAAGAGAATTAGGCAGTTTTTTTCCGCCGGTTCTCTTGTATTGTTTGGCCCGGTTCTTTAAATCGCCGTTTCTCTTGTATGGTTTAGCCCGGTTCTTTAAACCGCCAATAATGAGAGGTTAGTGATAGTGATGCTGTATAAAAATGGGGCAAAGATTTGAGATAAAGACGGTTATTTTCTGCCCCCGTTTTCGTGGGTTTCCATCGGGGTGTGAAGATCCGCTGCAAGGGACTTCCCGGAGGTAGTAGAAGAGTATCTGTAGCATGGGAACATGAAGTGCATCGCTTTAATCGTCGAGGATGCTACTTGCTGGTAAGACCTTTCCTGGGCATTGGCAAATTGGTCACAGATGGATGGCGCTGCAAAGTTTCTGATGCTACGTACACTAAACCGATGAAGTTTGATTTTTAGGGACTCTTTGTATGCTAGGATATTTATTTCTCAGGCTTTGTGTATGTGTAAATCATTTTAAAACTTGATTATCTTGGGAGGATGGGGTTGGGGGAGAGGGGCTATTAGTGCATGATAATATACTTGTGATTGATTCTATTGAGATGTTTTCCTGATTGTATTCTTTGGTGTAGGTAGTCGTTTTGCTCATTTCTGAGCATAATTTACTTATTTCTTTTGCATTTGTGACAATTGGATAGAACATCCATACTGGATCATCCAGTACTGGATGAGTTACTTCTATCTTATCCTTATTTTAGTTCATTTGTTTCAAGTTAAGAATTACCATGATCACATGCTGGAGATGATCCCATACCCATACTAAATCGATAAAAAAAAACACCAATTCTCTTATAGTATATCTATAACATATCCTATAAGAGAATTGGTGATTTTTTTTTCTGCCTGTTTACTTTTTTTCCTGGTTCGGTCAGTTTGGTTTTCCGCCGATTTACTTTTTTCCGGTCGGTTCATATTTTATCGCCCGCCGGTTCACGTTCTTGCCGTGTGTTCCTGCTGTTGGCTTCGTGAGGATGGTAAACAATACTGACAAAACCTTTGATAAAGAGTTGCCAAGGTTTAACCATAACAAATAGCATAAACGAGTTCAGTAATTACATTAACAATGGATAAAGCGACACTGGTAACATGCAGAAGAAGCATGCAAATCACATCAGCCAATCTAAAATAAGACGATCGCACCTCTTGCTATATTACACTCAAGTCATATTATCATTTTTTTTAGGTGCCAATGGTTGATAGGTGCAACTTTTTGTGAGTAGTTGTGACAACAGAATTGGTAGGTCTGATTCCAAACAGATATTATAAATTTTCTTTGAATGCATAACGAAAGGGTATATTTTGTAACTTGGATGATTTATTGTTGACATCATGATGATATTCTCAATCTAGAATGAGTAAATGTAAATAGTGATTTTAATTGTATGCACAAAAATAACATGGAAACATTTGAAAGGTTCCATATCTCATGGTATACCAAATGCAAAAAGAAATATGTATTATTGCTTGTTGTTTGTTTTAAAACAGTTACAAAGATTTTTCAACCGTCATACACAACATTTACTTTTGACAATCCCATTTTAAAACTTACATGAATATGTATCTGTACTAACGAGATGTGCCTGTATTATTTCTAAGGCCGCTAAGCGACTGGTGGAGAGTTAAGTACTTAAATATTGTTGGGTAATCTACTAAGCATCATGGGCAGGTGGTTAGCATTTGAGAAATCACAGTGTCTTCTTGAATGTCTCTTCTTGAATGTCATTGTAATTTGATTTCAAAAAAATCTCAAAGTAACCCGCGCGCGTAGCACATTTATTTGACTAGTAAAAGAAAATAAAATATGATACATATTTCACGATGAAACTGGGAAAAGAAACACAGCCAACCATTTCTATTCATCTTTTTCAACCCATGCATCATTCCAGGTGTGTATGAAATCTAGCAATATGATCACTTGGAACTAGTAGAAACAAGCCAGAGCCAAACTTGGATAAGGTTTGTGCAGCAACAGTACAAAAGACAGCAAATGTGCAACATGGAATGTGTTCTGAAGAGAACATGGTCATGCAACAGACAGAGAGACATGGCAAGTTAAGATGGAATGTGTTCTGAAGAGAACATGGTCATTCAACAGAGAGACACGACAAGTCCACCTATCAAAACAATAATCTCAGTTACTGAAACCTAGCACTTCTAACAATGTACGCAGATAAAGAAAGCATTCTAAACTTGTCAAATGATTGCCGGTTACATAGTAATTGTAAAAAGAAGACCCGAAGAATGGAGGAATGATGGGTGATCAGATACATAAAGTTAATAACTAAAGGAGGCATCAGTAAGTTAAACTTTAACAACCACAGGTGGGGTGCACAGAGCTCTTTCAGCCTCAATAAGTTTGTAACCTCACCTCATGTCTCTTTCATGTTAATGTATAGTCCATTCAACAAGAACAGCCAACTGCTACATGTGTTGGCAACAGTAGCTCCATTGGCTTCCAAATGTGTTGGCGGCTGCAGCACATGCCCAGCAATTCAAGAGCAACAAGCAATGAAGGAAAACAACCAACTGCAGCTCGAGGCATACGTAGATCCATATGTAGATTCTTAGAGTAGCCTATTAGGTGAAATTCTCCTTTTGTATTGAATAAGAGATGATCCTCCGAAAAGCTCATAAGGATCACCATGATCACTTTTGTATTGAATAAGACAGTCCTCCGGAAAACTTGAATGATCGCCATATTCAATCCCATATGAACATGGATAAAATCTTTCCGACAATAGTTTTCTCAGAGCCCATCATCTCTGCAGTGCCCAGTAAGTTTAGCTATCTGTCTTTAAAGATGGGAAAACCAACCAACAAGGAAGATGCATTGTCCAAAGTGAAGATATTATGAAAGGAAACAAAAATATGTAAATTCTTTTAAGGGTTATTGACAAGTGGAAAAACATTAATCATATGCATAAAGGTGTTGCAACTGATGTTATTGTGCTGGTATCATGCAATTGATGATATAGCAGACTCGCTACTAGAAAAAAAGTAAGGTCTAGTCCTGTATGGAGCAAATATGATCCTCATTTGTGATAAATCAACTTGTTAATCACGAAAAGGGCACTCTGTTCCACTCGCCTACCATCCTGGCAACATTGAATCTGAGCCAGAATAAAATAATTTAACATAGTCTAGTGAATTTTGGGGAAAAAGTGAACAGTTTTAGGTATTGTTTCTAAGTAAGCACCTTTTGAGCTCTGTTATATAACAATAGTTCATGAAGAGCTAAAGATCAATCAAAGTCCTGAAAGGAAAAAGGAATCAAACAACTAGGCCTCTTTTATTTGCCTAAAAATCAAGTGAATACTCTCCTGAAACCTATCAGGGGAACTTCATGTTTAGCTTGCCATGCAATCAATAAACAATAATATTTCAAAATTGTGCATCAGATGCAGATCTACATAAACAAAAAAATTGGTCATGAGATAAAATAATTGGTATTTCGCCTCAAATCCACCTGGATGTACAACCATCAAAGTAAGTGACATATTCCACCTTCACAAAAAAAAAAAAAAAATCAAAGACTGGAAAACTGACGTTAGAAAATGAGGTCTAGTAATTAGTTGTTTTGGCAAATTACACATGCTTTTGATTCATTTGAAACTACTCGTATTTGACCGGACTGGGAGTTATCTGCTACTTCAGCATGCTTGTTCTTGGGGGTATAAATGGTTGTATATTGAAGGATTGTAACAAGAATGCAAATGCCACAACCTCAAAGCCAATGCAAGTGTAATTCACTTAGGGCTCCCTAGAAGATACGTTATAACTAGATGGTAAAGAGAACATATTTAACAATTTAAACTTCAAAAGAAACAATCTAAGTTGATCTACAATCTATTAAATAAGCATAATGAAATAATAGTGAAGCAACATCATTGAATGTAGATAAAGCAAAACTTTTTACATGAACATTGAAACTACAACAAAACATTGTTTGATCTTGTTGGAAAATAGTCTCCCGGGCAATAGTCCCGTATTGGTTAAATCAGTTGTGGTTCATGTGCTTATGACCCTGGGCCTGTGTATCTCAACACCGCGGTTTTCTGGATTCAACATGGTATCAGAGCATGGTCTTGGCCCAACTCTATATATTTCTTATCTCACCACCTCCACCTAATTAATCTCCACGGCCTGTGTATCTCAACACCGCGGTTTTGTGGATTCAACAGATCTAAGCTAAGCCTTGAAGGGAAAATTAAAATTTGAAGAGAAAAGCAAAAAGCAAGAAAGAGTTTCTAGTTCCAGTGCCAAAGCAGACATGTCATGGCACACACTAAGAGAGACTGTATGGCTTCGCCAGTGACCTGATAAGAAAGTTTCCATGATTTTCACAAAGCAAAGCCTGACCTGTGGCTTAGCCACTATTCAAAAATACAAAGGAAAATGTTATTCTCCTTTTTGGGTTTCACAAAACGAAATCTGGATGCGTACAAAAACAGCTATCTCTGACAAGTCTGTAATTGCTTCTACCTCACCTGGCTATCATGATAGAAAATTAGATAAATTTTTAGTCCAACTGAAAGGAAAAGGAACTCTTTTGCAAACTCCTCGAGAAACTCCTTCACAAACTTGACAATGCCTTGCACAGAATGAATAATATATTCCTACTTAACAGTTGATAAATTCAGAATTTTTGTTACATCTGTTCCAGAACTGTCCTGACCAACATCCCTGCTATTGCTCATTGTTAACAGACACTACAGTGCTCTTCTCAAATCATTTCTCTGCATGGGTAAGTCAAATTGTAGCCTGAAGGTGAACAATAGATAAACATCATGGGCTGGATTTGACAAACATTTAACCCACTTATCATACAACAAAATCCTGAATCTACAATAATATGCTTTTTGGAAAGAGATACCATAACTACGCAACTATCCAAAGATATAGGTAAAATGTTGGAACACGTTGAAAATATTGAGATCAGGGGTGCAAGATATAAGAACCCATTTTTTCAAAGACCTTCCTTACGCCTACTCTTCAACAATTGTAGAAACGGGAGAAATATCAGAAAGCTCATCATGAAATAACTTACCTTTCATCTTGAATAAAAATGAAGAAGCAAAAACATTAAACAATGGAACAACAACAAGAGATGAAAACTCTGATCTCTCTGGTTAAAAAAAATCGCTCAAAGATGAAAACCATGACCCAACAGCAAATGCCCATTATGAATAGCACCTCTGAGAAGAAAGTTGCAGGCCTAGAAAATGAACTTAACATCCGGTAAGAAACTTTAAAATCTAAGCATGATGAACTGCATGCTGAAAAATGCATTAGAAATAAAATGGAGGGTAGAGTAACAGATCTTACAATACAGCTGAATGAAAAGTATGAGCATCTATCATGCTTACATGAATGGAAATCTGAGTTAGTTTGTCTCAGGCAAAAGGTGCTGGACATACAATCATAAAAGTCCACTATGGAACAACTTTTAGTAGACAGCAATAAGGAATGCAGAAAAGAACTAGATACTCAGATATCAATATGTCCTTAACTCTGAAGTTACCAGTCTAGATGCTAAGCTAAACAAAGCAAGCGAAAATTTGGGTCATACATGCAATCAAGTCAAAAAAATAACTAATAAGGTCGTGAAGCCATGAAACAGTCACAGTACTTGAACTAGCTACAATTGGTCATTAAGCCTCACCATAGTTCAGTGAGGTACAATTGCTGCAAATCAAATAAAACAAGAATAAAGGATATCACTCTACTTCAGGGAAAGAGTTTGCAAGCTTTTCCTCCAAATGCAAAAAATGCATTGTAATCAAAGAGTCATGCCCTGGACAGTCCTAAGATTCAGTTTTCCCATTTGAAATGGATTGGGCTTAGAGAGGATTAAAATTCTTTTGCCATTGACGTATAATTACATTACCAATTAGCCTAATTAATTTATCATATATTTAGTACTGTTTTTGATGTGAGATCTTTATGATGATAATTAGAAGGACTATCGGCCTAAATTCATGAACTTATTTGACTTGTTCGAACTGAGATTTAATTTAAATATTTCACAAAAATTCTAAAAGAAAAGTAAAAAAAATTAAAACACTCCATGGAGATATGAAGGAGAAGATTAACATCCCAACCAGAACCAAGGTTCCTTTGATACTAGCATCTTTGAAGAAATACTCTATCATAATATTCTCCTTCAAGTTATCTCATGTTTTCTTATCAATCTTTTGATATAAACACTCCGGCTTCGTTGTTTTGAGAAGTTGAACAAATCCAAAACAAATGTGCTATTGTTCATCGCCTCGCTTGTCCGCACACGCATCAACAAAATGGTTTGGCAGAAAGAAAACATCGTCATCTTATAGAAACCGCTTTGGCTCTTCTCAGTCATGCCGACATGCCGTTCACCTTTTGGGACGATGTTGTATCCTGTGCTGCTTATCTCATCAATAGACTACCTACTCCCGTTCTCAATGATAAGTCTCCCTTTGCAGTCCTCTTTTCTCGCCCACCTGATTACTCTCTTTCACGCTCTTTTGGTTGTGCCTATTATCCACATCTCAGGCCTTACAATACTCACAAGCTCAGTTTTTGCTCTGAATGTTGTATCTTCTTGGGCTATAGTGCTTCACATAAGGGTTATCGATGTTTTCTTCCTCGTACTGGCCGCACATATGTTGCTCGCAATGTGGTCTTTGATGAGTCTTCCTTTCCTTATCGCCTTCTTACCTCTCCAAACAATGCCACTTCTACCACTTCCCCTGTTACACTTATTATTCCTTCCCTTTTCAGCACTCCGCCCATATCCCCAACCACCTCTCACTCATCATCAGCTGCTGCACATGATGGCAATTCCATTCCTGGGTCATCAAGTCCCTCCCGACTGACTCCTCCACTTCCTCTACTTTTTCCCCTGCTCCTACCCCACATACACATTCCTCCACTCCCGAGACAACATCTCCACCACCCAAGCTTCGTTCTCTTGCTGACATTATGGCTCAAACTGCCCCAGTCGCCTCTAAACCAATCTGGTCTAAACATGCTCTGTCTGCTTCACTTCACAATCCTGATGAGATTGCGCCGACATATTTTTCTGTTGCCAACAAGCATCTACCTTGGCGCACTGCCATGTCTGAAGAGTTTACTGCGCTACAGAGCAATGGAACTTGGTCCTTGGTACCAATGCCATCTAATGCTAATCTTGTGGGATGTAAATGGGTTTACAAAATTAAACGTGATGCTGATGGGAATGTTGCTAGATATAAAGCACGCCTCGTTGCCAAAGGATTCATGCAGCAGCCAGGGTTGGATTACAATGAGACTTTTAGTCCGGCTGTCAAACCCACAACAATTCACGTTGTCCTTTCTGTTGCTATTTCCAGCCAGTGGGTTATCAAGTAGCTTGACGTTAATAATGCATTCCTTCATGGTGTTCTTCAAGAAGATATCTATATGGCCCAACCTTCGGGTTTTGTGGATCGGAATTTTCCACATCATGTATGCAAACTTCACAAAGCCCTCTATGGCCTCAAGCAAGCGCCTCGTGCCTAGTTTTATCGGCTCTACTCTCATTTATTATCCATGGGCTTTTCTGACTCACAGTGTGATCCATCTCTGTATCTTTTTCACAGTTCACAACTTACCATCTATAGTCTGGTACATGTTGATGATATTATCATCACTGGCAACAACCCAACGGCCGTCAACACTTTAATTACTAAGCTGTCAGCCACATTCTCGCTCAAAGATCTTGGAGATTTGCATTTCTTTCTTGGCATGCAGGTTCATCGCTCCAAAAATGCACTACACCTGAGTCAAAGCCAATACGTCTATGATCTCCTTCAGAAAGCTCAGCTTCTTGATGCCAAGCCCATTAATACTGCTATAGCTCCAAGGTCTACTATTTCTATACATGATGGTGAATCACTCGATGATCCTTCTACATATCGTATGCTTGTGGGCTCCTTACAATATGTCAGCATGACTAGGCGGGATGTAGCCTTTGTAGTAAACAAAGCCTGTCAGTTTTTGTCTAACCCAACTACTGCTCATATGGCTCTTGTCAAAAGAATTCTCAGATATCTAAAAGCAACAATGAATCGTGGACTGCTTCTCAGCGCTACATCGCTTCAACTACAAGTATTTTAAGTGACCCCTCTAGTTGTCACGTCCTCCCCCTCTCCGGCCATGGCCGGAGTGGGGGAAGCTCCTGCTTGTCCCTGCTGGTCGTTTGACCTCACGCTCCCCCCTCTTACTTCTCCCTTGCCGCTGACTGCTTCTGACGCGTCCGCTGCTTCCCTGCCCTATGCTCGTCTGCCCTCTTCAGGTCTCCGCCATGGCTGTACGGAAGGCGTCATCCCCCCAACTGCAGCGATGGCTGGTGCGCCCTCGGATCGTCCTGGTGCCTTAGTCTCCGGTGCTGGGGCTTTGCCTAGCTCTTCTTCTCCCCTCGACGGCCCATCCGGTGGTGCTCCGCTTCCCTCCCCCGTGTCTCGTCCTTTCCCTCGTCGACACGCCTCTGGCCACCCCCGTGCTTCGTCTTCCTCTCCCTCCTCTGGCTTTGGGGGCCTGCCCTCCCTCATCCGTGCTTCTGTGGGTGCCTCCTGCCCCCCTTCGCCACCCTCCGGCCTCCGGCCACTTCCTGCCTCGCCGCATCCTGTTGCTCCCCTCGTATCGGCCTCCTCTGCCCTCTTCGGTCCTCCGGCGAGGAAGGCCCCCCGGCCTCTGCATGAGCTCTCTTCCGTTTCCCTGTATCGCTTCCCCCTCCGGCCGTCGGCGTCGGTGCCACCTTGCCCGCCTCTCCTCCTCCCTCTTCGGCGCATCCTGTAGCCGGCAGCCGGTGTGACCCGCACTGACCGCGAGGGGACATGGCCTTCCTACGATGCTCTGTTTTCGACAGCGGAAACCCGCGGGTCTCCTTCCCCACCGCCGACTGCTCCCTCCGCCTCTCCGACTGGTGCCCCAGGCTCACGGCTTGGTGGTGCTGTGCTTGCCAGCGGCCCCGCCTCCCATTGGGCTTCCTGCTCCCCCCTTGCTCCGTCGTCCTTCCCTATCGTCTTCTCTCCCCCCCCGTCCCTCCTCTTGCTCTCTTCCCCCCTCCTTCTGTTGCTCCTACCTCGGTTGCCCCCTCGAGCCGTTCTACTTCCTCCCTTCTCCCCTCCCTTTTGTGGTCGTCAATCCTCCTGCCTCCTTTTGGCCGTCGTGCCTCCCGTGCTCTCTCTCCTGTCACCATCCCTTGCGGCCCGTTTACGATGGCGTTCTGCTGCCCTCCTTCACCTGCCGCCGCTGGTGGGCCGTTCGTCGCTGCTCCGGCGTGGTGCTTCCTACGACCCTCATGCCTCTCATTAGCTCACGGTCTCGTTCTGCCGGCCTTCCTGCAGCCTCCGGCGGCCTTGTTCGTTGCGGTCTGCGTTTGCGGGGCCGTCCGTCCCTGAGTCGTGCGGACGGCTGCTATGTCCTCTGTCGCGGTGTTTACCGTGGGCCTGTGCCTGCGGCAGCTGCCGCGCCCTGCTGCCTCCTCGTCTGCACGCCGCCGCTTGTGGACTGCTCGGCTATGCTCCGGCGTGGTCCCCTGACCACCCTCGTCTCCTGCCGCCACTCGAGGGCTCGCCTTCACTCGTCTTCTGGGTGGGTGGCCCACCTTGCTCCGGCGTCCCTCCTCAACTACGGTTGTCGGCCACCCGTCGTCCTCCGTCCGCTTGGTGCGCCTGTTGGTGTCCTCCTGCCGGGCCCCCCCCATTACCCCTCTTGGTGCGCCTGTTGGTGTCCTTCCGCCTGTTGGTGCGCCTGCCAGGTTTTCATGAAGTTTTGGACTTAGTCTCCTGCTAATAGCTACAGCCTTTGGTCCTTTGTCTTGGACTTAGCCCCTCTGTTGTAATGGTCTCCTCCCTCCCCTCATAGGATGCCTTCCCCCAGACCTTCATGGTCCCATGTATCCCCTATTCTCTTCCTTTATGTTTATTATATATAAAAACTCACTTGTAAGGTGGCCGGGGTCGAGCCTCTCCCCCTGTCCCTTATAAGTATGGCCTTAGTTAAAAAAAAAAAAACTAAAAGTATTTTAAGACGCCGACTGGGCCGGTTGTCCTGATGACAGACGTTCTACAAGTGGGCTTGGTGTTTTTCTCGACAACAATCTCATTACTTGGTCAGCAAAGAAGTAGCAGACCATTACCCGCTCCAGCACAGAAGCAGAACTCCGGGCACTTGCATCTGCTGCCACAGAAATCATTTGGAGAATGCACTTACTCAAAGAACTTCGTCTTCCCATCTCTTCTATTCCAATTGCCTGGTGCGACAATATTAGTACACTTTATTTGGCAATCAATCCAATATTTAAGGCTCGGACCAAACACATTGAGGTGGATTTTCATTTCCTTCGCCAAATGATTCTTCGGCAACAACTTCTTGTACGTCACATTGCTTCAGCTGATCAAATTGCCGACATTTTAACAAAGGCTCTACCACTTATTTTGTTTGAAGAATTTCGTCACAAGTTGAACGTCACTCTCCCGCTCAGCTTGAGGGGGCGTGTAACAGCATCAAGTGTTAGATAATGAGAAAAGATTTATCTTCTATTAATTGAAAGAGGGGTATTTATACCCAGGGTACAAGATTGACTAATAACACATAAGCCCCTAAACTTATTTATCTTAACACTCCCCCTCAAGCTGGAGCATATATATCAAACATACCCAGCTTGTTACAGAGTGCCTTAAAACGAGAAATTCCAAGTGCCTTTGTAAATAGATCTGCTAATTGATCATCTGAAGGAGTGAAGGGAGTACAAATCTGTTGTGACATAACCGCATCTCGCACAAAGTGACAATCAACCTCAATATGTTTGGTACGTTCATGAAAAACTGGATTTTTAGCCATATGAATAGCGGCTTGATTGTCACAATGCATCTCCAATGGCTCAGTATAAGTAACCCCAAAATCAGACATCAAACTCCGTAACCATATCATCTCACATGCAGTTTGTGCCATAGCCCTATATTCAGTCTCAGCGCTAGATCGAGCAACCACACTTTGTTTCTTGCTTCTCCAAGTGACTAAATTCCCTCCAACATAGGTACAAAATCCTGTAGTAGATCTTCTGTCGAATGTGGATCCTGCATAATCAGCATCAGAAAAAACTTCAATTCTCACATGACCATTCTTATTGTAAAGCAAACCTTTTCCTGGAGCGGCCTTAATATAATGTAAAATCTTCAAAGCAGCCTCCCAATGACACACCTTAGGTTTTTGCATAAACTGACTAATTACTCCCACTGCAAAGGAGATGTCAGGTCTAGTAACAGTCAAGTAAAGAAGCTTCCCACACAATCTCCTATATCGTTCAACATTTGTAAACTCGGGGCTGTCTTCATTATCAAGATCCTACTGTGGAACGATGGGTATGTCAACTGGTTTACACCCAAGCAAACCCATCTCTTGAAGTAGATCCATAGCATACTTTCTTTGTGAGAGAGAGACACCAGCTTGACCATGAGCTATCTCAATACCCAGAAAGTAACGTGGTCTACCGAAGTTCTTGGTCACAAAATGCTTTTCCAAGTACTTTTGAACCTCTTTAACACCTTCTGTGTCACTACCAGTAAGCAACATGTCATCTACATAAACAATCAAAATAATTATGCCAGCAGGTAAATGATGAACAAAAATAGAATGGTCAGCCTGACTTCTCTTCAGCCCAATGTCAGATGCAATTTTACTGAATTTATCAAACCAAGCACGTGGACTTTGTTTCAATCCATAGATAGCCTTTCTTAACTTACATACCAGCTCCCCATGAGTCACATATCCTGGAGGTTGCTCCATGTACACCTCCTCATGTAGATCTCCATATAAGAAGGCATTTTTCACATCCATTTGAACCATGGACCATCCTTGATTAATAGCAAGAGAAAATAAGATTCTAACAGAATTCAAGCGAGCCACAAGGGAGAAAGTTTCAAAATAGTCTACCCCATAAGTTTGTGTGAACCCTTTTGCTACCAATCTCGCTTTGTATTTGTCAATAGTGCCATCTGGAGAGTATTTCACAGTGAAGACCCAGCGACAGGAAACATGAGTAACATTAGTCGGACGGTGTACAAGGGTCCATGTGTCACGAGAGAGCAAGGCACACATTTCTTCATCCATAGCAGGTTTCCACTCTGGTTTAGTGAGGGCCTCAGATGCAGTCGTGGGAATAAGAATTACATAAATAGCCAAGGCAAACTGACAAAAGGATGGAGTCAAGGATGTATAGAAAACAAAATTACCAATGGGGTGTTGATAAATGCTCTTACAAGATCTCACACCTTTTCGAACATCAATAGGAAGATCAAGATCTAAAACAGGTGGAGAAGATATCTCACCAGAAGGGGCAGGTTCCTCCGACGAGGCAGATGATGGTGGGTGGTCATCACCTGGCTGTAGCGTGCGCCGCATATAAACCTGTCCATACATGCGATCTGTAGTAGGTGGCTCAGAGACTTCATTATTAGTGGCAACAGTTGAGTCATAAGGAAATAAAAGAGATGAAAGAGGAACATCAGGAGCAATAGAAGAAGTTTGTACAACGGGTTTGTCAAAAAAAGGTACAGACTCATAGAAAGTAACGTCTGCAGAAACAAAAGTCTTCTTGGATCGAGGTTCAAAACAACGGTAACCCTTTTGTGTTCTTGAGTATCCAAGAAAAATGCAGGGAACCGACCTGGGAGAAAGTTTATCATGACCTGGCCCAAGAGAATGAACAAAACATTTGCACCCAAACACACGAGGAACCAAGGGAAAGGGGGTACCATCAGGATGCAGACATGAAAAGGGCGATTGCCCATTAAGGACCTTATTGGAAACACGATTTATAAGGTAACATGAAGTAAGAACTGCATCGCTCCAATACTGTTTGGGAACAATCATGTGGAACATCAAGATACGAGCAACATCTAGAAGATGACGGTTCTTTCTTTCCGCCACACCGTTCTGTTGTGATGTATAAGAACACGAGGTTTGATGGATAATCCCCCGAGAAGAACAAAAATTGGCAAAAGATGTCTGAACATACTCCAATGCATTGTCAGTACGCACAACTTTGATAGAGGCAGAATATTGGGTTTTTATTTCAGTATAAAAGGTTTCAAAAATATGAAGTACATCAGACCTTGACTTGAGTAGAAACACCCAAGTCATACGAGAAAAGTCATCTATGAAGGTAACAAAATATCGAAAACCAAGTCTGGAGATAACTGGAGAAGGTCCCCAGATATCTGAGTGAACAAGATGAAAGGGAGCAGTGCTCCTTTTATTTTGACTCAAAGGAAAAGACACTCTATGATGTTTGCCTAATTCACAGGCATCACAATGAAACTTATTGATTGTAGATGGAACAGACACAATATCTCTAAGCTTCGAGATAGAAGGGTGACCCAATCTGCAATGCCACTGATAAGAAGTGTCACTAGCCGACAAAGCATGTTGAGGCTGGAAAGGTCTATCTGCATCAAAATAGTAGAGACCACCAGATTCATGCCCCCCACCAATCGTCTTCCTCGTTTGGAGGTCATGAAATACACAATAAGAAGGATAGAAGGTCACTGAGCAATTCAAAGAATGAGTCAACATGTTGATAGAAAGAAGATTAACATGAAATTTTGGAACATAGAGAACATCATTTAAAGTGAGATGAGACAATGAAACAATGCCTTTTCCTATAACAGGCGATTTAGAGCCATCTGCTACAGCAACATGTGCATGAGAAATAGTGGAGTCAAGTGAGGAGAATAGGGAACGATCACCTGTCATATGACAAGAGACTCCCGAGTCCACAATCCATGAGGAATTAGAAACTGCAAAGGCACTACCTAAGTGGGAGACAGCATGAAAAGAGGATGAAGATGTTGCAGAGCCTTTTATAATTCGTAGAATTGCCTCGTACTCCTCTCGAGATAAAGTTACTCCCCCTTCCTGTCGTGAGGATGTAAGAGTAGAATCTGTCTGCGGCTGCTGTATACTTTGGGCAATCTCTATAGTGGAATCTGAAGTCACACCAAGATTAGCCACAGGATTCAGTTTGCTTCCTCCCCTTCCATACTTCTTCCAACAAAAATCTGAATGATGATTTGACTGCCCACAGTGCGAGCATGGTGGACGACCACGTCCACATCCCCGACCACGGCCACCAGCAACAAGGGTAGAGACACTCCCCAAGTCATTGTTTGCAATTGTTGGTCCAGTTGTAGGATGACCAATATTAGATAGAGATGTTGTACTGGCCCTTAAAACACGTGAAAAAATATCGGCCAATTTCGGAATAGCTGTATCAGCCAACAGATTATCCCGAACATGTCGGAGACTATCATCAAGGCCAGAGAGAATTTTTGCAACAATGAATTCATCACGTTGTTGCTGTATTTTTGCTGCATCTGTGGTAGAAGGGTGATATAGTTGAAGTTCATTCCACAAGCCCTGCACTTCTGAGAAATATTGTGCAATGTGCCGCCCATCTTGTTTCATTGCAAATAGTCTGGAATATAGATTATAGATGTGTGAGACATTGGTTTCACCAGAGTAAGTTCGCTTCAAAGACTCCCACATTTCTTTTGCAGTATCTAAGAAAAGAACATTATTGAAGATGTGCGGCTCACAACTATTCCCAATCACCGAAATAACAGTTCCATCATCTGCTTGCCAAGCTTCATGTGCCTTCAAATCTGATTTAGCTGGAACATCTTCCTCAATATGACGTAACTTTTTCATAGACATTAATAAGAACCGAAGGGCTCTTGACCATTGATGATAGTTGGTACCATTCAACTTTACAGAAATTGTTAAAATGTGATTGGAGATAGAAGGCTATTTAGTGGACGAAGATGAAGAGTCCCCCATATCGGACAAGAAGCGGATGATGGAGTATAGAAATCTAGAACGTCACCTGTGAGCTGAGAGTTGTCAATGCATAAGGATATAGAAACCAGATGAGATCCTCCACACACTGACCATAGTTGGCTACAAGACGTTCTCCCCTAACGTGATGACGACCACATCAGGTTGTGGTGGTTGGCACCCAGTGCTGGGAGAAGAAAGGCCACTGCAGCGGTGACCCATAAGAGAACCTCCGGACAAGAGCCTCGCATCCGTTGAGCTGCTGGCGGGTGCTGTTCCTAGGCGCAGCGAGGGCCCCAAGGCGGAGAAGAAGCCTGCGGAGTTGTCGGTGGCGTGGGGTCATCCGCGTCCGGGTGCCGTCAGGCGGGCGACGCCGTCAGGCGGGAGGAAGAGCGCAGGGGTAGTCCGACGTGGCGGAGCTCGTCGGCGAGCTACGGCGGGGATGGCGCGGCGGAGCTCATCGGCGAACTGCGGCGGGGTTTCCGGACGGAGAAGACTGCGGGGGAAGACGCGGGTCTACCAGGGGAGGGTGGATCAACTCCAGTCGCTCGTCCGGCTCTAGTTCTGGCTCTCCGGTGGGATCAACGACCGTGATGAGAGGGAGAGAGAAGGGAAGCGCCGGCGGTAAGGCTCGATCCCTACTGCGGAGGACGAACGCGGCGGAGTCGCTGCGCGAACACAAAGAGCGGGCGGCGCCGCAGCGTGAGCCCTAACCTTGCTCTGATACCATGTTAGATAATGAGAAAAGATTTATCTTCTATTAATTGAAAGAAGGGTATTTATACCCAGGGTACAAGATTGACTAATAACACATAAGCCCCTAAACTTATTTATCTTAACATCAAGGATATTCCATCACCAGCAACAACCACCTGGCGCAATAACATAACCTCTGCTCTACTGTTGACACGTAGCACTTGCCCTGCTGTTGACACGTAGCGTCTCTAGATGGTACCATGTAACAACTCCTGTATATTCTAGAGAATTCCTCCTGTACTCAGAAATATCTATATATAAGACATTCTTTCCATGGCTGCAGATAGAATGAATGCAAGCCATTTCTCTCATCCAACCTTGCTCTGTTCTTCTTCCTGTGTTATCATTCATCCTTTCTAACTAACGTCAATAAAGAAAAAATTACAGACCCTGAGAAAGGGTGGGTGGGTTAAGATTTAGAGCTTGAGAAAGAGTAGAACGTGTCTTCATTGATGGGTGAGCGTCAAAGCTGATTATCTGAGCCTTTGTTGACATCCTTGGATGGTGCCACCGGGCATTATTTCGCCGACATGTCCGCTTATCTTCTTGGAGCTTTGGAGCCTTCTTGGGCAACTCCGAATGCTCGTCCATGGTTGGATTATTTGTGCCAATGTTTCCCTAGGTGGTGAGTGGAAGAGTTGGAGGCTGACCTTCTGTCTCCTGGGCATCTTCTTGCCTATCAGTCTAAGTTGGCTGTATAGGACTAGACTCTTTGCAGACATACTGAGCTGGGAGTCCCGAGATGGCATTGATGAAAAAAAAGAATAGAGGGGAAGAAAACCTGAACACACTACGCCTGCATGTGCTTCATGTAGGTATCTTCTCCTACCTAACTCCCGTGAAATCGATGAACCCAATTGAATGTATGAATTTTGCCAATTTGGCCTACATCACCAACCAGTCGGTTACATTGTTAGCTTCCTTTTCCGTATGTGAAACTCCTTATCACCATTCTCACGTCGTGTTAGTAATAGAGATCTTATAATTGAAATGTCGGCCAGTCACAGACTTCAACATCTTAGCATTATCAAGTAAACTATCGCGGGAATGACTTGTTGCACACCTTGGGAGTGCACTAAATTTTATTACATTTTATTTTTTATATTCATCTATTGTTGTGTGTACTACAACAATTTCATTTATTTTCAAAGGAACTGAGTCGCATTGCGAGTAAAATAAAAATTACAGAGCCTAATAAACAGTGACTAGGTCAGGATATACAGAGGTTGAGAAAGAAGAGAACATGTTTCCATTGATCGGTGAGTTTCAAATTGACACCCTTGGATGGTGTCACCGAGCGTTATTTCGCCGACACGTCTGCTTATCTTTCAGGAGCTTTGGAGCATTTGTGGGCAACTCTAAGATGCTCGTGCATGGTCAGTCTTCCTTGCCAATGATTCCCTAGGCGGGAGAGTGGGAGAGTTTAGCACTAAGCTTCTATCCCCTGGGCATCTTCTTGCCTTCCAGAGTCTGAGTTGGTTGTATAGGACAGGACTCTATGTAAGCATATTGAGCCGGAAGTCCGGAGGTGGCATTGGAGGATGTCGATGATAAAATCTTGCTTGATGACGTAGGCTTGCCGATCACGAGGAGGTCACAAATCTCTAGGTCGGAAGATGTAGGCATGAGAGCCACCTGGACATTCTCCAGGACCACCGACATGAAGTGGTGGGGCTTGACGTCTCCTTGCCCAATGGGATGGCATGGAGATTGTCCTGGACCCCTTCTTGGTTGATGGCCTAGGGTTTCGTGGCCGGGACCCGGGTCGACCATCCCACGCTGCATAGTTGAAGGCATTATCTTACCAGGCTTCTCAATTGACCCGTCATAAGCAGCCACCACCTTGAGAGTACCTTGTCGAGCTTCTCCTGTAAGAAAAAATTTCTACCGAGATAGATGTCCCTTAGAAGAACCCTCTGATACTTAAGTCAGTGCTCAAATATGAGGGAAGTGAGAGAATTCTCTGAAGAGGGGATCAAGTGGTCGTGGTCTGTCGTAGTAGTCTGATGAAAAGGGAGAAAGAGATGGGATGTTGCTGGAGTGGCTTCTCCCTTGAGGGACTTCTTCGAAGGGAGGTTTCGGTGTGGGAGGGTTGCCATTCTTTGCCTTGGATGGACGTGTACCCCTTTTTTCGGCTACCTAGAGGGGGGCGTGGAGGCCTTATTCATAGATGTGAGTAAACGAAGGATGCTTTGGGTGATAAGCTTTGTGCACTTGAAAAGACGGTTTGGAGCGACGCGCCAATTGGAGGAGTGGGAGTTAGGAGCATATCACGACATCACGGATGTGCTAAAACTGGCCCTTAATGATGGAGGTTGTGAAATCTGGAAACTTGGTGGCAGAGATCAGTGAGACTAAACACGTCATCTATTAACATTAGGGGTAAGTTGAATTACATGATCTTACAAACTTACTCCAACATGACAACCAATGAAAATCAAACGAAAGGAAAAATCATTAGCTCGAACATTCTTATTTTTTATTTCTTAATATTTTTCTTATTTCTTATTTTATTTTTTATAATCATTCAAATTAATGGCCGGGGTGCACCTTGTACGAACATGTAGCTCTACGTTGTCCCAACATCAAGACTTAAATAAATAAAAATTAAGAAAACTTGATACACGCCCAAGGTGTGCATGCACTAGGTGTGCTACAAAACATTCTCAATTTTTTAAGGGCAATATTCCATTATTGAAAGACTAAGTAGCCAGACCCAATATTAGAAACTCCACATGTGTCTAAATGGTGAAAGCTGAGATGTCAGCAATCTGGCCAGAGGGACCTTTTTCGTTAGTTCAAACGCAAGTGCTCGGCAATGGTTTTCAGATGTTCTAGAGCTTTTACATCTAAGTCCAACAAAAGATTGCCCAATTAGTCTCACCAATGCATAAATTCTTCATACAAACTCTTAAAATGACTTAACCCCCTTCGTACCACACCATTTTCATGTGTTGACGGAATTCGCTCTAAGAAACTTAGTCACGTAGCTGAGAGATCGATGTAAGGATTACGCAAAACACTTCCGTTTGAGTACAAGCACGCCATTTTCCTTCTCAGCGGGTACGAAGTCTGATTCTTGTGTGAATGGTTTGTTTAAACCGACACTAACCCATCTCGCATGTAAGCTAGCAATGCCATCTATTATCACATTTGTGTCCATATAAAGTCCCCTTCCCCACCACGGCCCTAAACAAGCAAGCCATAGCCATTTCTACGCACACACAAGGGAAGGGAAGAGAAAGAGAGAGAGAGAGAGAGAGAGAGAGAGAGAGAGAGAGAGAGAGAGAGAGAGAGAGAGAGGAGCGAGGTTGGAGGTAACTTCTTATTTTCTTAATTGGGGGAGTTTATCCAATAGTTAACTTCTTCCCTTCGGATTAGGATAGGATTTGGTCCACGCTCTTTACCCACGACAAAATTCTCATGAGATAATATCTATAAAAAAAACATAACCAACTAATTAGTTAATTAATTACCACCCTATAAAGTCTTCACTGTGGGGTCACTTGTCATTTTCACGCCTTCGGTGTTCTACAGATTCTCTCTACAAAGGATAGGTTAACTTGATGGCTATCGACGGGATCGAGGCGCAGGCGTTGGAAAGGCACCACAACAACAATAAGTGTTTTGCCCTAGGTTGCGCTATGCTGGCTTCCACTACTTCCATTCTCATGGGCTACGGTAAGGTTTCACTGATTTGGTGGGTCGATCATCACAGCGCAAGGATTATTATTTTTTCGTATTAATTATTGATGGCGTATGATGTGCCTCAGATATTGGGGTGATGAGCGGAGCCATTATGTTCATCAAGGAGGACCTCAAGTTCACAGACACCCAGATCGAAATCATAGCCGGGATCCTGAACGTCTACTCGCTGGTTGGGTTCGCCGCTTCGGGGCGGACGTCCGATAGGGTGGGGCGGCGGTACACCATCGTCGTCGCCGCCGTGTTCTTCCTGGGGGGGGCCGTCCTGATGGCCTGTGCAAACGGCTTCGTCGTCCTCATGATCGGCCGTTTCGTCGCCGGCATCGACGTCGGCTTCGCCCTCATGATCACCTCGGTCTACACAGCCGAGGTGTCACCGGCGTCGTATTGGGGGACCCTGACCTCCTTCGCCGAGGTCTTCATCAACATCGGCATCCTGCTGGGCTACGTCTCCAACTTTGCCTTCTCTGGGCTGCCGTTGAAACGCGGCTGGCGGGTGATGCTGGGGGTCGGCGCTATCCCGTCGCTGTTTCTGGGCTTGGGTGCCGCTTTCATGCCGGAGTCGCCCCGGTGGCTGGTACTGTAGGGCCGGCTGGGAGACGCCAGGCGGGTCCTTGACAAGACCTGCGACTCGGATGAGGAGGCCGCGCTGCGACTCGCCGAGATCAAGGAGGCGGCGGGGATCCCCGCGAGGTGTAACGACTAGGTCGTTGAGGTGACGAAGCAGCGGAGCCACGGGGAGGGGGTGTGGAAGGACCTGCTGCTCCGGCCGACGCCGGAGGTCCGCCGGATGTTGGTGGCCATGCTGTGCATGCACTTCTTCCAGCAGACCTCGGGCATCGACTCGGTGGTGCTGTACAGCCCCCGGGTGTTCGAGAAGGCCGGGATGACGAGCAAGAGCAAGCTGCTGCTCATGACGGTGGCCGTGGGATTCACCAAGACACTCTTCATCCTGGTGGCCACCTGCTTCCTGGACCGCTTCGGGCGGCGGCCGCTGCTGCTGGGCGGCACGGCGGGGATGGTGGTCTCGCTGCTGGGGCTCGCCTCGGGGCTGACGGCGACGGAACGCCACCCGGGGGGAAGGCTGGCGTGGGCCGCGTACTTGTGCTTCGCCAGCGTCCTCGCCTACGTCGCCTTCTTCTCGGTGTCACTGGGGCCGGTGACCTGGGTGTACACCTCCGAGGTGCTTCCGCTGCGGCTACGGGCGCATGGCTTCGGGCTGGGGGTGGCGGTCAACCGGCTGACTAGCGGCGCCATCAGCATGACCTTCATCTCTCTGTACGGGGCCATCACCATCGGGGGGGCCTTCTTCCTCTACTGCGGCGTGGCCGCGGTGGCGTGGGTCTTCTTCTACACCTACCTGCCAGAGACAAGGGGGAAGACGCTGGAGGATATGGAGTACCTCTTCGGCAAGAAGAGGGAGGCCGCGGCGGCAGAGAAACGCGAGGTGCAAGGCCACTAGCTACCTACGTACGCCAAAACCGTGGCTACTCTACTACCTGCAGCCTGATTGAGAGAGGTGCATGCATGCCTGGATGCATCCATCCATGCATGCATGCATGTGTGCCTCTGGAAGTTTAATTCACTACACGGCGCCATTACTGTCACCTACGTAGACATAGGCCTCCCCTTCAGTAGTAGAGATTTACTTTACTTTATTTTATTTTATTTTATTTTTCTCTTTTCCATTCGGTGATGCATTTTATTTTGATCGGAGAAATATGTAACACTGGATCGGATCCCCATGGAATATATATATGTTTCTGTTCTATCTCTTTTGTCACGTGATATCGAGATAATATATAAAAGTGGGAAAATGCATAACACATCACACGATTATATATATATATATATATATGTCATACATATATAGCTATTCTTATTGGGGTCATTTGGTTATGGGAATAATTAGGTATAACTTCGAGCTTGCTTCTATTTCATTTTTTTGAAAAATTGGGATAACGTTGGAAACTAATATTTTGACTTTTCTGTGGCCAATGACAATAATAGGATATCATTAATTCATAAATATAATCGTTTCAAAATTATAATTGATATTAGTAACATAAAAAGATATTATTAAAAGTCCATTTCGGTACCATTTGATTTTGTTACATAATATATTACATGATTAAATTCCTATTGCAGTCTATGTATATATGTAAAGAAATCATACATTCTATTATAATAAATGATGGACATATATTTCTGAAGCTCAATTGGATGGGATCAACCGCACCGACCTTTGCTATTGGAGAAATAATTAAGATGAGGATCTTGGACTTCCAATAATGGGCTACCGTTCAATCCGGATCCAGATTTTTCGGATCCTCTCTTTTATAGAGGGATAGATGAAAGGAGAGTTATGGCTTCTAGATTATTTTCTTCATGTATTTTAATCTCATTTGCTTTGAAAATCAAGTAATTAACTATATCCCTTTGGATAAAAGGAGATTAACTTCTCTTTTATTTCATTTACTTTTGGTTGCATTTATGATTAAAGTTGATTTCATTTACTTTTAGTTGCACCGAAGGATAAACAATGAATTAACTATGTCAATTAATGACTTAAATTCCCCTACTTAATTTCTTGACCTCAATTACAATGATTCAAACATTATTTTAAAATTTTATGTCTCCTATCCTCAAATAATCTTAAATATCTATCAACATACATCCAACTTAGCCAATCCATCTTATTTGATGTAAACATACAATGTAGATAATTTAATTAATTATGTAATCATATTAATGTTAGACATAATAATATTTTTTTACATTTGACGTGAAACTACATAAGCGGTTAGACACAATAATCCTCCTTTTTTTACATTTCATGCGTAATTAATACGTAAGATACTTCTTCTTTTTTACGTTTCACATATGTACTTGTACAAATGTTTAGACAATATTTTTTTATATTTCACATTTAATTATGTAAATATTTAGACTTATTAATTTTTTTCTTGGACATGTACTTACGTAAATGTTTAGATGCATTATTTTATTTTTTGACATTAATGTTATAATCACTTAAACATTGACACTCATTAATGTATTATTTTGTACAAATCTAATTATGTCCACTTTGCACCAATATGTAGTTACGTAATTACGTAAATATTTAGACTAAATAATTTCTCATATTGACTCTTCTCAAGCTCAGCAGTGATAAGATTTGAACATTCAACAATTAAAATAGCCAAAGTGGAGACAAATTCACGTACAAACTGATACATGAACTAACAAAATGATTGCATTAATTGTAATTACAAATAAATGTTAATGGGTTTGGCTTGCTGCAGTTCCTTTATATTTTTTATATTTTATAATTTTTTTTGAAGTGACTCCTAAGATATCATAACTTAAGATGCATGTCATATCACCATCCGATTATCCTAAAAAATTAAAAGTGAAATAGACCATTTTTTTAAAAGAATAGATCCAACACTATTTATTTGATCTAATTTTTTTTCCATTTTTTTTTTGTAATCCAATGATAACGTGATTTGCACCTTAAGTTAGAATACCTTAGAACTCACTTTAATTTTTTAAAAAAATAAAAAAAATTAAATATCCTGCACACCCATGGTGTGGAGCAATGTTAATACATGAATGAGCTCCATGGGCTCCTAGGCAACTCCATGAGATCCATTTTCTTTGTTCAAAACTTGATCGTTGCATCACTTCAGCTACATTGTGCATAGAGAGACCTGACCACTGCATGAAGCATCTCATATCACAACCCCATCTTTTGATTGTGATGGGCAAGTACAATTTCTAAAAACACATGAGACAGATCTCGGGATAGGAGAACAACAATGGCACCGACACGAAAATGCAGAACCCTGTTGTGTAAGGGAGCATACAACTGATATCACAAGTGAAGCAATGCACCTACGCAACGCTTATAAAAGAAAATAAAAAATGATACATATTTCACGATGAAAGAGGGAAAAGAAACATAGCCAACCATTTCTGTTCATCTTTTTCAACCCATGCATCATTCCAGGTGTAACGTGGAGTGTCTCATCTCCACAAGCAATTCCAATACCATCTCATCTCCACAAGTCATTTCAATACCATCTCATCTCCACGAGCCATTCCAAACTTAAGAGAATTAAATTCCCATGCAAGATGGAGGCAAGGCATTTGGTCACTATAAAAGGGAACCTTGTGTAATGTCCCGGATCTTTCGGATCCTTCGTTATGGGTCTCGGATCTGGTTTGTCAGGGTGTTCGACCCTGTTGTGTCCGAAATTTGATTTCGGACATCTTCCGTGTTCGGATCGGCGCGATCCGGAGTCGTTTCGGAGGTCCGGAGTGTGTCCGCGGCTTTTCCGTGCGCGTTTTCCGATTTCTACGTACGGGTTTCGGCGAGTCCTTCGGAACCCTGTAGCGGGTGAACCGGGTCGTTCACCAACCCGCGAGTGGTACCGTTGCGATCAGCGTGTCGAGACGGTCGAGGAGGTGTATTTTTCTATTTTTCGGTATTTTTGGCATTTTTTGGATTTTCTATTTAAAGCCTTTTTCTTTTTCTTTTTTTCTTCCCTTTTTCTTCTTCCTTCTTTCCCCTCCCGTGAGCGCGCAACGGTCACCCCCCTTTTTCCCCTCCTTGCCCGTTGGAACCTCGCGGCGGCCCCTTCCCCTCCGATGACGGGTGGTGGACCTTGGCGGCAGCGCAGTGACGACGGCGGCGGCGAGAGGATCGCGGCGGTGCCCCCATTGGCGCGTGGTTGTGGAGTTCGTGGTTGAGCTAGATTTGAAGATCGGCGGCGATTCGGTGGATTTCGAGCTTCCTTGAGGTAGGGGGACGAATCCTTACCCTCTTTCTAGCATTCCCCGTGATTTCTAGGCCGTGGAGAGGCCGAGAGGGGCTAGATTCATGCCGGGAGGGTTATTTCCATGTTTGGGGTTTGAGCGCCGGATCCGTCGATTCGTGGGGTTTTTGATCGATTTGGGGGCTCTAGATGCATACTAGGTCGTTGTGGGGTGATTCCCCATTGTTTTCCCTTCACCAAAGGGGGTGAATGGGCGTGGTTTTGTGATTTCCGGCAGTAGTTCGCGGACCGGGCTCGGCCCGATGTCGCGCTATAGTCCAGTGACGCGTTCTTGATGAACGCGCTGTGTCGTTCGAGCGTGTCCGTCGGAGAAGACGAACAGTAAGGCGGTGGGGGAACGCGCCTGGTTCGGGTAGCGCGATCTCCAGATCGCGCTATCCAAGACTAGCGCGTTCATGGAAGATCGCGCTAGCCAAAGCTAGCGCGTTCTTCGGTGTCACGCTAGGGATACCTAGCGCGACCTTTTCCCTTCCCCGAACCGCATTTTGCGGGTAGCGTGACCTCCGGTTGGATGAGTTTTGGACCCGGTTGGGGCGTGTGGCCCTAGGGATGCCGTGGGCACCCAGTGAGAGCCACAGGGGCGCCCGGGGTTCCTCGGAGAATCAGTTACCTCGGTAGGAGTGCCACGTGACTTGAGGGACGGTCGGACCTCATGCGTGTCCCCGGCTTCCGTACCTACCGTAGGATCATCGAGAGTCTGTGCTAGGGTTTGGTCGGTGGTTTCCGTGGATTAGTCCTTACTTCCAGTGACCTGTCCACTAGTCGTAGCTTCTTGCGCACGCGGGTGCGGACCCACCTGGGAGTGGTGGAGAGCGAGACCCAGTGTGACGCGGTTTTTAGGCTGGTTACCGTAGGGCCCCTTGCCTTTGCCACCAGAGTCCGGTGGGGGGGAAAACCAGCTAGAGGACCCGACCTAGAGCAGATGGTCTGTGTGTGCACACGTAGTTGGGGGCTTAGGGCACGCACTGACGAGTGCGACCCCAGCTAGTCCTTGTTGTGGTACTTGTTGTGTGTCTGAGTCTCACGCCCAGGGCGTTGTAGCTAGACACTTGTGACGCGGTGTAAGACGTCAGGGGACGCATCCGGTCGTTCTTCTTGTGGATGGTGCTCCTGTTCACTGGCAGGCGTGGACTCGTGTTTTGTTGGACCGAGGTTCCGTACTACGGTACTGTTAGAGTAGACGACTTTTCCATTTATTTACTTTAGCTTGTCGGTTCTACCGTACTCTCGGTTGGTAGGGTTGTCTTCTTCTTCCTCGTTTTCCGTGCGAGGTGGGGATTCATGGGATCCCTACTGGGCCAATGAGATGAGGCTCACCCCTGCTCTTTAGGTGAGGCGGGGTCGGCGGGAGGCGCGGCCAAGTTTCAGCGTGGGTCTTCCAGCCAGGGTTAGTTGCCAGTCTGCCAGAGCCGGGGGATGCCCCGCGTAGTTGTACTCCGGGGGATGCCCCGTGTTGTTGTACGCCGGGGGATGCCCCGTGTAGTTGTACTTTCTTTCCTGTTGACTGTACTTTCTTTGGACATGAGACACTGTGAACCTTGTAGCAGTTTGATTTATTTATTATTATGTGCATCTCCTTTTTGATTATTGTGCTATCTCTGTGGACGTTGCAGCTTCTCTTACGCGCCGGTTCCTTTCCGGTACTCGGATCCTCGGGTCGTCACAGCTGGTATCAGAGCGAAGTTGTGGAGGTATATCGGAACTTGGAACGGATCGCAGTGGTCCATAAGGTCCATGAATGTCCTGTACAGTCGGCGACTGGCTTAGGGTCGTGTGTTTTATTGATTTCCGGTGCTTTTTTTGATGCCAGGTGTGTTATGGCGCCGCGGAGGAGGACTCGTGCCCCGCAGGGAGAGTCTAGTGGTGGTCCAGAGGATCAGAGCAGGGCTTCAATTTCCGAGGGTGTATCTAGAGATGCGAGAGCTCCGGGGATGAACGATTTCTTCCGAGGCATGTTTGAGTATGTGTTTCAGCAGCGGCAGGGAGGTCATCAGCAGCAGTGTGGCGAGGCTGGTGAGGATCAGGCTCGAGGTGGTCGCGGTCATGTGCTGAAGGAGTTTTTGCTGTATCAGCCTCCTTCTTTTGGTGGGCAGTCGGATCCTGAGGTGGCCAGAGAGTGGCTGGATGATGTGCAGCGGATTTTCAGTGCGATGGAGTGTCCCGAGGAGGAGCAGGTGGCGCTGGCCACTCATCGTCTTCAGGGATCGGCCCGTACTTGGTGGACATCGGAGTGGGGTTCAGTGTTCCGATCTCGTCCTCTTCGGCAGATCGTGTGGCAGGAGTTCGTCACGGCTTTCGAGCGTGCCTTCTGTCCATCTTTTGTCAGGTCGCAGAGGTTGCGAGAGTTCATGGAGCTGACTCAGGGTGACATGACGGTGATGGAGTACCGTGCCAGGTTTATCGAGTTGGGCCGTTATGCTCCTCATATTATGGCGGACGAGGAGGTGAAGACCGATCAGTTTGTTGGTGGTCTGAGGCGAGAGTTGAGGCACCATCTCCTTGCGTCGGGTTTGACCAGTTTAGATGCGGCATGTAAGGCAGCAGCGGCGCTGGAGAGAGATTTGCAGAAGGTTCGAGGGCAGAGCAGTGCTAGTCAGGTGCAGGCAGATTTCAGCCAGCCGACAGGGATGCAGCAGCAGAGTACCACCCAGCTCTCAGCAGGTGGATCAGTGGCGACACAGACTGCGGCTCCGGCGCCAGGTTCATCCTTCAAGTCGAAGCTTAAGAAGTTGCTTAAGGAAGCTAGTTTTAGCAAGAGGCGTCAGAATCGTAAGGAGTCGGGGCAGGAGTCGTTGGGCAGTGTTCAGCAGCCGATGACTTTTCAGCGTCAGGGTTCGATGACTGGTTCGCGGGATGGCTGTCCCAGGTGCGGTGGTTCTCATCCAGGCAGACCGTGTTCGGAGCCCGTGGTTTGCTTCTGGTGCGACCAGCCAGGGCACATGGCACGTGACTGTCCGCAGAGACCGCGCCAGCCGCACGAGTTTCAGCAGCAGCAGCAGTTTCGGCCCCAGCAGTCGTCAACACAGCCGCAGCAGGGACAGTTCCCTCAGTTGGCACGGTCAGCTACTATGGGTGGGCAGAGATCCCGAGGCAGAGTGACTCATCTGACCAGGGCGGAAGCTGAGGCATCGCATTTGGTGGAAGGTACTCTTTCGATTTTGGGTTGTGCGGCTCGTGTTTTGTTCGATTCAGGTGCTTCTCATTCATTCATCTCGGAGGTTTTCGCTCAGAGCGTGGAGGACCCGGTGACCGAGGTGTCCTGTGACTTGGCGGTAGAGTTGCCTACCGGTGACTTCATGATCACCCCGTACTGCTTTGAGAAGGTACCTGTGTGGGTGGAAGGGCGGAACTTGCCGGTTAGACTCTACGCGTTACCGCTTCAGGACTTCGATGTGATTTTGGGCATGGATTGGCTCGAGGCCCATCATGTCTTGGTGGATTGTGGCTCGAAGAAGGTCTACTTCTGACAGCCCCGTGGACCCACCTTCTATTTTCAAGGTATTCGGTCTTCCTCTTCCCGCTTGCTTATTTCAGCTTTCCGTGCGCATCGTTTGCTTGATGCAGGTTGTCAGGGTTTTCTCGCATCCGTGGTTTTTGTCGAGCGGCAGGGCCCTGAGGTAGAGGACATTCCTGTCGTGTGCGAGTTTCCTGATGTTTTCCCCGAGGAGCTACCAGGGATGCCACCGCAGCGAGAGATTGATTTCGTGATTGAGGTGGTGCCGGGTACGGTGCCTATGTCGAAGGCCCCTTATCGGATGGCGCCTGCTGAGTTGCGAGAACTGAAGGCGCAGTTGCAGGAGTTGCTGGCCAAGGGATATATTCGTCCTAGTTATTTCCCGTGGGGTGCGCCGGTATTGTTTGTGAAGAAGAAGGATGGTAGTTTGAGGCTGTGCATCGACTACCGTCAGTTAAACCAGGTGACTGTTAAGAACAGGTATCCGTTGCCGCGGATTGATGACTTGTTCGATCAGCTTCAGTCGGCCCAAGTGTTTTCGAGGATCGATTTGAGATCGGGTTATTACCAGCTGCGGATCCGAGAGTCGGACGTGGAGAAGACGGCGTTTCGGTCGAGGTATGGGCATTATGAGTTCTTGGTGATGCCGTTCGGGCTCACCAATGCCCCCACAGCGTTTATGGACTTGATGCATAGGGTGTTTCGTCCGTACTTGGACCAGTTTGTGGTCGTGTTCGTGGACGATATTCTTGTGTATTCGCGGTCTGCTGAGGAGCATGTGCATCACTTGAGGGTGGTGTTGCAGGCCCTGCGCAGTCACCAGTTGTATTTGAAGCTCAGCAAGTGCGAGTTCTGGCTTCGTGAGGTGCACTTTTTAGGGCACGTGATTTCTGGTGATGGTGTTTCCGTGGACCCGGCTAAGGTCGAGGCGGTGGTGCAGTGGCCGAGGCCGAGTTCTGTCACGGAGATTCGGAGTTTCTTGGGGCTTGCAGGTTATTATCGGCGGTTTATTCATGATTTCTCTCGTATTGCGGCCCCGATGACCAGGCTTACGCGGAAAGAGGTGCAGTTCATCTGGACGGAGGAGTGTGAGCGGAGCTTCATGGAGCTGAAGAGATTGCTTACCACTGCTCCGATTTTGGTGTTGCCATCTGGCTCGGGTGATTTCGTGGTGTGTACAGATGCTTCCGGGGTAGGCCTCGGTGCTGTGTTGATGCAGCATGGGAGAGTTGTGGCATATGCATCACGGCAGTTGAAGCCACATGAGGCGAACTACCCTACTCATGATCTTGAGTTGGCAGCGGTGATCTTCGCTCTGAAGATCTGGAGGCATTATTTGTACGGCGAGAGGTTTGAGCTTTTCACTGACCATCAGAGTTTGAGGTATGTGTTTATACAGAAGGACCTTAACCTCAGACAGAGGAGGTGGATGGAGTACATGAAGGATTATGACGTTACTCTATCTTATCAGCCTGGCAGGATGAACGTCGTGGCTGATGCTCTAAGCAGGAGGGTAACGGTCAGTCAGATGTTGTTGAGGAAGTGGAAGCTTTGGGAGCAGGTCCCGGCCATGACTTTTAGGTTCAAGGTCCCTCAGGACCAGGGTTCGGCTGTCCTTGCGAGTCTGACTGTCACGCCCGCGGTGCGTCGACAGGTGACTGAGGCCCAGCGAGCGGACCCCGAGCTACCCCGTATTCTGTCGATGACCGAGGTGGAGTTTGGTGAGGATGGAGCTGTGAGATTCAGAGGTAGGTTGTACGTTCCGGCCGAGGGGCAGGTACGGCGTACGGTTTTGCGTGAGGCTCATGGGAGTCGGTATGCCGTGCACCCCGGATCGGCTAAGATGTACCAGAACCTGAAGAGGTAGTTTTGGTGGCCTGGCATGAAGAGAGATGTTGCGGAATTTGTGGCCAGGTGTTTGACCTGTCAGCAGGTGAAGGCTGAGCACCAGCGACCAGGAGGCACACTTCAGCCCTTGGATGTTCCTGCTTGGAAGTGGGACCATGTGACCACTGATTTTGTAGTTGGATTACCGAGGACGTCCAGTGGGGAGGATAGTATCTGGTTGCTAGTGGATAGACTGACGAAGACGGCGCGATTGCTGCCGGTCAAAGTCAGTTGGAGCGTGCAGCGTTTGGCTCGGTTGTATGTGGAGCGGATCGTCCCGTTGCATGGAGTTCCTATCTCTATCGTGTCCGATCGTGACCCCCGTTTCACTTCTGGATTCTGGAGGAGTTTCCAGAAGGCTCTAGGCACTGAGTTGGCATTCAGCTCGGCCTATCATCCTCAGTCGGACGGTCAGTCTGAGCGGACCATTCAGACTTTGGAGGACATGTTGCGAGCGTGTTGCTTGGAGTGGCAGGGGAGTTGGACCCACCATCTGCCATTAGTGGAGTTTACCTACAACAACAGCTATCATTCGAGCATTGGTATGGCTCCTTATGAGGCATTGTATGGGCGACCTTGTCGGACTCCGCTTGATTGGTTCGAGGTGGGCGAGCGTGCCTTGACCGGATCAGATTTGGTGCAGCAGTGCGTTGAGGTGGTGCATCTCGTTCGGCAGAAGATGTTGGCAGCTCAGAGCCGGCAGAAGAGTTATGCCGATCGGAGGAGGCGACCCCTCAGCTTTGCTGTGGGAGATCGAGTTTTCTTGAGAGTGTCTCCCATGAAGGGCGTGATGCGCTTCGGTAGGTGTGGGAAGCTGAGTCCCCGCTACATTGGTCCCTTTCCCATCGTTGAGCGCGTTGGAGAAGTTGCTTATCGGTTGCAGTTACCTTCGGAGCTTTCCACGGTGCATGATGTGTTCCATGTATCGATGCTTCGGAAGTATATGCCCGATGACTCTCATGTTCTCGAGGATGCCGTTTGGCCTGATGTGACCCCAGATCTGTCCCTTCCGGAGTTTCCTGTTCGCATTGAGGATCGGCTAGAGCAGCACCTGCGGAACAAGGTTATTCCTCTGGTTAAGGTGGTCTGGCATCGTCATTCTGGCGGCGAGGCATCTTGGGAGCGCGAGGATGAGATGCGGGAGTCGTATCCTTATTTGTTTGTGTGAGTCTTTCCCCCGTCCTTATGCCTTGTCCTTGAATTTCGAGGACGAAATTCGTTTAAGGGGGGAGGGCTGTAATGTCTCAGATCTTTCGGATCCTTCGTTATGGGTCCCGGATCTGGTTTGTCAGGGTGTTTGACCCTGTTGTGTTCGAAATTTCATTTCGGACATCTTCCGTGTTCGGATCGGCGCGATCCGGAGTCGTTTCGGAGGCCCGGAGTGTGTCCGCGACTTTTCCGTGCGCGTTTTCCGATTTCCGCGTACAGGTTTCGGCGAGTCCTTCGGAACCCTGTAGCGGGTGAACCGGGTCGTTCACCAGCCCGCGAGTGGTACCGTTGCGATCAGCGTGTCGAGACGGTCGAGGAGGTGTATTTTTCTATTTTTCGATATTTTTGACATTTTTCGGATTTTCTATTTAAAGCCTTTTTCTTTTTCTCTTTTTCTTCCCTTTTTCTTCTTCCTTATTTCCCCTCCCGTGAGCGCGCAACGGTCACCTCCCTTTTTCCCCTCCTTGCCCGTTGGAAACTCGCGGCGGCCCCTTCCCCTCCGGCGACGGGTGGTGGACCTTGGCGGCAGCGCGGTGACGACGGCGGCGGCGAGAGGATCGCGGCGGTGCCCCCATTGGCGCGTGGTTGTGGAGTTCGTGGTTGAGCTAGATTTGAAGATCGACGGCGATTCGGTGGATTTCGAGCTTCCTTGAGGTAGGGGGACGAATCCTTACCCCCTTTCTAGCATTCCCCGTGATTTCTAGGCCGTGGAGAGGCCGAGAGGGGCTAGATTCATGCCGGGAGGGTTATTTCCATGTTTGGGGTTTGAGCGCCGGATCCGTCGATTCGTGGGGTTTTTGATCGATTTGGGGGCTCTAGATGCATGCTAGGTCGTTGTGGGGTGATTCCCCATTATTTTCCCTTCACCAAAGGGGGTGAATGGGCGTGGTTTTGTGATTTCCGGCCGTAGTTCGCGGACCGGGCTCGGCCCGATGTCGCGCTATAGTCCAGTGGCGCGTTCTTGATGAACGCACTGTATCGTCCGAGCGTGTCCGTCGGAGAAGATGAACAGTAAGGCGGTGGGGGAACGCGCCTGGTTCGGGTAGCGCGATCTCCAGATCGCGCTATCCAGGACTAGCGCGTTCAGATTGAACACGCTAGCCTTGGGCAGCGCGACATGGAAGATCGCGCTAGCCAAAGCTAGCGCGTTCTTCGGTGTCGCGCTAGGGATACCTAGCGCGACCTTTTCCCTTCCCCGAACCACATTTTGCGGGTAGCGTGACCTCCGGTTGGATGAGTTTTGGACCCGGTTGGGGCGTGTGGCCCTAGGGATGCCGTGGGCACCCAGTGAGAGCCACAGGGGCGCCCGGGGTTCCTCGGAGAATCAGTTACCTCGGTAGGAGTGCCGCGTGACTTGAGGGACGGTCGGACCTCATGCGTGTCCCCGGCTTCCGTACCTACCGTAGGATCATCGAGAGTCTGTGCTAGGGTTTGGTCGGTGGTTTCCGTGGATTAGTCCTTACTTCCAGTGACCTGTCCACTAGTCGTAGCTTCTTGCGCACGCGGGTGCGGACCCACCTGGGAGTGGTGGAGAGCGAGACCCAGTGTGACGCGGTTTTTAGGCTGGTTACCGTAGGGCCCCTTGCCTTTGCCACCAGAGTCCGGTGGGGGGGAAAACCAGCTAGAGGACCCGACCTAGAGCAGATGGTCTGTGTGTGCACACGTAGTTGGGGGCTTAGGGCACGCACTGACGAGTGCGACCCCAGCTAGTCTTTGTTGTGGTACTTGTTGTGTGTCTGAGTCTCACGCCCGGGGCGTTGTAGCTAGACACTTGTGACGCGGTGTAAGACGTTAGGGGACGCATCCGGTCGTTCTTCTTGTGGATGGTGCTCCTGTTCACTGGCAGGCGTGGACTCGTGTTTTGTTGGACTGAGGTTCCGTACTACGGTACTGTTAGAGTAGACGGCTTTTCCATTTATTTACTTTAGCTTGTCAGTTCTACCGTACTCTCGGTTGGTAGGGTTGTCTTCTTCTTCCTCGTTTTCCGTGCGAGGTGGGGATTCGCGGGATCCCTACTGGGTCAATGAGATGAGGCTCACCCCTGCTCTTCAGGTGAGGCGGGGTCGGCGGGAGGCGCGGCCGAGTTTCAGCGTGGGTCTTCCAGCCAGGGTTAGTTGCCAGTCTGCCAGAGTCGGGGGATGCCCCGCGTAGTTGTACTCCGGGGGATGCCCCGTGTTGTTGTACGCCGGGGGATGCCCCGTGTAGTTGTACTTTCTTTCCTGTTGACTGTACTTTCTTTGGACATGAGACACTGTGGACCTTGTAGCAGTTTGATTTATTTATTATTATGTGCATCTCCTTTTTGATTATTGTGCTATCTCTGTGGACGTTGCAGCTTCTCTTATACCCCACACCACTCCTTTCTACCCTTCCGAGTCTTCGGGCTCGTGGGTTGGCGGGCCGAGATTCGAGACGCGCCGGTTCCTTTCCGGTACTCGGATCCTCGGGTCGTCACACCTTGTCCTTCATGTTTAGCATCCCAAGGTGAGAGCCCAAGAGCTCCTTAGAGAGAGAGAGCTAAGAGGGTTGGGGTGAGAGCTTGAGGGAGTTTTGTGTTGGGGTGTGAGGCTTCTTGTATTATTCTCCACATCTGAAGTTCCGCTGTCGCCGTCGATCCGTGGATGTAGGGGGGTAACCTCCGAACCACGTAAATCGTTGTGTTCCTACCTTGTGTGATTGTTCCTTTTTTTTCTCCTCACTTATTCTTATTGTGCGGATCGAGATCTTGGGACGTCACTCTGTCCGTCGAAGTGGTCGTGTCGTAATAAACTAGTATCAGAGCCCATTCAGGATTCGATCTGTGTTCCTTGTTGATGGCTACAAAGTCGACACCAAAAATGAAGTTCGACGTTGAAGTGTTCGATGGAAAGATAAAGGATTTCAACATCTAGCGATTGAAGATGCAGTCTCTGTTAGTACAAGAGGGGCTGAGCAAGGCAGTTAAAGGCAAGGAGGCCCTACCGGCCGAGTGGAAAGACGAAGAAAAAGAAGAGTACATGGAGCGTGCTCTTGCAGCAATTCGTCTGTGCTTAGCAGATGATGTGTTGAGAAAAGTTGCTGATGAAGACACCCCAGCAAAACTCTGGCTCAAGCTCGAGTCAAGGTACATGATGAAGTCTCTCACAAACCGCTTGTACTTGAAGCAACGGTTGTTTACTTTTGGCATGAAAGAAGGTATGCCCATTTCTGATCATCTGAATGAGTTTAATAAGATTGTTATAGATATTAAAAAGATTGGTGTTAAGGTAGATGATACGAGGATCAAGCCCTCATACTCCTATGCTCATTACCTCCTTCATATGAGCATTTCATTGATACTCTGCTAAATGGGAGAGATGATATCTCTGTAGAAGATGTCAAGGCTTCCCTAAACTCTAAGGAGTTGAAACGGCGAGTATTAGAAACTCATGGCGAAGATAGGGCAGATGGCTTGATGGTGAGAGAGAGAGCTGAGAAAAGGAGTTTGGTAAAAAGGGCAAAGCTAGATCAAAATCCAAGTCAGTAAAGAAAGGAAAATGTTATGAATGCAACCAAAGAGGACATATCAAGAAAGATTGTCCTAAATTAAAGGGGAAAGGCAAAGTTGAGGAGGAGTCTTCTTCTGATACAACGAATGTTGTTCAAGAGGAGACTGTAGAAGACGAGACCGTTCTGTCGATCTCTACTAGCACCTCCGGGGATGACTGGATTCTTGATTCTGGTTGTACCTTCTATATGTGTCCTCACAGGGAATGATTTTCTACTTACACAACAGTATGCTCTCCCAGTATGCAGAGTCGAATGGAGAATCTCTTATATTCTCGGGCACCCTCTATTAAAATTTGAAAATACTACACACCCTAGTTACTTACACATTTTAGATGTATATTAAATTTTTTTATTTGAACGAAACTATGGTGAGGTGAGAGGCCACGTCATCTATTCATTTGTAAAATCTAACCCCGAATAATAAAAAAATTTAAAAATAAATAAAAAATAGTTATTTATTGAGTTCATATAATTTTTGAGTATTTTTTATTTTATTTAATCTTCTTGGATTCAGCTATATGGATGTAAATGTGGCGAAGACTCGATCTTAATTGTCAAAGTCCAAGTCCTCGACTTGGACATTGTATTGTCCAAATCTTCTACTTAGATGTTATTTCATCTAAGTCGATCAGCTATATATTTAGGCATTGCATTGCCTAACTCTCTTCATCTAATAATTTTCATATAAAAATCTCAAATATATTATTACTATTTATTTTCATATAATTCCTTTTATAAATTCATTTTAATATTATTATTTATTTTAAAGTTCTTCATTTTTATGTTTAAATATTTTGATATATTCTATAATATAAATACACTATCAAAATATATGAAGTTTTATAGAAAAATTAGTATTAATACTACAAAGTAAAATTTAAAAGGGATAAAAGTTACTTCTTACAATTTAACGTCACAATTCAATTTGAATGTTTTATTTTTAAAAATTTTTAAATATATTTTATGAAATAAATATATCATTAAAATAATAAATTCTTGATAAGTATTATCATCAATACAACTAACTAAAATTTAAAAGTGATAAACATTACTTTTTTATAATTTAACGTCACTATTCACTTTAAAGTTTTTTATTTTTATTCTTTTTGAAATATTTTTAATATAGTTTTTAAAATAAATCTACCTTCAAAATAATAGAATTTGTGATATAAGTCTCATTAATACTATTAATTAAAATTTAAAAGTGATACACTATTACATTTTACAATTTACCGTTGCTATTGACTTTGAAGTATTTCATTTTTAAAAATTTAAATATCTTGAATATATTCTATGTAATAAATATACTGCAAAATAGTAATTTTTTTGATAAAAATATCATTCATTATACTAATTAAAATTTAAAAGTGTTAAAAAGATTTACTATGTTTAGATATTTGAGCCACGAAGAGAGAGAGAGAGAGAGATGTCCTGGGTTAGAATGACGAAGCTAGCTGGGTGGAGTACGGAACGTAGAGTTAACTAACTGGTTTTGACCCGGATTATCTTGATCCGGGTATCAAAGCATTTTTGGGGTTAACCCTCGGTGAAAACTGAGCTAACCGGTTGTGGCTATTACCCGTAATATCAAAGCGGGGGGGGGGGGGGGGGGGTTAATATAACAAAGATTGACAAGGATAATTAATCAGGATAGAACAAATCAAAATAATTAATCAAGATAATATTATAATATCAACAACTCAGCATCATAATCCATAGGCGGATAATACTTATCTTGAAGATATTTAAGAGAGAGAGAGAGGTGGTTACGGCCTTCTGTGGAAGTGTTAAAATCCAAATAATTTTTACGAGGAAGAATAAAAAATGGCAGCTAAATTACGTAGTAGAAACAAGGAAATTTCTCTGCATCACAATCCATATATAGGTAGATTAATACTTATCTTAAAGATAGTTAAGAGAGAGAGAGAGAGATCAGAGAGAGAGAGAGAGGGGGCGGTGGTTACGGCCTTATGTGTGAGTGATAAAATTCAAATAATTTTCAGAGGAAGAATAAAAAATGGCAGTAATTTATGTAGAAGTTTGTTGAGAGAGAGAGAGGGAGAGAGAGGGGCGAGTTTGACTAGGAGGTAACTTCTTATTTTTTTAATTGGGGAAGCTTAACTAAGAGTTAACTTATTCCCTTCAGATTAGGATAGTTTTTAACTCCCGATAGGATTCGGTCCACGCTCTTAATTTATCCACAACAAAATTCTCAAGAGATAACATCCCCAAAAAATATAACCAATTAATTAATTAAGTACCACACTATAAAATCTTCACGGTGGGGTCACTTGTCATTTTTACACCCTTCAGTCTCTACATATTTAAAGATAGGGTTCGCGGCCAGTAGTTAACGTTATTCAATCCGGATCCAGATTTTACGGATCCCCTCTTTTATAGAGGGATAGATGAAAGGAGAGTTATCTCTTATAGATTATTTTCTTTGTGCATTTTAATCTCATTTATTTAAAAAAATAATTAATTAGCTATATCCCTTTGGATAAAAGGGGATTAACTTCTCTTTTATTTCATTTACTTTTGGTTGCATTTATGATAAAAGTTGATTTCATTTTCTTTTGGTTGCACCGAAGGATAAACAGTGAATTAACTATGTCAATTAAGGACTTAAATTCCCCTACATAATTTCTTGACCTCAATTATAATGATTTAAATATTTTTTTAATAATTTATGTCTCCTATCCTTAAGTAATCTTAAATGTCTATCAACATACATCAACTTAGCTAATCCATCTTATTTGATGTAAACATACAATGTAGATAATTTAATTAATTATGTAATCATATTAATGTTAGAGATAATAATATTTTTTTACATTTGACGTGAAATTACATAATCATTCAGACACAATAATTCTCCTTTTTTTACATTTCATGTGTAATTACGTAAGATGCTTCTTTTCTTTTAACGTTTCACATGTAATTGCACAAATGTTTAGACAATATTTTTTACATTTCACATTTAATTATGTAAACATTTAGACTTATTAATTTTTTTAGTTGACATGTACTTACGTAAACGTTTAGATGCATTACTCTATTTTTTGACATTAATGTTTTAATCACTTAAATATTGACACTCAGTAATGTATTCTTTTTTTCACATCTAATTACGTTCATGTTGTACCAACATGTAGTTACATAATTACGTAAACATTTAGACTAAATAATTTCTCATATTATCTCTTCCCAAGCTTAGTCCAGTGATAAGATTTGAACATTCAACAACAAAAAAAGTCAAAGTGGAGACAAATTCACATACAAAGAGATACATGAACTAACAAAATGATTGCATTGTAATTACAAATAAATTTTAAGGGATTTTACTTGACGTAGTGTCTTGATATTTTTTATTTTTTATTATTTTTTTTTGAACTGACTCTCAAGATATCATAACTTGGGATGCATGCCATGCCACCATCAGATTATCCCCAAAAGTTAATATAACAAAGATTGACAAGGATAATTAATCAGGATATAACAAATCAAAATAATTAATCAAGATAATATTATAATATCAACAACTCAGCATCATAATCCATAGGCGGATAATACCTATCTTGAAGATATTTAAGAGAGAGAGAGAGGTGCTTACGGCCTTCTGTGGGAGTGTTAAAATCCAAATAATTTTTACGAGGAAGAATAAAAAATTACAGCTAAATTACGCAGTAGAAACAAAGAAATTTCTCTGCATCACAATCCATATATAGGTAGATAAATACTTATCTTAAAGATATTTAAGAGAGAGAGAGAGGGGGCGGTGGTTACGGTCTTATGTGTGAGTGGTAAAATTCAAATAATTTTAAGAGGAAGAATAAAAAATGGCAGCAATTTATGTAGGAGTTTGTTGAGAGAGAGAGGGAGAGAGAGGGGCGAGTTTGACTAGGAGGTAACTTCTTATTTTTTTAATTGGGGAAGCTTAACTAAGAGTTAACTTATTCCCTTCAGATTATGATAGTTTTTAACTCCCGATAGGATTCGGTCCACGCTCTTAATTTACCCACAACAAAATTCTCAAGAGATAATATCCCAAAAAAATATAACCAATTAATTAATTAAGTACCACACTATAAAATCTTCACGGTAGGGTCACTTGTCATTTTTACACCCTTCAGTCTCTACATATTTAAAGATAGGGTTCGCGGCCAGTAGTTAACGTTATTCAATCCGGATCCAGATTTTACGGATCCCCTCTTTTATAGAGGGATAGATGAAAGGAGAGTTGTCTCTTCTGGATTATTTTCTTCATGCATTTTAATCTCATTTATTTTAAAAAATAATTAATTAGCTATATCCCTTTGGATAAAAGGGGATTAACTTCTCTTTTATTTCATTTACTTTTGGTTGCATTTATGATAAAAGTTGATTTCATTTTCTTTTGGTTGCACCGAAGGATAAACAGTGAATTAACTATGTCAATTAAGGACTTAAATTCCCCTACATAATTTCTTGACCTCAATTATAATGATTTAAATATTTTTTTAATAATTTATGTCTCCTATCCTTAAATAATCTTAAATGTCTATCGACATACATCAAACTTAGCCAATCCATCTTATTTGATGTAAACATACAATGTAGATAATTTAATTAATTATGTAATCATATTAATGTTAGAGATAATAATATTTTTTTACATTTGACGTGAAATTACATAATCATTCAGACACAATAATTCTCCTTTTTTTACATTTCATGTGTAATTACATAAGAAGCTTCTTTTCTTTTACCGTTTCACATGTAATTGCACAAATGTTTAGACAATATTTTTTACATTTCACATTTAATTATGTAAACATTTAGACTTATTAATTTTTTTAGTTGACATGTACTTACGTAAATACTTAGATGCATTACTCTATTTTTTAACATTAATGTTTTAATCACTTAAATATTGACACTCATTAATGTATACTTTTTTTCACATCTAATTACGTTCACGTTGTACCAACATGTAGTTACATAATTACGTAAACATTTAGACTAAATATTTTCTCATACTATCTCTTCCCAAGCTCAGTCCAGTGATAAGATTTGAACATTCAACAACAAAAAAAGTCAAAGTGGAGACAAATTCACATACAAAGAGATACATGAACTAACAAAATGATTGCATTGTAATTACAAATAAATTTTAAGGGATTTTACTTGATGTAGTGTCTTGATAACTTTTATTTTTTATTAATTTTTTTTGAAGTGACTCTCAAGATATCATAACTTGGGATGCATGCCATGTCACCATCAGATTATCCCCAAAAATTAAAAATAAAATGTACCACTTTTTAAAAGAATAGGCTCAACACTATTCATTTGATCTTATTTCTTTTTTTTTCAATTTTTTTCGTAATCCAATGATAATGTGGTTTGCACCTTAAGTTAATTAGGATATCTTAGAACTCACTTTATTTTTTTTTAAATAAAAAAATTAAAAGTCTTGCACACCCATGGTGTGGAGCCATTACAATAATAGCTAATGGTGACTCTAAATTTTATCCATGAGTATACACATATATTAAGTGCATTTATAAATATTTAAAAAATCTATTTTCAAGGAAATGAAAAGTAGATTATTTGAAGAAGAGTTAAGACATTAACTCACAAATATTATCATTTCAAAATTATTATTGAAAATAGCAACATAAAAGGATGTTATTAAAAGTTCATTTAGGTACCATTTAATTTTGTTACATAATTTATGACATAATTAAATTCCTATTTTAGTCTATATATATGTAAAGAAATTGTGCATTCTATATATAATAAATGATGACATGTATTTCTAAAGCTCAATCCGATCGGATCAGTCGCACCGACGGACTTCTAATATGGGGTTACCGTTCATCTAGATCTAAATTTTACTGATCCCCTTTTTTATAGAGGGATAGATAAAGGGAAAGTTATCTCTTCTGGATTATTTTATCATGTATTTTAATCGCATTTGTTTTGAAAATCAATGGGCTATATCCCTTTGGATAAAAGGAGATTAACTTCTCTTTTATTTAATTTGCTTTGGTTGCATTTAGAATAAAAATTGATTTCATTTGTTTTGATTGTACCGAAGGATAAACAATGACTTAACTATGTCAATTGAATTAAATTCTCATATTTTATTGACCTCAATTACAGTGATTCTAACATATTTTTTTAATAACTAATGTCTTCTATCCTCAAATTATTTTAAATGTCTATCAACACATATCCAACTTAGTCGATTCATCTTATTTGATGTAAACATACAATATAAATAATTTAATTAATGATGTAATCATATTAATGTTAGATATAGTAATATTTTTTTACATTTAGACGTGATATTACATAATCATTCAGATCCAATAATCTCCATTTTTTTACATTTCATGTGTAATTACGTAAGATGCTTCTTTTCTTTTAACGTTTCACAAGTAATTGCACAAATGTTTAGACAATATTTTTTACATTTCACATTTAATTATGTAAACATTTAGACTTATTAATTTTTTTAGTTGACATGTACTTACGTAAACGTTTAGATGTATTACTCTATTTTTTGACATTAATGTTACAATCATTTAAACATTGACACTCATTAATGTATTCTTTTTTTCATATCAAATTACGTTCACGTTGCACCAACATGTAGTTACGTAATTACGTAAATATTCAGACTAAATAATTTCTCATATTGTCTCTTCTCAAGCTCAGTCCAGTGATAAGATTTGAACATTCAACAACAAAAAAAGTCAAAGTGGAGACAAATTCACACACAAAGAGATACATGAACTAACAAAATGATTGCATTGTAATTGTAAATAAATGTTAATAGATTTGACTTGACGCAGTGTCTTGATATTTTCTATTTTTTATTAATTTTTTTTGAAGTGACTCTCAAGATATCATAACTTGGAATGTATGCCATGTCACCATCAGATTATCTCCAAAAATTAAAAATAAAATGTACTGCTTTTTAAAAGAATAGACTCAACACTACTCATTTGATCTGATTTCTTTTATTTTTTCAATTTTTTTCGTAATCCAATGATAATGTGGTTTGCACCTTAAGTTAATTAGGATATCTTAGAACTCACTTTATTTTTTTAAAAATAAAAAAAATTAAAAGTCTTGCACACCTATGGTGTGGAGTAATGACAGTAATAGCTAATGGTGACTCTAAATTTTGTCCATGATTATACACATATATTAAATACATTTATAAATATTTGGAGAATCTATTTTTAGGGAAAGGAAAAGTGGATTATTGGAAGAAGAGTTAAGACACTAACTCACAATTATTATCGTTTCAAAATTATTATTGAAAGTAGCAACATAAAAGGATGTTATTAAAAGTCCGTTTAGGTACCATTTAATTTTGTTACATAATTTATGACATAATTAAATTCCTATTTTAGTGTATATATATGTAAAGAAATCATGCATTCTATATATAATAAATGATGGACATGTAATTCTAAAGCTCAATCCGATCGGATCAGTCGCACCGACGGACTTCCAATATGGGACTACCGTTCATCTAGATCCAAATTTTACTGATCCCCTTTTTTATAGAGAGATGGATAAAGGGAAAGTTATCTCTTCTGGATTATTTTATCATGTATTTTAATCTCATTTATTTTGAAAATCAATGGGTTATATCCCTTTGGATAAAAGGAGATTAACATCTCTTTTATTTAATTTACTTTGGTTGCATTTAGAATAAAAATTGATTTCATTTGTTTTGATTATACTGAAGGATAAACAGTGACTTAACTATGTCAATTGAATTAAATTCCCATATTTTATTGACCTCAATTACAATGATTCTAACATATTTTTTTAATAACTAATGTCTTCTATCCTCAAATTATTTTAAATGTCTATCAACACATATCCAACTTAGTCGATTCATCTTATTTGATGTAAACATACAATATAAATAATTTAATTAATGATGTAATCATATTAATGTTAGACAGAATAATATTTTTTACATTTAGACGTGATATTACATAATCATTCAGACACAATAATCTCCCTTTTTTTTACATTTCATGTGTAATTACGTAAGATAATTCTTTTCTTTTAACGTTTCACAAGTAACTGCACAAATCTTTAGACAATATTTTTTACATTTCACATTTAATTATATAAACATTTAGACTTATTAATTTTTTTAGTTGACATGTACTTACGTAAACGTTTAGATGTATTACTCTATTTTTTGACATTAATGTTATAATCACTTAAACATTGACACTCATTAATGTATTCTTTTTTTCACATCAAATTACGTTCACGTTGCACCAACATGTAGTTACGTAATTACGTAAATGTTCAGACTAAATAATTTCTCATATTGTCTCTTCTCAAGCTCACTCCAGTGATAAGATTTGAATATTCAACAACAACAAAAGTCAAAGTGGAGACAAATTCACACACAAAGAGATACATGAACTAACAAAATGATTGCATTGTAATTGTAACTAAATGTTAATAGATTTGACTTGATGTAGTGTCTTGATATTTTTTATTTTTATTAAATTTTTTTGAAGTGACTCTCAAGATATCATAACTTGGAATGTATGCCATGTCACCATCAGATTATCTCCAAAAATTAAAAATAAAATGTACTACTTTTTAAAAGAATAGACTCAACACTATTCATTTGATATGATTTCTTTTATTTTTTCAATTTTTTTCGTAATCCAATGATAATGTGGTTTGCACCTTAAGTTAATTAGGATATCTTAGAACTCACTTTATTTTTTTAAAAATAAAAAAATTAAAAGTTTTGCACACCCATGGTGTGGAGCAATGACAATAATAGCTAATGGTGTAAGGCCCGTGCCTTAGTGGATCCTTAGTGGTTTGAATCTAATATTTGTTCTGGAATTTCTGACTATTTTCCTGCATTTTTAGGAATTTTTCTGATATTTTTCCGGATTTATTTGGAGTTAATTGAGGGTTATTAGAAATTAATAAGATTTTAATATATATAATAATTATATTATATATATAATAATTTTATTTTATTTTCTTTTAATCCCTCACCCTCACACCCTCTCTCTCTCCCCCGTCGATCTCTTTCTCTCACGCTCTCTCTCTCTCTCTTCGTTCGATCGCCCTCTCCCCTCTGCTAGGGAAAGCAGGGGAGACGACGTCGGATTGAAGCGTGGTTGGTGCCGGTGGATTCCTCGCGTCGAGAGGAACGCGTGGGTACCCATTTCGGCACGGTTCGGTGATCGTGGGAGCGGGACGGTGTGTGAAGGCCCCGTGAACCCTCCTCCGTGCATGCGGCGTTTCCGGCCGTTTCGGGTTGCAAGAGGTAGGGGGATGGACTCCTGAACTTGCTAGGATCAATTCCTGTAGCTAGTTCGCTTGATTAGAACCCCGTAGCATGCATAATGTTCATTTTTCCATATTTAGAGTTTTAGCTTGATTCTCGAGTTTAATGCATGGTGGGCTTTGCATGTGATGTTTTTAGCTGTTATATTGTTGTTTGGGATGTATGGTTTGACAGGAAACAGGTTTTACATCGTTACCCGACGATTTCCATCTTCCGGGAGGGAACCAGTTTTCAAACCTAACCCGTCCGTGACCCAGGTGGTGTGACGGTCCTTCCAGGAACCGTCACACGCCTAACGGTCCTTGGGGGACGCGTTACATCGATGTAACGGACCGTTGACGAGGCGTTACATTGAGAGTAACGGTGGGGCTCCCATCCGTTACTCGTTTGTCGTTTTGCGTTGACCGGGTGAGGCGGTTAACCTGACGGCCAGTCGGCCGGCCGTCAGGGTGCCCCGACGCGCCTGGGCGAGCGCGTCACATCGCCTGCGAACGGTTTTAGAATGCTGCGTATTGTTTTTGGCCTCGGGTGAATGTAACGGCTAGGACCCAGCGCGTTATAGTCGATGTAACGCGCTGTGCCCCGACCGTCGGGCTGAGTGACGGTGAGGCCGTAGGCCGTCACTCTTCGTTTGGTTCGCTTTGGGCTGGAACTTCGGTGGATGTAACGGGTAGGGGCGGACGCGTCATTCTTGATATAACGCGCCAGTCCCCGACCGTTACTCATCTGTAGCGCATGGGCAGCAGACCGCCACTTGCCTGTTGGTTTCAAAAAGCACCAGCCTATTCCTTGTGTGGCGACCCGGATTCTGGATACCCGGTGCACCCGGTATAAATACCGAATACACGTGATATCACATGGGACCCGCGAGGCCTCCCAAGCGCGGGAAAGCGCCAAAGGGAAAAAGGAGTGTGTGGAATACATTGAAGCTAGCAGATATAACAGTAAGCAATTAAATTTCATTAGATTAGATTGCTAAAGTAGCAGAAATAAAATTACCTTTTCATTAATAATTTCAATAATTACGATTATACACCAGAGTCCAGCCCAAGGAAAGACAACAAGTCTAACACAGTACAGTCTGACAGAAAGAAACGTACACTGAAGTAGGGGAAAACCCGATGCAGGTACAGCTGGCAGCTACAGCGAACGCGCTCCACGAGGAACAGCAGAGGCAGACTGTAAGGCCCGTGCCTTAATGGATCCTTGATGATTTTTGCTCTATTATTTGTTCTGGAATTTCCGGCTATTTTCCTGGATTTTTAGGAATTTGTCTGATATTTTTCCGGATTTATTTGGAGTTATTTGAGGGTTATTAGAATTAATGAGATTTTAATATATATAATAATTATATTATATATATTTTAATTTCTTTATTTTTTTCTTTTAATCCCTCTCTCACCCTCTCTCCCCCGTCGATCTCTCTTTTTCTCACCCTCTCTCTCTCCTCCATGCGATCGTCCTTTCCCCTTCCTAGGGATCGCGGACGAGACGAGGTCGGATTGAGACAAGGTTGGCGCCGTTGGATTCCTCGCGTCGAGATGAGCGCGTAGGTGTCCACTTCGGCATGGTTCGGTGATCGTGGGAGCGAGGTGGAGCGTGAAGGCTTCGTAGCTCTTCCTCCTTGCATGCGGTCTTTTCTTCGGTTTCGACTTGCGAGAGGTAGGGGGATGGAATCCTGATCTCGCTAGGATCATTTCCTGTGGCTCGTTCCGTTGATTAGAGCCCGTGGCATGCATAATGTTCATTTCTTCCATTTGTAGGGTTTTAATGAAATTCTTGAGATTAATGCTTATTAGGCCTTGCATGTGATGTTTTTAGTTGTTATATTGTCGTATGGGTTGCATGGTTTGACAGGTTACAGGTTTTACGTCGTTACCCGGTGATTCAGATCATCCGGGAGGGAACCGATTTTTATATATAACCCGTCCGCGACCCAGGTGAAGTGACGGTCTCGCCAGGAACCGTCACATCTCCGACGGTCTTTCATGAGCACGTTACTTCAATGTAACGGCCCATCGTGGGTGCGTTACATTGAGAGTAACGGTAGGGCTCCCAGCCGTCGCTCCCTCGTTGATTTACGTTGGTTTGGTCAGGCGGTGCGCCCGACTGCCAGTCGGCCGGCCGTCGTTTTCAAGCGACGCGCCGAGCCCGGGGCGTCGTTTCGCCTGCGATTGATTTAAACGGTATACGTTGATTTTAGGCCTCGAGTGAAAGTAACGGCGGTGCTCCTGCGCGTTGCTTCGAAGCAACGCATAGGACCCCCACCGTCACTCTCCCTCTTAGGTCCTTTGAGCTGGAACTCAGGTGGAAGTAACGGATGGAGACCAGCGCGTCGTTCTTGGTGTAACGCGCCAATCCCCGACCGTCACTTTCAAGTAGCGCGTGGGTATTAGACCGCCGCTTCCCTGATGGTTTTAATATGTTGCCAGCCCATTTGTTATGCGTTCCTTTTTATACTCATGCCATATTCGTATTGTTTTAAATGTTTAGTGGCGTGTTTTATTACCATTAGAGTAGCCTTTCTTTCCACGCAATGGAGCCACTGTTGTTGCCCTAAGGTCTGTTGAGTGCCGACCCGCTTGAGGATGGCGGAGGGGTGTGTTTCCCATGTACAGTTTATAAGCTAGTTCCGTGGGTTCCCAGCCAATGGTAGCGTCCTACCAAGGGGGAAAACTAGCTAGAGGGCCTGGCTCAGGCTAGAGTCAGTGTGTGCACACGTGGTCGGAGACTGTGGACTGACACCGACGGGTGCCACTCCGACTGGTCACTTGGTTTGGTACTGTTTACGCGCTTAGCTTGTCGCTTCGTCGACTGCGAGTGCTTGAGACGCAGTGTAAGTCGTTAGTGGACGCTTCTGGTTTCTGCTCCAGTGGTTGTCCTTCCTTGTTGCTTGGATTAGTTGAGACTTATTCTCTTTGGTAGCTTTAGTTTTAATCGCTTGCGTTTAGTTAGCTGTGGCATGCTTTAGCTGTTATACTTGCTTAGTTAGAGTCTGCAGCTTTACTTGAGTAGTTATTCATGCCATTGCCTGTTAGCTATTTAAATGCATGCTCTACTTGCCTTTATTTATGCGTGTATGCTTGTTTAGTGCGAGGTAGGGATCCGCGTGACCCCTACTGAGTCTGGCTGTGACTCACCCTTTCTCCTTTCAGGTGAGCCGCGCCCGTCGTCTCCCGGTGCTTCGTGAGCCGTTTTGGAGACCGTGTTAGCTGCCAGCTTTAGTTGAGTCACCTTTTGAGGCTTGTTCGTACTTTTGCCGGGGTATGCCCCGCGTAGTTGTACCTTATGGACTAGTACTCTTGTTTCTCTGGACTAGTATATGAATATCACTCTAGTTATTTTTGAATTGCTTCCGCACTTGTGTTAATTTCTTTACTTAATTGTAAATTGCGCGTTCCAAATTCCAATTCGTTATGCATATCCCTCAGCACTTTTCTTCTAACCCTTCAGGGGCCTCATCAGCCTCTTGGGTGGCTTACCCAGTTCTTGGTATCGGTGTATCGATGTTATCGGTATATCGGTATCCTGAACTCTGGGTCGTTACAGTTGGTATCAGAGCATTAGTTGAGGAATTGTATAAGGAATTGAAATTTGCGCTTGTCCAGAGCTAGTCCTGTTGTCGTCTATTGCTGGCATAGGATGTTTTCCGTGTGATTGATTAATTGCGATTGATTTGCGTTTTGGCAGTGTAATTATGCCTCCCCGTCGAGGAAGACCCCCTCGAGCTCCTCGTGTTCCTCGAGATGCGCCCAGGGAAGATAGTGGTTCTGCACCTCCTCCTACAGTTCCTGCTGTTCCAGTTGTTCCTCCTCCAGCGCCGGTTATTGCTCCTCCAGTTGAAGCGCCTGGCAGTCAAGGCAAGGCATTGAAAGAATTTCTTATGTTCAATCCGCCTGCTTTCGATGGTCAAGCTGATCCAGAGGTGGCAAGGTAATGGTTGGACGCAATCGAGCGTGTGTTCGTATCGATGGAGTGTGCTGAAGATGAAAAAGTTATGCTTGCTGCTTTTCAACTCCAGGGTACATCCATCACGTGGTTGAAACCCGAGTGGTAGATTGCCTTCCGTTCAAGACCTCTTCGGCAGATCACTTGGGCAGAGTTTGTTGCTGCTTTCGAGCGTGCCTATACTCCTGCCTGTCTTCAGATGGACAAGATGTATCAATTTATGGAGCTGACTCAGGGCAGTATGACTGTGCTTCAGTATCGGAATAGGTTTATGGAATTGGGTCAGCACGCGCCTCATGTGCTGGCTAGTGAAGCTTTGAAGACTCAGCAATTTTTGCGAGGTTTGAGGCCTGAATTGAAGATGCCTCTTATCGCCAGTCGTGTTGCGGATCTTGATAGTGCGTGCCAGACAGCGGTGGCTTTAGAGCTGGAGATGACGAGACCTGGTGGATATCCTCAGGCAGGGTTAGTGCAGTCGGTAGCTCAGTCGCAGCAGACTTACCGACCGCCAGTGCCAGGTGTTCCCTCGGTCCAGTTAGAGATTTCTAGTGCTTCCTCTCCTTCCAAGCCCAAGTTCAAGCGGTTCAAGAAGAAGAAGAAGTTTTTCCAACAGCCGTCCGGTACAGATTCTGTTCAGCAGCCGACAGCACCTTCTTCTCAGACTCGGCAGAGCTCAGCTGTCAGTCAGCCATGGACGTGTAGGAGATGCGGTAGTCATCATAAGGGCCAGCCGTGTTCTCTTCCTGTTGTTTGCTTTAGGTGTGACCAGCCGGGTCATGTGGTTCGTGATTGCCCGCTGAGGCCGAAACAATTGCAAGTTCCTCAGTTTTCTCAACCTCAGCAGCCGCAATTCAGACCTCCGACTGCACCTCAAGCTCAGCAATTTTACTCTCAAGCGTCGGTGTCTTCTCAGCAATCTTCAGCTGGTTCTAAGAAGCAGAAAGGCAAGGTTTCTCATTTGACTAGATCTGATGCTATTGCGTCCCATCTTGTGGAAGGTACGATTATGCTTTATGGTCATTCAGCTCGTGTCTTATTTGATTCTGGTGCTTCTCACTCTTTTATTTATGAAGATTTCATGGCCTGTATTCTAGACTTCCGAGGTATCCTGTGAGATGTTTGTTGAATTGCCTTCTGGAGATTTCTTGGTTACACCTTTGTGCCTGGAAGAATCTCCTGTGATGATTGATAATCACCAGTTACCGGCAAGATTGTATGCGTTGCAGCTGGCAGATTATGATGTTATTCTGGGAATGGATTGGTTGGAGCATTATGGAGCTGTGGTTGACTGCAGATCTAAGAAAGTCTATTTTCACCCACAGGGAAAATCAGCCTTTTATTTTCAAGGTATTCGATCCCGATCTTCTCGTATGATTATTTCTGCTATTCGAGCCTATAGGTTGCTTGGCGCAGGTTGCCAGGGATTCCTTGCTTCAGTGGTTATTGTTGAAAAATCACGACGGGATGTTTGTGATATTTCAGTTGTCTGTGAATTCCCTGATGTGTTTCCTGACGAGTTGCCAGGCTTGCCCCCAGAGCGAGAGATAGAAATGGTGATTGAACTGATTCCAGGTACCGACCCCTTAGCAAAGCCACCGTACCGAATGGCTCCAGCTGAATTGAACGTACTGCGTGCACAGCTACTAGAGTTACTGGAAAAAGGTTATATTCGTCCCATTTTTTCTCCGTGGAGTGCCCCAGTGCTGTTTGTGAAAAAGAAAGATGGAAGCCTGAGACTTTGTATTGATTACAGGCAGTTGAATCAGGTGACTATCAAGAATAAGTATCCGCTTCCCAGGATTGATGATTTATTTGACCAGTTACAGTCTGCTACTGTCTTTTCACGGATTGATCTCAGATCTGGCTATTTTCAGTTACGGATCCGGGAATCCGATGTGGAGAAGACAGCTTTCAGCACTCGATATGGTCACTTTGAATTTCTGGTTATGCCGTTTAGTTTGACTAATGCCCCAACAGCTTTTATGGACCTAATGCAGCGTATCTTTCGTCCATTTCTGGACCAGTTTGTGGTGATCTTTGTTGATGATATTATGATCTATTCTACCTCTGATAATGATCATGTGCAGCATTTGAGGATCGTTCTGCAGACTCTAAGAGATCACGAGCTTTATGCGAAGTTTAGTAAATGTGAATTCTGGCTTCGGGAAATTCATTTTCTTGGTCATGTGATTTCTGGTGATGGAGTGGCAGTGGACCCTGCAAAGATCGATGCTATTTTGAGTTGGCAGAGACCGAGAACTGTAACAGAGATTCAAAGTTTTCTAGGTTTGGCTGGGTATTACCGCAGATTCATTTAAGACTTTGCGAAAATTGCAGCCCCGATGACTAGATTGACTCATAAGGATGTGTCCTTTGTCTGGTCGGATCAGTGTGAGGCTAGCTTTGTTGAATTGAAAAGGTTATTGACTTCTTCTCCTGTGTTGACTTTGCCTTCCGGCTCGGGTGGATTTATGGTCTGTACAGATGCTTCTCGAGTAGGTTTGGGTGCAGTGCTAATGCAACATGGTAAGGTTATTGCATATGCATCCCGGCAGTTGAAACAACATGAAGGAAATTATCCCACGCATGATCTAGAGCTAGCTGCAGTTGTTTTTGCCTTAAAGATCTGGAGACATTATCTGTATGGTGAGAAATTTCAGATTTTCACCGATCATCAGAGTTTACAGTATATTTTCTCTCAGAAAGATCTGAATCTCAGGCAGAGGCGATGGATGGAATTCATGAAAGATTATGACTTTACACTCTCCTATCAACCTGGTAAAATGAATGTAGTGGCTGATGCTCTGAGCAGGAAAGTGCAGGTCAGTCATTTGTTGCTTCATGAATGGAAATTATGGGAACAGCTTCCAAGTGAGGCATTCAGTGTAGAGTTTCCTGCTGATCCGAAGATGGCAGTTTGTGCTAGCTTGGTTTTGGGTTCAGCTTTATATCATCAGATTAAAGATGCCCAGCAGGCTGATTCTGATTTGGCTCGTGTTATATCAAGCTATGATGTGGATTTTGATACGGAGCTAGTTGTCAGTCTTCAAGGCAGATTATATATTCCCGCTGATGATGATTTAAGACTTGAGATTCTGAGTGAGGCCCATGGTTCTCGTTTTGCTATTCATCCGGGTGTCACCAAGATGTATCAGAATTTGAAGAAGCAGTTCTGGTGGCCAGGTATGAAGAAAGACGTGGCTGTGTTTGTTTCTAAGTGCTTGACTTGTCAGTTAGTTAAAGCCGAACATCAAAAGCCAGGTGGTTTGCTTCAGCCGTTAGAGATTCCGATGTGGAAATGGGACCATGTTACTACAGATTTTGTGGTGGGTTTGCCTCGGACTTCTCAGGGTTTTGATGGCATCTGGTTGTTAGTCGACATATTGACTAAAACTGCCAGATTGTTGTCGATTAAAGTTACTTGGAATGTGCAGAGATTGGCCGAGCTGTATGTGCAGAAGATCGTGCCACTGCATGGAATTCCTGTTTCACTTGTGTCAGATCGTGACCCACGTTTTACCTCCGGCTTCTGGCATAGTTTCCAGAAAGATTTGGGCACTGAGTTAGCTTTCAGTTCAGCATATCACCCTCAGTCAGATGGCCAGTCAGAGAGGACTATTCAGACTTTGGAGGACATGCTGAGATTGTGTTGCCTTGATTGGCAGGGTTCGTGGAGTCAGCATTTGCCACTTGTTGAATTTGCTTATAATAACAGTTTTCATACCAGTATTGGTATGGCTCCTTATGAAGCACTTTATGGTCGTCCTTGTCGAACTCCTCTGAACTGGTTTGATGTTGGGGACAGATTGTTGACAGGGCCTGACATGGTGCAGCAATGTTCTGATGTGGTTCGTCTGATCAGGCAGAGATTGTTGACGGCTCAGAGTCGACAGAAAAGCTACGCAGATCAGCGCAGACGTCCACTACAATTTGAACCTGGAGATATGGTGTTTGTTAAAATATCTCCGATGAAAGGTGTTTCCAGATTTGGGAAGCGTGGAAAGCTTAGCCCGCGGTATGTTGGCCCTTTTCCGATTGTTGGAACTATTGGTCAGGTGGCTTATCGTTTGCAACTTCCTGCGGCTATGCAAGCTGTTCACGATGTGTTCCACGTGTCTCAATTGAGGAAATATGTGCCAGATGCTTCTCATGTTCTAGATGATTCAGTGTGGCCTGAGGTGACTGCTGATTTGTCCACGCCAGAATTTCCTATCAGATTTGAAGACCGTCGCGAGCAGCGGTTGAGAAATAAGGTTATTCCTCTGGTAAGAATTGTTTGGCAGCGTCACTCCGCTAATGAGTCTACTTGGGAGCGTGAAGATGAGATGCGTCAGCTTTTTCCCTTTTTATTCCAGTGAGGTATAAGTCCTTTCTCAGTTTCCTCCTTTTCGGTTGTTGTAAATTTCGTGGGCCAAATTTCTGTAAGGAGGGAGGGACTGTAAGGCCCGTGTCTTAATGGATCCTTGATGGTTTTTGCTCTATTATTTGTTCTGGAATTTCCGGCTATTTTCCTGGATTTTTAGGAATTTGTCTGATATTTTTCCAGATTTATTTGGAGTTATTTGAGGGTTATTAGAATTAATGAGATTTAATATATATAATAATTATATTATATATATTTTAATTTCTTTATTTTTTTTCTTTTAATCCCTCTCTCACCCTCTCTCCCCCGTCGATCTCTCTTTTTCTCACCCTCTCTCTCTCCTCCATGCGATCGTCCTTTCCCCTTCCTAGGGATCGCGGACGAGACGAGGTCGGATTGAGACAAAGTTGGCGCCGTTGGATTCCTCGCGTCGAGAGGAGCGCGTAGGTGTCCACTTCGGCATGGTTCGGTGATCGTGGGAGCGAGGTGGAGCGTGAAGGCTTCGTAGCTTTTCCTCCTTGCATGCGGTCTTTTCTTCGGTTTCGGCTTGCGAGAGGTAGGGGGATGGAATCCGGATCTCGCTAGGATCATTTCCTGTGGCTCGTTCCGTTGATTAGAGCCCGTGGCATGCATAATGTTCATTTCTTCCATTTGTAGGGTTTTAATGAAATTCTTGAGATTAATGCTTATTAGGCCTTGCATGTGATGTTTTTAGTTGTTATATTGTCGTATGGGTTGCATGGTTTGACAGGTTACAGGTTTTACGTCGTTACCCGGCGATTCAGATCGTCTGGGAGGGAACCGATTTTTATATATAACCCGTCCGCGACCCAGGTGAAGTGACGGTCTCGCCAGGAACGGTCACATCTCCGACGATCTTTCGTGAGCGCGTTACTTCAATGTAACGGCCCATCGTGGGTGCGTTACATTGAGAGTAACGGTAGGGCTCCCAGCCGTCGCTCCCTCGTTGATTTACGTTGGTTTGGTCAGGCGGTGCACCCGACGGCCAGTCGGCCGGCCGTCGTTTTCAAGCGACGCGCCGAGCCCGGGGCGTCGTTTCACCTGCGATTGATTTAAACGATATACGTTGGTTTTAGGCCTCGGGTGAAAGTAACGGCGGTGCTCCTGCGCGTTGCTTCGAAGCAACGCATAGGACCCCCACCGTCACTCTCCCTCTTAGGTCCTTTGAGCTGGAACTCAGGTGGAAGTAACGGATGGAGACCAGCGCGTCGTTCTTGGTGTAACGCGCCAATCCCCGATCGTCACTTTCAAGTAGCGCGTGGGTATTAGACCGCCGCTTCCCTGATGGTTTTAATATGTTGCCAGCCCATTTGTTATGCGTTCCTTTTTATACTCATGCCATATTCGTATTGTTTTAAATGTTTAGTGACATGTTTTATTACCATTAGAGTAGCCTTTCTTTCCACGCAATGGAGCCACTGTTGTTGCCCTAAGGTCTGTTGAGTGCCGACCCGCTTGAGGATGGCGGAGGGGTGTGTTTCCCATGCACGGTTTATAAGCTAGTTCCGTGGGCTCCCAGCCAATGGTAGCGTCCTACCAAGGGGGAAAACTAGCTAGAGGGCCTGGCTCAGGCTAGAGTCAGTGTGTGCACACGTGGTCGGAGACTGTGGACTGACACCGACGGGTGCCACTCCGACTGGTCACTTGGTTTGGTACTGTTTACGCGCTTAGCTTGTCGCTTCGTCGACTGCGAGTGCTTGAGACGCAGTGTAAGTCGTTAGTGGACGTTTCTGGTTTCTACTCCAGTGGTTGTCCTTCCTTGTTGCTTGGATTAGTTGAGACTTATTCTCTTTGGTAGCTTTAGTTTTAATCGCTTGTGTTTAGTTAGCTGTGGCATGCTTTAGCTGTTATACTTGCTTAGTTAGAGTCTGCAACTTTACTTGAGTAGTTATTCATGCCATTGCCTGTTAGCTATTTAAATGCATGCTCTACTTGCCTTTATTTATGCGTGTATGCTTGTTTAGTGCGAGGTAGGGATCCGCGTGACCCCTACTGAGTCTGGCTGTGACTCACCCTTTCTCCTTTCAGGTGAGCCGCGCCCGTCGTCTCCCGGTGCTTCGTGAGCCGTTTTGGAGACCGTGTTAGCTGCCAGCTTTAGTTGAGTCACCTTTTGAGGCTTGTTCGTACTTTTGCCGGGGTATGCCCCGCGTAGTTGTACCTTGTGGACTAGTACTCTTGTTTCTCTGGACTAGTATATGAATATCACTCTAGTTATTTTTGAATTGCTTCCGCACTTGTGTTAATTTCTTTACTTAATTGTAAATTGCGCGTTCCAAATTCCAATTCGTTATGCATATCCCTCAGCACTTTTCTTCTAACCCTTCAGGGGCCTCATCAGCCTCTTGGGTGGCTTCCCCAGTTCTTGGTATCGGTGTATCGATGTTATTGGTATATCAGTATCCTGAACTCTGGGTCGTTACACAGACGGTGAAACCCACCTGAAAAGCAACAGGGGTGAGTCTCTAAACAGAAACTCAGTAGGGGTCACACGGATCCCCACTGGAAAAACGAACAGTGGAACGAAAGCAACAGAAACAACGAGTGCAGCAAAGCAGGAAAAGCTACACTACAAAGCTGTAAACAGATAGGGTACAGTAGGAGTAGGGAACATGCTAAGAGCAAGGGGAGCTCAACAACAAAGAAGAGCGATGCCGTAAAACACGGAACAACGGCCACCGAGGAGAACTCGGCACCCTAAGCTACTCCAAACGGCAACATACGGTCAACCCCAAACTCACACAGTAGGGTAACCCAGTCCGTCAGCCAAAGCAAAGGCGAAGGTAGACGTCGACGCCGAAAACACAGACAAACACGACTGGAAACTTCGTGCACACAACCCCACGCATGACAAGAACGTCATGCAAACGACAGAACACTGACCTCGAGTATAGCCACAAGCGGGCAACTCGAAAAGGTCACAGCGCGCAAGAAAACGCCGAGAGTCACCGCACCAAGTGACAGGAGCACCCTCCTCCCAGAAGAACAGCCAGATGCGTCCACTAACGTCTTACACTGCGCCACAAGTGTCAAGTCACCCAAGGAGAGGACACACCAAGAACCAGGTCCGAGGAACAACAGTTCCAAGGAAACAAGGTACCACAGCACGAAACTACAGCACCAACTGTGAGTGACTAGTCAGGGCCACGCCCGTCGGCGCAAGTCCCTAGTCCCTGACCACGTGTGCACACACCGACCTCTACCTAGGTCAGGCCTCTAGCTAGTATTCCCCTCGGTAGGACGCTACCGTTGGCCGGGGCCTACGGAACTAGCTTAAAAACCGTACGTACCAAACGCAACAGGAAACACCCCTCCACCACTCCCGGTGGGTTGGCAGAAGCCTAGGGCTACAACTAGTGGAGGCTCACAAGGCACAGACTCCGAAACATAGGTGCTAAAGCACAGACAGTCTAAGAAAAGCCCTGTCTCGTGCACCACAAGGCACCAAGGTAGCTAGACAACCGCCAACAGACTCAGGATCAGGCAACTAGACCTACAATGCAACGATCCTTGAGTCAGACGACTCAATGGCAAGATCGTCACAAACAGCGGAACAAGCCGCTAATCGGTCTAATCCTAAGCCAGAAGAAACCACGCTCCGCAGAAAACAACACACGGAGATCTGAGGGAAACACCAAGAACCCTCAGACACGCCTGGACATGCAAACTAAGGTAAGACAACAACTCGAGGCATCCAGAAGCATTGTCTCGAGTCGGGCACAACCACCGAGACACACACACACACAAGGTCACATGTCAACCACTGGGTCACACCGGGTCGACCGGAACCAGACCAAAACACAAGCAAAAGTAGGATAGGAAATCCTACCTTAAGCAAGAGGACTCCTGGCTACCTTACAACGTAGTCCTAGCCCTCATAGGACGTCAAGAGACATCCACGGGACAGCGGGCAGACCACAAGGCCAAGCCAAGACAAGCAGAAACTGACAGAACGGAAATCGGAGCACAAGGCCTGTAACGCACCACCTCTAGACCGCTACAAGCATGTGACGGTCTAGACCAAGGCCGTTACACCCCAAGTGACGGTCGGGAGAGAGCCGTCACTCACACCGCCCTATCCAACTCTAAACACAGAAAACAACATGTAACGGCCAGCACCGGACGCATTACACACACCTGACACGCCAGACCGGGGCCGTCAGAACCAACAAAACCTCAAAACAAAACAGTGCTCGCATGATGTAATGCGCTAGGCCAAGCGCGCTACACCCGCCCAACGCGCAGGAACATGCGCGTTACTAACACAACCCGAAGACAGAAAACAAAGGCTGAGAGGCATGTAACGGCCAGCACAGGGCACGTTACAAACACCGGACGCACAGGGCCCCCACCGTCACATCCAACGGCGCAGCAACCCAACTCAGCCAAAACAACATGTAACGGTCAACAAGGACGCGTTACACAGGCCTAACGCACAGGGGTGTAGACACGCTATTCCTGACGTCTCCTGAGAAAGTTTCATATCACTATACAACGCCCCGCGACGGCTTACGCGTTTTGAATCACTTGAGTGCTTCCTTTTCTTGAGTCTTCGTCCGCCCTTTTCGGCATCCGGAGTCGTCTCGTCACGGCATTCGGACGGTATCAACACCAATCGGACGCACCGGAAGGTTCCAGAACAAGGAAGATGGTCTGGCAGTCGGCTGCCGAAGCCTTTTTTAGGGGACCCGGGGGGTCTTAATGGAGGCGTCCAGGCTCCTGGACGCCTCCATTACTTGAATTTATTTAATAACACAAAAAATACATAAAAAATATAAAAATTAATGGAGGCGTCCAGGCCCCTGGACGCCTCCATGAAAACAAATATAAAAAATACAAAATGCCAGCTTTGGCATAAAAACAAAATAAAAAATAAAAATAATATATTTATGGAGGCGTCCAGGCCCCTGGACGCCTCCATCAACTCCCTCACGGGCGCCGCCCACCGAACGACGGTTTGTCGTGTGTGAAAAAAATCCAAATTATGGAGACGTCCAGGCAGCTGGACGCGCCCATTTCAAAATCACGAGGCGCCGCTCACAAAATCACGCGTTGTGTCAAACCGCGTGCGGCCGTCGGTGGGGTTCGGTGGACCTGTTGGAGGCGTCCGGGGCCATGGACGCCTCCACAAAAATACTCCAAAAAAATAAATAAAAATAGAATAAAATATTAATTCGACCCTGATGGAGGTGTTCAGGGTCCTGGACGCCTCCACCCTTCGGAGCCCTATAAATAGAGGCCCACCCCCTCAGTTCTGGGGGAGCTTCTAAGAGATCCGATAGGCTGCCGGAGCCCAGAGGCTACCGGAGTCATTTCTAACCCGTGGGGTCTTTTGTAGGTGGAGGTTCTGCCGACTTCTCGGGTGTCCAGGCTCGCGAGAGGAAGGCTATCTTCGTCCACCGCGCTTCCACGTCGTCCCTACGCTGCCGAAGCTCCGCCAGATCTCACATTCGGCTCATCCAATAAGCCTTTTCTTCCCCTTTTTTCTCCATAGTTCTTTACATTCATCATACTGCATCCTCTATCTCCCTACATATGGGCGCCGTCTCTTGCATACTTCTTGCATTCATCATCGCATTTTTCCTCCTACTTGAGTCCGAGAGGGGTTTAAAACCACACCAACCAGGTGTGTGTCAGGTCACGATCTCGTTACTTTTATTGCAAGGAATTGTTACTACACTGCCATTTTCTAATTCCGTTCGTTTATTGTCTACTGTTTTGCAAGGGTACCCAAGGAAAGCCCTCTCCGTCGGCCGACCGAAGGGGGAGGAAGAAGCAACCCGCCATCTCCCGCTCTTGAGGTAGGGGCGATCACTTTCTTTATTTTGGGGTCTTTTGGCCCCTGACGATCACATCTTGTTCTCGAGGCCGCGGCGAGTCACTTCCCCAATAGCCGTTTAAATTCCCGTTCTTATATTCTCTTTATATTCTGTTGTATTCTGCTCATATTCTCGAGGCCGCGGCGAGTCACTTCCCCAATGGCCGTTTAAATTCCCGTTCTTATATGTTATATTCTTATCTATTCATATTCTCGAGGCCGCGACGAGTCACTTCCCCAATGGCCGTTTAAATTCCCGTTCTTATATATTATATTCTTATATATTCATGTTCTCGAGGCCGCGGCGAGTCACTTCCCCAATGGCCGTTTAAATTCCTGCTCTTTATATTCTCTTTATATTCTGTTATATTCTTATCTGCTCATATTCTCGAGGCCGCGGCGAGTCACTTCCCCAATGGCCGTTTCAATTCTTGCTATTTAATTTCTGCACCATTCCCGTCCCCCCGAGGTCGCGGCGAGTCACTTCCCGCTATGGCCGTTTAACCCCCATATCTTGCTATATTACATTTGTCCCGCTCGCCCCGCCGGAGCAATCACCCGTGGTGGCCCCTTCTTTCTTCTCTTATTTCTGTGTTGCAGCAAACAAAAGAGGAGCCCGCGCGCTCCGCGTCCTCTTCGCACCCCGAACCGCGTGAGGTCGCTCACAGATTGGCGATCACGGTGGGACTTCTACTGCTTCCTTTCGGCTACCCTGCAAGTTCGGCACCATCCGTGCCTCTCCACCTTGGCGTCCGCGTGCGCCCCCGTTGTGCTCACGGCAATACTGTTAGTTGTGATTGGTTGTTTGTTTATTATATGTCTGTTATTTCTGTTGTTTTCTCACTCCATATCTCTGTCAGCATTTCATTGCATGCATCCATCCCTCTTTTCTATCTTTTTTTTCATTTTTTTTGAGGATCACCCTTTCCCCGTGAAGGAAGGACTCTCCGTTTGGGAATTCCTCTCAACGGACTAGAATCTCCTACACTGGGACCTCCGTAAGTCCCCGACATCGAAGAATCGCCTCTTCATTCACTGGGCTGGTTGTACCATTGAAGTTCTCCGGAGTTAGTCATTTCATTCGTGGTGAGACGAGAGACCCTAGCTGACATGGCGGTGAAATAAAAATAAACTAGGGTCCCTATTTTGTGTGAACTTCGGATCTCGCTAAAAATATAAAAAAATCATCAAAATCAAAACACAAAAAAAAGGCGTAAAGGCATCCACTTGTTTGATAATGTCTGCTACCTGCTTGCTAGTGTATGTTTTTACGTTCTGGGAAAACTGTGAGCATGGCTCACGAGTCTTTTGAGGAGAACCACCCTAGTCGTGGTTTGTCAGCCGACCCGCGAGTCTATGCTATGGACTCGGGTCCTTCTCATGAGCCCTCGCATGAGGTGCAGGTTATTGCCGGGGACACGTCCCCACCACAGGATATCTCTTCCTTACTGGGCGTCCTCGCCAACACGGAGCTTACCTCTGAACAGCTCCGGGCCTTCCAGGCCATTCTGAAGGGGAAATCTGTTTCCCCCACGCCCCAGGAATCAACTCCGACCATAGCACCTCTCCAAGAGTCTGTGCAGGCTATTCCATCTCCTTCATTGGCACAAGCCATCCAGTCTCCCTCGCTTCAAGGACAAGCGAGCCAACAACCACCCTCATTCCAGTTCCCGTCACAATCTCAAACTCCCGTTGTTCCCCACACACCGCTTCAGCCAGGGCCAACTGTCGGCGGTCCGACAGCTCCCTCTCATTCTGGGTTCCCCCCTCAAGTCTCCGGGAGACAGTTTCTCCCCCAGTGGCAAGTGCCAACTTCACCTCCAGAGGAGCTCGCCCAATCGCTCCTTAATAGGTTCAATCGCATGGACGAGCAGTTTCAAAATCTGAGAAGGATGGTGGACGTGAAAGCCACCCCGGAGGTTGCTTTGCCAATCCTTCCCGTCATTCATCTTCCTCCCTCCGAAATGCCCACGTACCGCAGATACAATGGTACCGGCAACCCCTTCATTCACCTCAAGGATTTCATGTATGAATCCTCCTATTGGCAAAACGATCAGAGGTCCCTGGCATACCTCTTTCGGAGATCATTGGATGGTCCCGCGCTTGAGTGGTTCTATTCCTTAGAGCCCCGCGAGGCCGAGAATTTTGAAATAGTCCAGAGAAGGTTCTTGCAGAAATATAGGGATAGGGTCGGTCCCTCACTCTCCATTACCGACCTAGTGGCCGAAAAGATGAAGCCCGACGAAGATTTTGTCCGCTATGCTGATAGATGGAGGTCTCTGGCGGAAAGAATAAGGGATACCCTCTCCGAGCCCGAACAAGTGAAGATGATTGTATCTAATGCAACCCCACAGTTCAGACACGTCCTGGCCATGAATAAACTTACTACAATGAAGGAACTCTATGAAAGGGCCCGGTACATCCAAACCCAGTTAAAAGACTCCCCCATTATGAACATGTTTGAGTCACCGAAGCCCAAAGTGGTCAGAAAGACAGGTGCTGGTGTCCCGGGCGGAGCCACAGAAGGGGTCGTGACAAATGAGTAAGTGGGTGCGGTCAACAATGCCAACTATGCAGTCAACCCAAGGCCTCCACAAATGCCCCGACTTCCCCTCCAACCAGGTCCTTTCCCTCTTCGTCCTCCACCCCAAAATAATCCACCCCAGGATAATATGCCTCCATTACGTCAACCCCAACAACAACAACCACAACCTTAGCAACAACAACCACCGCTTCAGTACAACCAAGTTCCACCCCCGGGGAACTATGGTCCCCAACAGCAACAAAGGAGGCCGCTCGGTCCCAAGAGAGCCTACTATCCACCATTGCCAGAAACCTTAGCAGACATTTTTAATGCCCTCATGGCATCAAACCAACTCGCCCTACCCAGAGAAAGGCCCATGTGGCCCCCAAATGTTGATACCTCCAAATACTACGTCTACCACAGGCAGCCAGGACACATAGTAGATTACTGCTTCCATTTCAAAGATTACATCCACGATATGAATGATGAACATCAAATAGATTGGGATGAAATGAGACGATACGTCGCCGCTCTTAAGGCTAGGAGACCTCCTCATAGGCCACAGCAGCAGTTACAACAGCAGCAGCAGCAGCAACCACAACAATAACAACAGCCTCAGCAGGCCCCACAACAACAGCCCGACATGGGCATAATCCAGAATCCATTACCGGAGCACCAATAGCCCAATCATCAGGTTAACCCCATCTCCTCCTTCCCGGAAGTCGGGAGAGAGCAGGTGTGGCACCAGGAAAGTACCTCCATTCTTTCTACCGCCAATCCTATCATCACGCAACACCCTTGCCTTGCCCGGGTAGCACCTCTCTCTCATCAACCCGCGTCAGTATCGCCTTCACCATTTCCACTACCATTACGCCCTCTCATCCGTACCCCGATCCCCTATCAACCGACACTCTCCACTACGCCTTCACACCCTCTCATCTTCTCCCACTCCCCCACTTTACCATCCACCTCTACCACATTTACCCCTATGCCTTCTAAACCCCTTATCATCCGTCAACCATACATAACCCCGTCTTTCTCCACCGTATCACCACTAATGCCTTCAAAACCACTCATTACCCATCACCCACCTCAAAATCATTGCCCACTTCAAGCCCTACCCACTTCTACTTCGTCTCCACCTCCGCCTTCCAGACCCCTTATCCTTCATAATCCGCGCGATATCCCCTCTACCTCCACCATGCCTCCACCTAACAAACCCCTCATCAGAATCCCTGCTCCCATCGTCACCCCTGCTTCATCAACCATTCCTCCACCGCTACCCCTCAAATCCTTGTTAAAACCCACTGCTACCCCCACAGAGGTACAAAAGCCGCAGGCAATGGTGCTCCGGAGTGGAAGGATTTTTCACAGAATTTTCCCCCACAACAGTCAGAATCCTGAGCAATCTCAACCAGAGAAGGATGATGGAGAACAACCAGAAAGAGCTATCCCTGGAACACAGTATGATCTATTGAAAGACTTGGACAAGACACCTGCTCGGATCTCCATCCTGGAGCTACTTCAAAGATCCACATCCCACCAGGCGGCCTTGATGGAATACCTTCAAAAGGTCATGGTTAATGAGGACCTCCCCGTGGAGAAGATTTCGACCGTCCTGACCCCAACAGACACACAACCGGCCATCATGTTCCACAACTACGAGCTCGCTCCTAAGGAAGCTCGGAAATATGCATTGTGCATTTCAATAAAAATTAATGGGGTATCCATAAACCCGTGTCTTGTGGACACGGGTGCATCCATAAATGTGATCTCCATGGACACCCTTCAGTTGTGTGGGGTCAACGAGGAACAAATAAGACCTTCCTCGATCACGGTCACGGCTTATGACAATAGCAAAAGGCCGCCACAGGGGATGATTATTCTGAAGGCAGAACTAGGCCCCATGTCAATTCCCACGGAATTCCATGTCCTCGACATGGACCCCACATTCAAGGCTATACTGGGTCGCCCTTACATCGAAGCCATGGACGATGTGCCTTCCACCAACCATCAGTGCCTGAAGTTTCCTTACAATGGGAGGATTATTAAAGTGGTCAGTACACCTGTCCTTCACACAGTGGATGCTATCAACACCTCTCTGCCCTCTGTGTGGCTATCTCATCGGCCCATATTGTCATTGCTGGACGTGCGTGATCTATCTCACGTTCCACTAGCACCAAAGGAGCCAGTCAGGACAACCGCAACATCATGTCTCCCTTTTCACTCCAAAGGTTGGGAGATTATGAGGAACATCGGCTATCAACAGGGTAAAGGTCTGGGCGCACAATTACAGGGTATGCTCAAACCGCCAAAGGAAATTAGGCCGAACCGTAGGTTTGGCCTAGGCTTCAAAGGACCGTTCAAGGCGGATTGGAAGCCCCTCACATGGACTCTATCAAACCACTTCAACAGAGGGCCCGCTGTTCAGATGGGAGATTACCCACGAGAAGCATATGGGGGATCACATGCTGTATATTTGGCTGAAAAATATCCGAGGATCACCAAAAGAGGCAAGATCAAAGATCCGGAATGCGAGTGGAACAAATGGTTCGACATACGGGACATTTCCATTGCACTGGAAAGGATGTTCTCATCTCCACAGCTTGAAGGACCACCATTGATCTCCGGAATACCAGAGAATATTACCATTCTTGCCAAGGTTCCAAACTATCCTCATCCTCGCCAGAAGGACCCTGTCATCGACGGATCTTCATCCGTCCTCAACATTGCCATCGACGGCTCATTAGCCGCCATCTTCTCCATCCACTCGTCTTAGCCTTTGCTGATATCTTCTTCCTGGGCCAGACAATTGTCTGATGATCTTCCCAGGTCCCCTTCTTTGCTTACATACCTACGCGGGCTTCTTAACCCGCGCCAGGCTTTCAATCATGATATGCTCTACGAGCCTCCCAATCCTCTAGCCATAACCACTTTTCTCTCTCCTCCGATCTCTTTTCGCTGTTTTGTCATAAAAAATGAAAATGAAAAAAAAAACGTCAATTTTCAAACTCCCCAACAACACATCCTCGTTGAGGAAACCTCCTACATCTCCCACGGGTGCGTACCGCCCTGCGGACCACCCGTCCAAGGTCCGATGAGCGACCTTTTCCACCCCTCTTCTGAGGGGTCTTCTCCTGTACATTCTACACCATCCCCTTCGTCTTCCTCTTCTTCTGTAAATATTATCAGTCAATCTAGGAATGATGGGCCAAGGGTAGTACCTAGGAAGAAATCCAAGGGTAGGCAGATCCCTCGTCGATTCCTTCTGGATTTAGCCGCCAGGTGTCAGGCCCTTCTTGCCATCCCCCAGTTGTTAGAAAATCCCATCCAGCTACCGGAAATAGAATGTGAGGGCGACTGTGCATTTGATGAAGGGTATGGAGTCTATGAGATCACGGATGAAGAATGCCCCACTGAAGATGAGGGTGAAGAATATGAGGATGCGGCGGACGCATACGCTAGTGGAATGAGGAGATTCGACGAGCCGTCAACCGCCGTAGAAGAATCTACCAAAGAAGTCAACTTGGGAACTGAGGAAGACCCTAGGATCATCCTCATAAGTGACAACCTACCACCCTTTGAAGAAGAGGCATTAATTAAAGTTCTCAAGGAATATAAGGACACGTTTGTATGGAGCTACGAGGATATGCCGGGTCTAGATTCAACCTTGGTCGAACACCGTTTAACCCAAAAACCAGGGTCCATCTCGGTAAAACAAAGGTTAAGGCGTTTCCACCCTCAAATGGCTTTGAAAATGAAAGAAGAGGTCGATAAGCTCCACAAAGTCAGGTTCATTAGAGTCGTTCTTTATCCTCAATGGGTGGCGAACATTGTCCCGGTCATGAAGAAAGATGGGAAAGTCAGGATTTGCATCGACTTCCGGGACCTTAACCGCGCGTGTCCAAAGGATGATTTTCCCTTGCCTCACATTGATGTGTTGATCGATAACACGGCAGGTTATGAGACCCTCTCATTCATGGATGGATTTTCAGGATACAATCAAATTCGGTTGGCAGAAGAGGATTAGGAAAAGACGTCATTCACTACCCCTTGGGGAATATATTGTTACGTGGTCATGCCGTTTGGGTTAAAGAATGCTGGAGCTACTTACCAAACAGCGATGATGGCCATATTTCATGACATGATGCACATATATCTGGAAGTGTATGTGGATGACTTATTGGTGAAATCAAGGACCAGGATGGAACATCCAGAAGTTTTGGCTAAGGTCTTGCAGAGGTCAAGGGAGTTCCAATTTAAAATGAACCCGAAAAAGTGTGTGTTTGGTGTGTCGTCGGGTAAATTGCTGGGGTTCATTGTGAGTAAGAGAGGGATCGAGATAGATCCCGACAAAGCCAAGGCTATCAGGGATATGCCGCCTCCCAAGAATTTGAGGGAAGTCCGAGGTTTAATCGGGAGGTTGCAGTTTATTCGTCGGTTTGTGTCCCAACATTCACAAAGGTGTAGACCTCTCTACGAGTTGACCAAGCTAGGAGTAGAATTTCACTGGAATTCTAAATGTCAGAAAGCTTTTGAAGGGTTGAAGGAATATCTGGCTAGTCCACCCGTTCTCATTCCACCTAAACCAGAAAAACCTCTGATCCTTTATGTCTCAGTCTTGGATGACTCCGTGGGAGCTGTCCTCGCACAAGCTGATGAAGAAGGTAAGGAACGGGCAACCTATTACTTGTCCAAACTTCTCAATCCCTGTGAGCAGAAGTACACCGTCATGGAGAGAACCTGTGCTGCCCTCGTTTGGGTAGTGCAGAAATTGAAGCACTACTTCTTGGCTCATGAGGTCCATTTGATTGCTCGAATGAACCCTATCAAGTTCCTTCTAGAAAAATCTATCCTTACGGACAGATTAGCACGCTGGCAAAGCTTCCTTTCTCAGTTTGACATCACCTACATCCAGCAAAAGGTGATTAAAGGCTATGCCATAGCCGAGCATCTCGCTCACCATCCTCTTCCCAAGTTCGATCCCGTCCAATCAGAGTTTCCAGATGAGGAACTAATGTCCGTCAACCAATCAGATGAGCCAATGTGGACGCTATATTTTGATGGAGCTCTGAATTCTCAAGGGAGAGGAATCGGCATCGCCCTCCTGTCGCCTGAAGGCCTCACATTCCCATTGGCATACCAACTCAAATTTCCTCTCGGCCAGAACCGTGGAGATCCCTGTCCGGCCATGTCGGCCTATGCTCGCTCGAAAGAAGCTAACATGTGCTCACTTATGTATTTTATTCAAAAAAGTCGGTAGCATCACCTACGGTGGGGCCCCACCCAGAAGATCTCCGGAAGCTGTAATCTTTATTCTTTTCTCTTCGACCAAATGAGACAGTCGGCGCCCTTAAAACGCTGAGCATGAGAAACCGAAACTCAAACCCCAAAGGCAAGAGTAGGATCCATTTCCTCGAGCATCGATCAGAGCACGAGAAGAGGGCAGTGTCCCCGCAGGCATACGAAAGGGAGCCCACAAACGTCAAACGACTATATCTCCCTTACAAAAAAATATATACAAAATCAAAATCAAGAGCCTGGTCGTGACCGTGCCTGTTGCGATAAACGGAACCCCTCAAAGCAAAAGTCTGAATCCACAAAAGGGGCCGTGGAATGTAAACGCTCGAGATTTGGTCCGAAGTTGTCCGAAAGGAAAGAGTTAATGTGCCCTTATTCGCTCGCCGGGTTAACGGCTTTGCCGGTCCTCTCGGGAGGTTTATCCCCTACACTCTTCCTTCTCCCTCTAAAGATGAAGGTTCGATGGAGTTTCTGAAGGGTGAAAACTGCCTAGGGTCTGCGACCTTATTTTAATATACACATTTGGTTGCCTACTTTGAAAAGTAAAAGCTATCGCTGTGAAGGAGTCTCCGTGTTTCTGGCTGGTCAAGACCCCTGTTTACCGCCTTGATGTCTTCTTGTTTAACCTCGGGCTTAGGCCAATGCAAGCGCGTCACCTATGGGTGCGACGGCGTCTGATTCCGGGTCAGCGTCGCGCGGTTGGTCGTTAGGGTTCCAGGGTGTTCCATCATATACCATCTAGAGTTGTGAGGAAACAGACCCGGGTCGGGCAAATCATTTACCTCAAACATCTTTTGGGTGAATCCCTGTGGTCGGAAGCGACTGGGAGCCTAAGCATGGCATGACGGTATTGTCATCAGGGTAAGTCTTAGCCGGCAGGATCATCATTCGAGGGGTCTAGAGGCCCAAATCAACCTAGATGTGCACTTAGGATACCTGGGAGGTTAGTAAGAAACCCCTGTCTCACGTAGGTTAGGTGCCATTTGGGTGCTTGCCAGGCGTTAGCAAGAAAAAAAAATTGAAATGATAAAAACAACAAAAAATGGAAAAGAGAAAATGTACATATTTGTAAACAAAAAATTTTTTTTATGATAAAATAAAAAAATGCCAAATATAAAAAAAAAGAAGAAAAATAAATCAATTTTGCATGATTGCATTTGCGTGCAGCATCTCACTTTTAATACCGCTTGCATTCGTGTGCTTGCCTGTCGCATTTATCACACCGCATCTTTCCCTTGCCTTCGTTAAATAAAGGCTTGGCCCCTTGACCAGTTATCAAGAACAGTCACAGTGACCATTTGCTTATTGAGCAAGGGGCCAAGTCATAACAGAAATTCTGATTTGTTTATTTCAGTAATGTGTGCAGGGAATCAGGCAACAGAAGCAAATGTGAAAATCAAACAAACCGAACCTTGTATTTTATTCCAAAAATAAAAAATTTACATCAAGTTCCGCCCTCTCTCTCTGCATTACTCGTCCCACTACTCTCCGAGCAAAACGCTCTCAAAGGCGCTACCCAACTACGAAAAGCGGTACTTCTACCGCTCTGTACTCCCCTTCCTATTCCCACACCCCGGCATTGATCCATGGAAGCAGCAGAGAAGCTACCAACACGAAAGCCACACTCTCGTGCTCTTCGGTAGCGCTCCTCACCATCTCTCAGCCACTGTTCAGCAAGACCAAGACTGATTCGGAGTTCGAATAGTTGGGCCTCCATGGCCCTTCGTTCCTCCCTTTCAGTCAATCTGTTGGCTCTTTCTCTCTCTGCGTCTCTTTCTTTCTCTGCACGTTCTCTCTCGCGGTCTTCTCTCTCCAACTGGAGAGTGATCCTCAGTTCCACGGCATCCCTAGAGGAGTCATCATCAGGATGACGCCGCAGTTCCCTCTCCAGTTATGCTATCCTAGCTTCCTTCTGCGCAGCCTTGGCAAGCGCTTCTTCCGTCTCCTTTTCCTGCCGAGTGTACCATCTCAGATACGCGATAAGGCGTAAACAAAGAGAACTCAACACTGAAACTTTTACCTGTATACAGAGCATCCCTTCTGCCTCCGCAGCACGCTGCGTGGCGTGAGCAAGTTGCTCATGAAGCAAGTCAAGTTCTGAGGTGGGAATCCACAAGCTGGAAGAGGCACCACCTACTCCCATCGCTGGGGAAGCCGCACCAATCTGGGCATGCTATGACCACGTGAATTAGCAGCCAACATCTGGAATCTAGGGTTTTAATTAGGAACGTACTGTACACCTACCAAGGCGCTCGTAGCTCCGTGGGCATCGCCCAACCGTTGCTCCATCTCTGCCAAGCGAGTTCGAAAAGTCGCTATCATCGTATCACGGATATCCTGCAGCCATACGAGTCGGTATTTCCACCAGAAAATCAAAAAAAGGGAGAAAGAAGAAAAGAGAAAAAGGGGAAACCTACCTCCACAAGTCCCCGGGGTTGGAGCCGCTCTGCGTACTTTGTCCTATATAGACGTAAGTAGTCCTCGCTATCCCGCGCATGTGATTCTACAATCGTACCACCCCGTTGGCAGTCCTCATACTATTTAGGGAACCGCACGCGCCAGTCAATGCAGGTCGCCGGTCCTCGCGTCTTTCTCCCGACACGAGGTGGCGCAGCTGAATCCACCCATTCTTGAGCCAGTCCTAAAGTCCTCATAACCAATCGTAGCCAAAGCGGCTCGATTTCATTCAGGCAGTGCATCCATAGTTCCCGTCCAAACCGGGCACGACTTGCTAGAACCCACGGCTGGTCGGCATTGACCATGTCTGAGTAGGGTCTCCAGTTTACCATCGCTGCAGGGAACTCCTGTAGCTCCCGCCTTAGCACCATCAGTTGGTAGGTTAGGGGTGCCGCACTCATGATGGGTTCCCACCGCCTGGCTAGCGGCACCATCGCGGGTCGCCAATGCCAAGCTCTCCCCATGGGGAGGTAATAATAGCTCCACAGCTGCTCGGCGCAGGTCATCAGTACCTTGCAAAAACACAAAAAAATACAAAACAAGCAAAACCAAAAATACCTGGATGAATGGTGTAAAACCACTCACAGCCATCTCACGATCCACTTCTTGGAACAGGCCTACAAACAAGTGTGCCAGCATGGCAGCTCCCCAGGCGTAGTATCCTACTCTTTCAAGGTCTGATAGCAGCTCCAGGAAGTGACATTGGATACCGTCCCCTTTCGAGCTCAGTACCAATCTCCCCAAAAGGAAGAGGAGAAATCTTCTCAAATCTATGTTGCATCTTTCCCAGTTGCCGAAATCTGTGCAGTACACGGTACGGCATCCTATTTCCATCCTTTCCATGAACTCTTCTGAGGATTCATCATCCCGCCGACGAGTGTCGGTGAGCCCTAACGCATCCATGAGGGACGTCCTAGCTACCGACCTATTTTTCCGACCATCTAGGTCCAAACCCAGTAGCTTCCGGACACCTTCTCGGTAATCCGCATAAGTGACCCCGGTCACTGCCTCGCCCTCCACCTTCAGGCTTGTGATCCGGACCACGTCCTCCAAGCTGGGCACCATGTGCCCCCAGGGCATCAGGAATGCCCGACTCACTGGGTCCCATCTCTCACACAAGGCTTGGATCAGGACCAGGTCGAGCTGGATCGGCTCGATCCGAAGAAAGGTGCCAAATCCCATCACGTCTAGCCTAGTCTTCTGAAAATCTGGGAGACCCCTGTATGCGGCCACTGCTAACTCCCATGAAATGTGTGATTTCATCACACTCTACGCATGCAGAGAATGGAGAGGAGGTTTGGTCAGAAAGAAAGGAAGAAAAAAGAATGAGAAAAGGGCAGGAAAGCTCAGCTTACGAGTTGTGATTGGGCCCTTTCGTTAAAGTGCCCTTCGAGGTCCGAAAGCCTCCTGGAACTACTACCACTGGACCTGCTTCTCTTCGAGGAGTGGGAAGATTCGCCCTCCATCCAACTCTCGGAATTTTGAACTCCTCCTCTCTGTAGACACGCCATTCCTGACGTCTCCCGAGAAAGTCTCATATTACTATACAACGTCCCGCAACGGCTTACGCATTTTGAATCGCTCGAGTGCTTCCTTTTCTTGAGTCTTCTCCCCCCTTTTCGGCATCCGGAATCGTCTCGTCACGGCATTCGGACGGCATCAACACCAGTCAGACGCATCAGGAGGTTCCGGAACCAAGAAGGGTGTCTGCCGGGCGGCCGCCAACGCTTGAACTGAGGACCCGGGTGGGTCTTAATGGGGGCGTCCAGGCCTCTGGACGCCCCCATTCTTTTAATTTTATTTTTCAAAACCCACAACACAAATAACAAATAATATATTAATGGAGACGTCTAGGCCCCTGGACGCCTCCATAAAAATAAATATATATATAAATATATATATATATATATATATATATATATATATATATATGCCAGTTGGCATAAAAAGTCAAAACAAAATAAAAATTATACATTAATGGAGGCGTCCAGGCCCCTGGACGCCTCCATAAAAATAAGCATAAAAAATATATAATGCCAGCTTTGGCATAAAAAGACAAAATAAATAAAAAAAATAATATTTTAATGGAGGCGTCCAGGCCCATGGACGGCTCTATCAACTCCCTCACGGGCGCCGCCCACCGAACGATGGTTTATCGTGTGTGAAAAAAGCCAAATTATGGAGACGTCCAGCCCTCTGGACGCGCCTATTTCAAAATCACGAGGCGTCGCTCACAAAACCACGCGTTGTGTCAAACCGCGTGCGGCCGTCGGTGGTGTTCGGTGGACCTGTTAGGGGCGTCCGGGGCCCTGGACGCCTCCACAAAAATATTCCAAAAAAATTAATAAAAATAGAATAAAATATTAGTTCGGCCCTGATGGAGGTGTCCAGGGTCCTGGACGCCTCCACCCTCCGGAGCCCTATAAATAGAGGCCCACCCCCTCAGTTCTGGGGGAGCTTCGAAGAGATCCGATAGGCTGCCGGAGCCCAGAGGCTACCGGAGTCATTTTTCTAACCCGTGGGGTCTTTTGTAGGTGGAGGTTCTGCCGGCTTCTCGGGTGCCCACGCTCGCGAGAGGAAGGTCGTCTTCATCCATCGCACTTCCACGCCATCCCTACGCTGCCGGAGCTCCGCCGGATTTCACCATCGGCACAGCCAATAAGCCAATCCTTTCCTTTTCTTCTTAGTTCTTTTGCATTCATCATCTCGCATCATCTATCCCCCTTTATAAGGGCACCTCTTCTTATATACTTCGTGCATCCATCATCTCATTTTCCTCCTACTCGAGTCCGAGAGGGGTTTAAAAGACAACACCAACCAGGTGTGTGTCTTGCCATCATTTCGTTATTTTTATCGCAAGGATTTGAATACTACACCTTCATCTTTCTAATCCACTCGTTACTTGTTTGTCGTTGTTTTGCAAGGGTACCCAAGGAAAGCCCTCTCCGTCGGCCGGCCGAAGGGGGAGGAAGAAGCAACCCGCCATCTCCCGCTCTTGAGGTAGGCGTGATCACTTTCTTTATTTTGGGGTCTTTCGGCCCCTGGCGATCACATCTTGTTCTCGAGGCCGCGGCGAGTCACTTCCCCAATGGCCGTTTAAATTCCCGTTCTTATATTCTCTTTATATTCTGTTGTATTCTGCTCATATTCTCGAGGCCGCGGCGAGTCACTTCCCTAATGGCCGTTTAAATTCCTGTTCTTATATGTTATATTCTTATCTAATCATGCTCTCGAGGCCGCGGCGAGTCACTTCCCCAATGGCCGTTTAAATTCCCGCTCTTTATAATCTCTTTATATGTTGTTATATGCTCATATTCTCGAGGCCGCGGTGAGTCACTTCCCCAATGACCGTTTCAATTCTTGCTATTTAATTTCTGCACCATTCCCGTCCCCCCGAGGTCGCGGCGAGTCACTTCCCGCTATGGCCGTTTAACCCCCATATCTTGCTATATTACATTTGTCCCGCTCGCCCCGCCGGAGCAATCTCCCGTGGTGGCCCCTTCTCTTTTCTCTTATTTCTGTGTTGCAGCAAATAAAAAGAAGGAGCCCGTGCGCTCCGCGTCCTCTTCGCACCCCGAACCGCGTGACGTCGCTCACACTCTCCCGTGAGAACTTGTGCTCCTCGAGTTAGCTCTCGATATACCTGGGAGGATAAAAGGGACAATAATTTATAGAAATGGAAGGAGTGCAGGTCAAGATTGCCTCCATCACCTTTAATGATAGCCCTCGCGATGAGGCACCTACCATGCGGTCCCGTGTGTCACTTCACCGCTCACACAGGGTGATTGATTGGACGAAGAATATGACGACTAGCACCCTATGTTGTCTAGGGATACCCTATCATGTTTTGAAGAACGTCCGCAAAATTTGACGCAACATCCGGGAGAAGGAACTAGGGCCGTCATTATTGACTTCGACGGCAGATTCCCGTGGTAAATGGTCACAACAAGACGCGATTCTCTGCTTGGGGTGGAGTCTCGGCAGACCCATCACATGGGAACAGTGCAAAGGAGAGGAAGTGTAGGGAAGAAGGAATGCACAAAAGAACAAACGAGCAGCAGAAAATCAAATCACTCCATTCATAATTCTACATAAGCTGTCATAAACACTACAATCATAGAGAGGTGGCGGGTCCACTAGCTCGCCAACTCTTGTCATTATCTTCATGCTCGTCCCTCTAGGCGTTCCTCTCCTCTCCCTTGAGGTGAGGGTCCCTCAGAAGCCTCCTGGATCCCCGTGCAGCAGCACCCGCCTTGCCTCGTGGCGCTGGCTCCACAGCAATGACTCGCTGCTCCTCCCCTGGCGTGGCAAAGAAGCCACTAGCGGCAAAGCGACCAGACTGGCGCAGTCGCTCCCCGAACTCTCGCGCTCTCTCGTAGCGCATCTCCATCCCCCCTAGCCTCTGCACGACGGCCTGAAAGCCCAGCTGGAGCTCCCTCACTTGGGCCTCCAAGGCCCTCCTCTCGGTCTGATCCCGCTGTCGCTCGGACCTTCTCTCAGCTTTCTCTCTCTCTGCCTCTCTCCTCATCATCTGCAGAAGAACCCTTAACTCCAGGATGTCTGGAGAAGGTCTCTCCTCACCGCGATGTCGCAGCTCTGCTACAGTCGCCACCCAGGCATCACGCTCCTCTTTCGCCCGGGCAGCCCGAGCCACCGCACCAGTAAGTTGCTCCCGGAGGGAGGCAATCTCAAGAAAAGGGGCCGAGGAACTGGAAGATGCGCCGCCAGTCACTCCCACCATCGTTGTCTCCTGGGCACGCTGGAATAAACAAACAACAGTCGTCAGCTAAGCTCCACATTTAAAAATAGAAAATGCAGCACTTAGCTTACCAGGAGCGACAGTTCCTGTTGAGTGGCGGCCAGCTGCCGCCTGACCTCGGCTAATTGGGCACGCGACCCGTCGACGTCGCGCGTATCCCCGGCTTGGGGAAGCCCCGCATAACTCTCTCTCTGCCGCCGCAGGAAGTCGACACTATCCTGCACCAGTACGCTCCCTTGCTGCCCAGGGAGACGTATGCGCCAATCTTCAAGCTTCGCCTTGCTTCGACTCTCCTTCCTGACGTGGCTCGGCTCGTCTGCACTCGCCCACTCATCGGCCAGACCCAGGGTCCTCGCCATGTCCTGCGCCAAGAAAGAAGGACCTCGCATCATAACAAAGAACGTGTCCCCTATCTAGGACGCGTCCATCATTTGAGTGCAACACTCGCCGAACCCTTTCCCCCCTCGCGCGGCTCGCTTCAAAACTCAAAATGGATCAAAAGAGGAAGAGATCGGAGGACCTACCAGACCGTGTTCACCTCCCTCTGCGACATCGGGCCCCTCGGGTCCCTCGGGGGCCCGAAGCGGCCCTTCCTCCTCCATGGACGCCGTTCCGTGTTCTTGCGTGTCCCTCCTCGGGCGAGGAGTTCCTCGTCCCTCTCCACCTTCACCATGGTCGGGCCCACCGAACTCCATCGATCAAAAGAGGAGGAAGATGAAAAAGGGGGCAAGCGAGTTTCGGCGGAAGGCGGGCTCGTTTGCGGGTAAGGCACGGGAGAAGAAAGGCCACCCGACGCTTTAAATTTGAATTCAAGGATTAAGACGCGTCCTCGCGCCTGGACGCGCCCAAAAAGGGAGAAAGGAACATAATCCCCCCGTGCAAAGTAGTTCCCTTCTGTCCAGGGCAAAAGTCTCGTGAAGCGTAAACAACGTGGTGCAAATGAAAGTGCGGGAAAGAAAAGGGCACGCCACACGAAATCCATTTCATATAATAGTCAAAGTACATCATACAGTGAGAAGGGTGACGTGTACAAGCAACTCTCTAACTCTCGCTGCCACCCTCCTGGTCATCTCTCTCCTCCCTCCTCTACCGGGGATCCCTAGGGGGCCTCTGCGAACCCTGAGAAGCCGTGCTAGCCTCGCCCTGCGGTGGCACTCCAGCCTCGAAGGCGCGACGATGCTCCTCGGCCGAAGAAACCAGATAGCTGCCCATGGAAAAAGAACCAGACTGACGAAGTCGCGCCCCGCGTTCCTTCGCCCTCTGGTAACGCTCCTCGCTCTCCCGAAGCCTCCCCTCCGCCGTGCCGAGACTCCATCGGAGCTCCATCAGCTGGGCCTCCAGAGCCCTCCTCTCGGTCTGATCCTGCTGTCGCTCCTCCCTCTCTCTCTCCCTCTCCTCTCTCTCTCTCACCGCCTCCCTCCTCGACAGCTCGAGGGCGATCCGCAGATCCAGCATGTCACGAGGGAGCTCCTCAGCCTCCCGTCGACGCTCCTCCTCCAGCTCCACAATCCGGGTGTCACGCTCCGCCACCTGAGCATCGCGCTCCTGCTCGGCACGAACAGCACGCACCAGGGCCTCTCGGATCTCGGCCACCTGTCAAAGCACGCATGCACCGTAAGAGAACAGTGATAGAAGGAGAGCAGCCAGAAGGAGAGTCGAGGTCAGGCAAACGCTCACTCGAGCCTCGCGGTCACGCTCAGCCTCCTCAGCCCGAGCCACCGCATACGCCAGCTGCTTCTGGAGGGCAGAAAGCTCCGGAGGAGGGCCCCGCGAACTGGAACCCGCTCCACCAGCCATCCCGGCTGCCGCTGTCTGGTGGGCCCGCTGAAACACAGAGCGAACGACAGTTAGAGGCCAAGTATCAAAAATCCAGGTCACAAAAAATGCATCGCATAAACTCACGAGGATCTCCAACTCCTGTCGGATGGCCACCAACTGCTGCCTGGCGTCCGCCAACTGGGCCCGCAGGTCGGCGATCATGTTGTTACGAGCATCCTGCATTGCACATAAGTTAGTGCCACATGCATATACATATAGAAGGGTGAAGTATTTTCATTTCACTTACCCCTGCCATACCACCAAGGAAGAGGCGGTCCCCGTACGTATCCCGGTACCGTCTCAGGTAATCAGTACTGTCCTGTACATGGGACACCACTGGGACCCCGCCCTGCTGCCAGTCCTGGTACTGTGCTGGGAAGCGCGTACGCCAGTCTACAATCTTCGCCTTCCCCTTGGTCTTCCGCCCGATGCGGGCTAGCTCATCTACATCAACCCACTCCTGGGCTAGCCCCAATGTCCTCATAACCAGCCTCAGCCGAAGCGGCTCGATCTCGTTCAGGCAATGGACCCACACGTCCCGCCTGAAACGAGGAAGACCCGCTACAACCCAAGGCTGGCCAGCGTCGCCCATGCCCAGGTAAGGTCTCCACACCACCTGCATCACCATACATACATCATGATAGTTACCATTCAGTCACATGCATAAAAAACACAAAAAATCATACGCATCATACCATGGCCTTGGGATACTCGCTCAGCTCCCGACGAAGTGACGCCAGCTGGTAGCTGTGTGGTGCCGCTACCACCTCCACTGTCGCGCTAGAGGAACGGCTCTCCTATTCCCCTGCCTGGCCCTCCCCATCGGGAAGTAGTAATAACTCCACACCTGCATCCATCATACATCATTAGCACGAGTAATTACATATTTAACTACGGTAAAATGCATAATAAATTGTGTACCTGGAGAAAAGGTGCGAAGCCGCTGACTGTCGTCTCCCTCTCTGAAGTCTGGGAGAGATCAGCAATCAAATGGGCAAGCAGAGCCGCTCCCCACGCGTAGTGCCCCACTCTGTCAAGGTCCGCCAGGATCCCGAGGAAGCAGCAGTGGATGCCATCCCCCTTTGTCCCCAGCAGAAGGCGGCCCAGGAAGAAGAAGAGGAACCTCCGGAGGTCTAGATCCACCAGCTCCCTCTCGCTCGGGTCCTGGGTGAAAGCTGCACGGGCATCTCCCTCCAGTCGTGCCAGAAACTCCGCTCCAGTCTCGCTAACCCGCTGGCACGGGTCGACGAATCCGAGCGCCTCCATAATCTCCACTCGGCCAACTACCCTGCTGTCTCTATCAGTCACGCTCGTCTCTAACCACAGCAGGTCCAGGGCACTCTCTCGGTAGTCGGGGTAGGTGACCCCACTCACCGCCTCTCCGTCCACCCGTAGCCCGGTGATCCGAGCCACGTCCTCCAGTGACGGCACCATGTGCCCCCAGGGCATCAGAAACGCCCGGCTCGGCGCGTGCCACCGCTCCCTTAATGCCTGGATAAGAGGAAGGTCGAGCCGAAAGGGCTCGATCCTAAGGAAAGCTCGAATGCCCATGGCGTCCACATGCGCCCTCTGAAAGTCTGGCAGCCCACGGTATGCCGCCACCACTAGGGACCAGCTGATCCGGCCCTTCATCACGCCCTGCACACCACAAAACCAACAAAAGAACACATCAGCATCATGGATAGTAATAAACAATAACATTGTATATGCTACTTAGTTATTTTATTTTTATTTTTTTTAAAAAAAAGTATTTATGTTTTTTTGGAGGCGTCCAACTTCTAGGACGCCTCCTTTTTATTTTCTTCATTTTATTTTTAGAAAAACCCAAAAACCAAAACAAAAATAAATAAAAAAATATATATATTATCATGGAGGCGTCCCATGCCCAGGACGCCTCCTTATTTTAAATTCTATTTCTATTATTATTTACGTAAATAAATAAATAAAAAAGAAAAAAAAGAAAATATGGAGGCGTCCAGGCCCCTGGACGCCTCCTTCCCTCACCCCCGGCGTTCTCCACAGAGCCTCTCGTCCGCCCTTTTAGCCCAGTGAACCAATAGAATGGAAGTCTAAGGGGCTTACCGGATCGTGCTCGTCCTCTCCCGCGTCGCCAGCATCCACTGCAGCCTCCACGGCCAAAGGAGGAGCCTCAACCCCTGCGGCAATCTCCTCCGCCGCAGCAGCCTCCTCGGCATCGTCCCTCAGCCTCCTCGGACGACGAGCCCGTCGTTTGCGCTTCTCTCCACCCCGGCTCGGGCCTCCTTGCTCCATTGGGACTAAGAATGGGTCGTCTGGTTTGACTGGGTCGTCTGAATAAACAGTAAATGAGCAAAGGGGGGGAGGCCAGCCCTTATATATAGAATCTACCTTCTTTGGGGCGTCCAGGCGCCTGGACGCCCCCAAAACAAAAACTAAAAAAATTAAAAAAAATAAAAAATTAGGGGCGTCCAGGCCCCCGGACGCCTCCAAAAAAATAATAAATAATAATTTCAAAATAAAAAAAAATAAAAAATTAGGGGCGTCTAGGACTCTGGACGCCCCCATAATAAAAATTTCAAAAATATATATATAATAATAAAAGAGAAATAAGACAAGAGTATGTATATAATCCAAACAAAAGCACAAAAGAAAAAAACACAAAGAAAACGAAAAATCACCAAAAAATAATAATTAAGGGGACAAGGGTCCAAAATATCCATGCCAGATTTTATTCCATCAGAAAAGCAGAATAGGCTACATCAGGGGTTTAGGCGCCTTAGGCCTTAACTTCCCCAGTTCGGTCACATAAGCTCTCCACAGCTCGCATTCTTCCCCCACATGCGCTAAGGCCTTTCCCGCAACACTTGTCTTCCAAGGTACTTTGACGGCCTTCGCTTCCTTCGCATCCGCTTCAGTGCCCAACTCTCTCTTTTTCAAAGGAACGATGCCAGTCGGTAGTGGGAACGAATGACGTGGAATGCCGATCTGGAGGCAGCACCGATGCGCGTTGTAAAGGGCAAACTCGGTCGCACCAATCAGTTGGAGATCAACTTCACAAGAAGGCCTCATGAGGAGATCAAACGAAAGCAAACATGTCGGTGCGCAAGTGAAGAAGCTTTGTGTCACGATGCGGAAGTGAGACCGCCAGTCTTCACGTTTCTTCAGCCACGGAACGCGGTTCACTACAGTACCACTGAAGCCTAACACGTCGGCTATGTGATGAAGAGGGCTTTTTTGAAAGAGCTTCGAAGCAGTTGGCATTCCCTCGCGGTGGTCGAATTTGAAGTGCAAATCAAGCCAGCAACTCAGGACAAGTGCGCAACCAAAAGGAGGCTTACCCATGCTCGAGGCAGTAAGGCCACTATACAGGTAGGCAAGAACAGCGGGTCCCACCCTCTTTCCACGCCAGATCCCGCAGATAGCACTCAGTTGGTCTTCCTCCACCATGTTGTCGGTATAAGGAAACAAGAGAGCACCCGTCAGACAAATGGTGAACCCTTTCATGATTCCCTCCAAATAGTCATCATCTGGTGACCCTCTCAGGGCGTCCATGACCCACTCCGCCAGCTTTTGGAGATCGATCCCCTTTTGAGTATGGACCTTTCGGGCTGCGTCGGGCGGCATGAAGCTTCCAAGGATGCTTTCGGAAGTCCCCCGTGTCAGCATCCGCATAGCCTTCACCTTCCCGTCACTCTTGAATTTCTTCAATCCGAGCAGAAGTTCCACCTCCTCGAGGAGGATGGTCACCTCGAAGGTCGGGAAGATAAAAGTGTGGGTCTGGGGATGCCAGATCTCCACTAGTGCGCCCATAGCCGCCCAGTCCATACGAATCTTCTCATAGTGTTTGGCGTGAATAAGGAGCCCCTGCAGATGCCACTTCGAGAGTATGGCCCTCATGCCGATGGAGATATTGGAAGTTAGCTTTGAAAGCCATGGCAGTTTGGAAAACTTCCTCGGGCCTGGGAAGAGTGGATATGGCTGGAAGAGAAAAGAAAGAAGAAGAAATGAAGGAAGTAAGAAGAAGGTTCACGTGGAGAAATTTGAAAAGAATCAGCTTACCATATGCGACATGATCGTCCCACTCAGATGACCCTCGACGTCGGAGAGTCGCCTGATCTCGCTGCTAGGCCTGCTCCTCTTCATAACGCGGGAAGACTCTCCTTCCATCCTGAAATCTCTAGATTCTCCTCTCTTACCTCTCCTGAGCTTCCAAAACCCACATTGATGCTTTTGAATGAACTAGTCTAAGGGGAGTTCTTATAGGAAGGGTAGGGCGCTACAGGACGGAACATGTCACATCAGCGGTCGATGTCAGGATTTTGACTAGATCTCCTTTCCATTGTGGTGCGATTCTGTTACGATTCTGTTACTTTCTGATGTTATTAATCCATGCTGGCCTGTGCAGGTTTTACTAACGGACGTCTTTGTCCTATCTCCTATCCCACCTTTCAATGGTTGGTCCCACCATGTCATGTATCGTAGTATATGATACCTACGCTACTAGAACATGTCAAGGACCTTGCGGCCCGAACGAATCTGGGATTTGAGTTCCCCTTCAACAAAAACAGTGATGATCCCGGAAGAATTTGGGTTGTACGGATAGGCCGTTAATTTATGGTAGCATGGGGACGACGGTTCCATTCAGTGAGTTGGTGCGCGGATAAACGGGCCCCAGCCCAGTATCAGCTCACCGGATTGGTATCCTGACCCGTTCTTAACAAGTTGACAATATTATCCTTGGCTATTTTCTATTTTAGTTTGTTTTAAATTTTTCTTTAAGCCCAGCATGCATTCATATATGACTTTGATTTATTGCGGAAGATCATTCAAGTGATTCGATTGCGAAAGCCGCTGTGCTTCAATTCTTACAAATATGAGATATTCCACTCCGAATAAAATACTGAATTTCCTTGAAACGGCCTTACGCTGCTCTTCCAAAGGAGACCCTTGTTTGGACAGACCCTCAGATATTCCTTTACTTTTTACCTTGTTTGACCCACCTTGGCCGCAGCACTTCCACATTGGCTGGTAACCGCTCCCCAAAGGTGAAACCTCTGGTTTATGACCCAGGTACTTCCACACCGAGAAGTTGGTCTCTTTTTGTTTCGTGCCTGAGCGCACATCTCACCCTCCCTTATTTGATCTCCGTCCAAGCAAATCATCAAAATTTGAAAGACCTCCTTCAAGGTCGCCTCATTGAAACTTAAGGAAAGATTCCAAACAGTAACGTCAAAAGCGTGTCTCATCACACCTTAACATCAACTTATCAGTCCGCTCTCACTTCATTTCACTCCACTTCGAAACCATTCCACTACGTGTCGCTCCCTTGCAAAGCAGACGCCAAGGCGGGGCAGCTGTAGACACGCTATTCCTGACATCTCCTGAGAAAGTCTCATATCACTATACAACGCCCCGCGACGGCTTACGCGTTTTGAATCACTTGAGTGCTTCCTTTTCTTGAGTCTTCTTCCGCCCTTTTCGGCATCCGGAGTCGTCTCGTCACGGCATTCGGACGGCATCAACACCAATCGGACGCACCGGAAGGTTCCAGAACCAGGAAGATGGTCTGGCAGTCGGCTGCCGAAGCCTTTTTTAGGGGACCCGGGGGGTCTTAATGGAGGCGTCCAGGCTCCTAGACGCCTCCATTACTTGAATTTATTTAATAACACAAAAAATACATAAAAAAATATAAAAATTAATGGAGGCGTCCAGGCCCCTGGACGCCTCCATGAAAACAAATATAAAAAATACAAAATGCCAGCTTTGGCATAAAAATAAAACAAAAAATAAAAATAATATATTTATGGAGGCGTCCAGGCCCCTGGACGCCTCCATCAACTCCCTCACGGGCGCCGCCCACCGAACGACGGTTTGTCGTGTGTGAAAAAATTCAAATTATGGAGACGTCCAGGCAGCTGGACGCGCCCATTTCAAAATCATGAGGTGCCGCTCACAAAACCACGCGTTGTGCCAAACCGCGTGCGGCCGTCGGTGGGGTTCGGTGGACCTGTTGGAGGCATCCGGGGCCATGGACGCCTCCACAAAAATACTCCAAAAAAATAAATAAAAATAGAATAAAATATTAGTTCGGCCCTGATGGAGGTGTCCAGGGTCCTGGACGCCTCCACCCTCCGGAGCCTTATAAATAGAGGCCCACCCCCTCAGTTCTGGGGGAGCTTCTAAGAGATCCGATAGGCTGCCGGAGCCCAGAGGCTACTGGAGTCATTTCTAACCCGTGGGGTCTTTTGTAGGTGGAGGTTCTGCCGGCTTCTCGGGTGTCCAGGCTCGTGAGAGGAAGGCTATCTTCGTCCACCGCGCTTCCACGTCGTCCCTACGCTGCCGAAGCTCTGCCGGATCTCACCTTCGGCTCATCCAATAAGCCTTTTCTTCCCCTTTTTTCTCCATAGTTCTTTACATTCATCATACTGCATCCTCTATCTCCCTACATAAGGGCGCCGTCTCTTGCATACTTCTTGCATTCATCATCGCATTTTTCCTCCTACTCGAGTCCGAGAGGGGTTTAAAACCACACCAACCAGGTGTGTGTCAGGTCACGATCTCGTTACTTTTATTGCAAGGAATTGTTACTACACTGCCATTTTCTAATTCCGTTCGTTTATTGTCTACTGTTTTGCAAGGGTACCCAAGGAAAGCCCTCTCCGTCGGCCGGTCGAAGGGGGAGGAAGAAGCAACCCGCCATCTCCCGCTCTTGAGGTAGGCGCGATCACTTTCTTTATTTTGGGGTCTTTTGGCCCCTGGCGATCACATCTTGTTCTCGAGGCCGCGGCGAGTCACTTCCCCAATGGCCGTTTAAATTCCCGTTCTTATATTCTCTTTATATTCTGTTGTATTCTGCTCATATTCTCGAGGCCGCGGCGAGTCACTTCCCCAATGGCCGTTTAAATTCCCGTTCTTATATGTTATATTCTTATCTATTCATATTCTCGAGGCCGCGGCGAGTCACTTCCCCAATGGCCGTTTAAATTCCCGTTCTTATATATTATATTCTTATCTATTCATGTTCTCGAGGCCGCGGCGAGTCACTTCCCCAATGGCCGTTTAAATTCCCGCTCTTTATATTCTCTTTATATTCTGTTATATTCTTATCTACTCATATTCTCGAGGCCGCGGCGAGTCACTTCCCCAATGGCCGTTTCAATTCTTACTATTTAATTTCTGTACCATTCCCATCCCCCCGAGGTCGCGGCGAGTCACTTCCCGCTATAGCCGTTTAACCCCCATATCTTGCTATATTACATTTGTCCCGCTCGCCCCGTCGGAGCAATCTCTCGTGGTGGCCCCTTCTCTCTTCTCTTATTTCTGTGTTGCAGCAAACAAAAGAGGAGCCCGCGCGCTCCGCGTCCTCTTCGCACCCCGAACCGCATGACGTCGCTCACAAGGGGCTTAGCCGTTACAAACAACACGGCACACAGCCACCCACTCGGCCAAACAGGGAATGTAACGGCCAGGGACAGGCGCGTTACATTCACCTAACGTACGGGGGCATGACCGCCAGAGGCACCGCCTCAACAGGTCACACGTCGGTCAAACAGGATGTAACGGCCCTACTTAGGCGCGTTACAACGCTCTAACGCGCCAAGGCAGGCGCGCCAGAGGAACCGCCATACTCAAACCACAAAACGACAAAACGGATGTAACGCGTCAAGCCATACGCGTTACAGGGCTTGTGACGCGCCACCATTCGGCCGTCACACGCCCAAAGCTAGAAGAACCCAAAAACGCCAACCGATGTAACGGCCAGTCGTGGGGTCGTCAAAGACAAGTGACGGTCGCTAGCACGACCGCTACATCGATCACGGCGGGAAAACATAGGAATGGCCAAACCGGCCCGTTCCACGCCCCATTCACGCCGTAGCGCAGGGGAAACAAACCCAAACGACAAATAACAACATAAGAAGGCTAAAAAGCCCACATGCAAGCTCAAAAACTCAAGATTCGGGCGATTTCATCAAATCCACCCAAAGTGGGTCACCGAGGTTCCCGAGCTTCTACCGGCCTCGAATGAACACCAGTCCACACGAAATCAACGTGGATGGGATCCTAACATCCCAGCGGTCAGTTATAAACTAACTACGCCGCAAACAGTCGCCGTTTACCCGCCGACCCTAAAAACCACGAAAATCACGGTTTAGGCAAACCAAGCCCAAACTCGACCGTTTCCTAGCCGAACGTCGTGCAATGGCAGGGAAAACGGAGAGGACGAAGTAAGGATCAGTCACCCTACCTCCACCGAAGAAACCGTACCCCGAAGGGACTAAACCACGTCAAAAATCACTCGCGAACCGATTTCACCGGCTTTAAATCCACCGAACGGGATCGCGCCAGAATCGATACGATCCTTGCTCCATCGCGCACCCAGCCAGCTCCATCACGTCCCCAACACGTGCCTCTAGGTCCTCCGTCTGCAGCCAGAGCCTAGGAGGTGAACGGGAGAGAAAATGGGAGAGAGAGAGGCGACGGCAGCGAATGAGAAGGAGGAGAGAGGAAAAGAAAAGAAATAGAAACGAAATTAGGAAATTTTCTTAATTTCCGAAAATTCTGAAAATGCGCCGAAAATGCACAAATTCAGAAAAATACGCAAAAAAGCCGAAACGACCGGCTCGAAGAGTACATCGTCGCTGTAGCATCCACGAGTTCGAGAATTGACAAACAAACTCACCGTAGGGTTCCATAACTAGTACGTGAGAAAAATCCACACGGCTCGTCAAACTCACTCGGAAGCTACAAAAGTGAACCAAAACTCAACGAAACCAATCCGAAACAGATCCGAAAGATCCAGCAGAAATCCAACAAGACCTGCAAAAGATCCATCAAGATCTAGGGCATTACACCTTGCGCATTCCATTATGTATATATGCCATGTTTATGTCGTTCTATTGTACAATGGCATGTTTTTAATCCCAATAGAGTAACTTTTCTTTCCTTGCAATGGAGCCACTGTTGTTGCCCTAGGTCTGTTGAGTACCGACCCGCTTGGGGATAGCGGAGGGTTGTTTCCCGTACATGGTTTGTAAGCTAGTTCCGTGGGCTCCCGGCCAACGGTAGCGCCCTACCGAGGGAGAAAACTAGCTAGAGGGCCTGGCTCAGGCGAGAGTCAGTGTGTGCACACGTGGTCATAGGCTGTGGACTGACACTGACGAGTGTCACTCTGACTGGTCACTTGGTTTGGTACTGTTTACGCGCTCAGCTTGTCGTTTTACCGATTGCAAGTGCTTGAGACGTAGTGTAAGTCGTCAGTGGACGCATCTGGTTTCTGCTCCAGTGGTTGTCCTACTCCCTACTGCTTGGATTGGTTAAGGCTTATCCTATTTGGTAGATTTAGTTTCAGTCGTTTAGACTTACTTATTATTGGCATGTGTTAGCTGTTATACCTGCTTAGATAGAGTTTACAGCTTTCTTGTGATTAGTTATTCATGCCAATGCCTGTTATTTTATTTAAATGCATGCCCTTTTGCCTTTATCTTCGCATGCATGTTTGTTTAGTGCGAGGTAGGGATCCGCGTGACCCCTACTGAGTCTGGCTGTGACTCACCCTTCTTCTTTCAGGTGAGCCGCGCCCGCCGTCTCCCGGTGTTTTGTGAGGTTGCTCGGAGACTGTGCTTAGTTGCCAGCAATTGACGGGTTGCCTTTGTGAGGCTCTGTTGTACTTTTGCCGGGGTATGCCCCGCGTAGTTGTACTTCGTGGACTAGTACTCTTGTGCTTCTGGACTAGTTATATAAATATCACTCTGGTTATTTTTGAATTGCTTCCGCACTTGTGTTAATTTTATTGCTAAATTGTAATATGCGCGCTCCAAATTGCAATTCATTATGCATCCCCTCGACAAACTTCACTAAGCCTTCAGGGGCCTCATCAGCCTCTTGGGTGGCTTCCCTAGTTCTTAGTATTGGTGCATCGATGTTATCGGTATATCGGTATCCGGCGCTCTGGGTCGTCACAGTTGGTATCAGAGCCGAGTTGATGATTTGTATAAGGAATTAGAATTTGTAACTTGTCCAGAGCTAGTCCTTCGTGTTGTCAATTGATGGCTTAGGGTTGTTTTCTGCGTGATTGATGTGATTCCTGTTGCTTTCTGTTTTTCGGCAGTGCAAGATGCCGCCTCGTCGAGGAAGACCTCCTCGAGTTCCTTGTGCTCCCCGAGATGCGCCCAGGGAAGATAGTGGTTCTGCACCTCCTCCTGCGGTTCCCGCTGTTCCTGCTGTTCCAGTCGTTCCTCCTCCAGCGCCGATGGTTGCTCCTCAGGTTGAAGTGCCTGGCAGTCGAGGCAGGGCTTTGAAAGAATTTCTTATGTTCAATCCGCCTGCTTTCGATGGACAGCCCGATCCAGAGGTTGCGAGGCAATGGTTGGATGCTATTGAATGCGTGTTCCTGTCGATGGAGAGCGCTGAAGATGAGAAGGTTATGCTTGCTGCGTTTCAACTCCAAGGTACAGCCATTACGTGGTGGAAAGCCGAGTGGCAGATTGCGTTTCACTCTAGACCTCTTCGGCAGATCACGTGGGCAGAGTTCGTTGCTGCTTTTGAGCGTGCCTATACTCCTGCCTGCTTGCAGATGGCTAAAATGTATCAATTTATGGAGCTGACTCAAGGTAGTATGACTGTGCTTCAGTATCGGAATAAATTCTTAGAATTGGGTCAGTATGTGCCCTATGTGCTGGCTAATGAAGCGTTGAAGACTGAGCAATTCTTGCGAGGTTTGAGGCCAGAGTTGAAGATGCCCCTGATTGCAAGTCGTGTTGCAGATCTAGATGGTGCGTGCCAGACAGCAGTGGCACTTGAGCTGGAGATGGCGAGACCAGGTGGGTATCCTCAGGCGGGGTCAGTTCAGCCGGCAGTGCAGTCTCAGCAGGCTTACCGACCGCCAGTGCCAGGTGTTCCCTTGGTCCAGTCTGATGTGAGTAGTGCTTCTTCCCCTTCCAAGACCAAGTTTAAGAGGTTCAAGAAGAAGAAGAAGTTTTTCCAGCAGCCGTCTGGTACAGATTCAGTTCGGCAGTCGACAGCGCCTTCTTCTCAGACTCGTCAGAGTTCAGCTGTCAGTCAGCCATGGACGTGTCGGAGATGCGGTGGTCATCATAAGGGCTAGCCGTGTTCTCTGCCTGTTGTTTGCTTTCGATGTGACCAGCCGGGTCATGTGGTTCAGGATTGCCCACTGAGGCCGAAGCAATTGCAAGCTCCTCAGTTCTCTCAGCCTTAGCAGCCGCAATTCAGACCTCCTCCTGTCCCTCAAACTCAACAACAGTTCTATTCACAAGCGTCGGCGTCTTCTCAGCAATCTTCAGCTGGATCGAAGAAGCAGAAAGGCAAAGTTTCTCATATGACTAGAGCTGAAGCTGTTGCGTCCCATCTGGTGGAAGGTACGATTATGCTTTATGGTCTTTCAGCTCGCGTCTTATTTGATTCTGGTGCTTCTCACTCTTTTATTTCTGAGGCTTTCTTAGCATGTATTGAGGAGCCGACATCAGAGATGCCTTGTGAGATGTTTGTTGAATTGCCTTCTGGAGATTTCATGATTACACCTTTGTGTTTGGGAGAGTCTCCTGTGATGATTGATAATCACCAGTTGCCGGTAAGATTGTATGCGTTGCAGCTGGCAGATTATGATGTTATTCTGGGAATGGATTGGTTGGAGCAGTATGGAGCTGTGGTTGACTGCAGATCGAAGAAAGTCTACTTTCAGCCCCAAGGAAAATCAGCCTTTTATTTCCAAGGTATTCGATCCCGTTCTTCTCGTATGATTATTTCTGCTATTCGAGCCTATAGGTTGCTTAGTGCAGGTTGCCAGGGATTCTTAGCTTCTGTGGTTGCTGTTGAAAAACCACGACGGGATGTCTGTGATATTCCTGTTGTCTGTGAGTTCCCTGATGTGTTTCCTGACGAGTTGCCGGGCTTGCCTCCAGAGCGAGAGATTGAAATGGTGATTGAACTGATTCCTGGTACAGGCCCGTTAGCAAAGGCGCCGTACCGTATGGCTCCAGCTGAACTTAAAGTACTGCAAGCACAGCTACTTGAATTTATGGAAAAAGGCTATATTCGCCCCAGTTTTTCCCCGTGAAGTGCTCCAGTGCTGTTTGTGAAAAAGAAAGATGGAAGCCTGAGGCTTTGTATTGATTACAGGCAGCTGAATCAGGTGACTATCAAGAATAAATATCCGCTTCCCAGGATTGATGATTTGTTTGACCAGTTACAGTCTGCTACTGTCTTTTCACGAATTGACCTCCGGTCTGGCTACTTTCAATTGCGGATCCGGGAATCTGATGTGGAGAAGACAACTTTCAGCACTCGATATGGTCACTTTGAATTTCTGGTAATGCCGTTTGGATTGACTAATGCCCCAGCAGCTTTCATGGACCTAATGCAGCGTATTTTTCATCCATTTCTTGATCAGTTCGTGGTGATCTTTGTTGATGATATTCTAATCTATTCTACCTCTGATGAAGACCATGTTCAACATTTGAGGATCGTTCTGCAGACTCTGAGAGATCACAAGCTTTATGCGAAGTTCAGTAAGTGTGAATTCTGGCTTCGGGAAATTCATTTTTTTGGCCACGTGATTTCTGGTGATGGAGTGGCAGTGGACCCTGCAAAGATTGAAGCTGTTTTGAGTTGGCAGAGACCGAGAACGATCACTGAGATTAGAAGCTTTTTAGGTTTGGCTGGGTATTATCGCAGGTTCATCCAGGATTTTGTGAAGATTGCAGCACCTATGACTAGACTGGATGTACCTTTTGTCTGGTCGGATCAGTGTGAGGAGAGCTTTGTTGAATTGAAAAGGCTATTGACTTCTTCTCCAGTGTTGACTTTGCCTTCCGACTCGGGTGGATTTCTTGTCTGCACAGATGCTTCTCGAATGGGTTTGGGTGCAGTGCTGATGCAACATGCTAAGGTTATTGCATATGCATCTCGGCAATTGAAACAGCATGAAGAAAATTATCCCACGCATGATCTGGAGCTAGCTGCGGTTATTTTTGCCTTGAAGATCTGGAGACATTATCTGAGAAATTTCAGATTTTTACTGATCATCAGAGTTTACAGTATATATTCTCCCAGAAAGATCTGAATCTCAGGCAGAGGCGATGGATGGAATACTTGAAAGATTATGACTTTACACTCTCCTATCAGCCGGGTAAAATGAATGTTGTGGCTGATGCTCTGAGCAGGAAAGTACAAGTCAATCAATTGTTGCTTCATGAATGGAAATTGTGGGAACAGCTTCCGTGCGAGGCATTCAGTGTGGAGTTTCCTGCCGATCCGAGGATGGCAGTTTGTGCTAGCTTGGTTTTGGGTTCAGCTTTGTATCAGCAGATTAAAGAAGCCCAGCAAGCTGATTCTGATTTGGCCCGTGTTGTATCAAGATATGATGTGGAATTCGATGATGAGCTGGTCGTGAGTTTCCAGGGCAGATTATATGTTCCTGCGGATGGTGATTTGAGGCAAGAGATTCTGAGTGAAGCCCATGGTTCCCGTTTTGCTATTCACCCAGGTGTCACCAAGATGTATCAGCATTTGAAAAAGCAGTTCTGGTGGCCAGGTATGAAGAAAGACGTGGCTGTGTTCGTTTCTAAGTGCTTAACTTGTCAGCAGGTTAAAGCCGAACATCAAAATCTAGGTGGATTACTTCAGCCTTTGGAGATTCCAATGTGGAAATGGGACCACGTTACTACAGACTTTGTGGTGGGTTTGCCTCGGACTTCTCAGGGTTTTGACGGTATCTGGTTGCTTGTCGACAGATTGACTAAAACTACAAGATTGTTGCCGATTAAAGTTGCTTGGAGTGTGCAGAGGTTGGCCGAGCTTTATGTGCAGAAGATCGTGCCACTGCATGGAATTCCTGTTTCACTTGTGTCAGATCGTGATTCACGTTTTACCTTCGGTTTCTGGCGTAGTTTCCAGAAAGCTTTGGGCACTGAGTTAGCGTTCAGTTCAGCGTATCACCCACAGTCAGATGGACAGTCAGAGAGGACTATTCAGACTCTGGAAGACATGCTGAGATCGTGTTGCCTTGACTGGCAAGGTTCGTGGAGTCAACATTTGCCACTTGTTGAATTTGCTTATAATAACAGTTTTCACTCCAGCATTGGCATGGCTCCTTATGAAGCGCTGTATGGTCGTCCTTGTCGTACTCCCTTGAACTGATTTGATGTTGGGGACAGATTGTTGACAAGACCGGACATGGTACAACAGTGTTCTGATGTGGTTCGTCTGATCAGGCAGAGATTGTTGACAGCCCAGAGTCGACAGAAAAGCTATGCAGATCAGCGCAGACGTCCACTACAGTTTGAGCCAGGAGATATGGTGTTTGTTAAGGTATCTCCGATGAAGGGTGTTTCTAGATTTGGGAAGCGTGGAAAGCTTAGTCCGCGATATGTTGGCCCGTTTCCTATTGTTGAAGATGTGGGTACGGTAGCTTATCGTTTGCAACTACCAGCGGCTATGCAAGCTATTCATGATGTGTTCCACGTCTCTCAGTTGAGGAAATATGTGCCAGATGCTTCTCATGTTCTCGATGATTCAGTTTGGCCCGAGGTGACTGCTGATTTGTCTACGCCAGAGTTTCCTATCAGAATTGAAGACCGTCGTGAGCAGCGGTTGAGAAATAAGATTATCCCTCTGGTAAGAGTTGCTTGGCAGTATCACTCTGGTAATGATTCCACTTGGGAACGTGAAGATGAGATGCGTCAGCTTTTTCCTTTCTTATTCCAGTGAGGTATAAGTCTTTTCTCAGTTTCCTCCTTATCTGTTGTTGTAAATTTCGAGGGCGAAATTTCTTTTAGGAGGGAGGGACTGTAAGGCCCGTGCCTTAGTGGATCCTTAGTGGTTTGGATCTAATATTTGTTCTGAAATTTTTGACTATTTTCCTGCATTTTTAAAAATTTTTCTGGTATTTTTCCGAATTTATTTGGAGTTAATTGAGGGTTATTAGAAATTAATAAGATTTTAATATATATAATAATTATATTATATATATTTTAATTTTATTTTATTTTATTTTAATCCCTCACCCTCACACCCTCTCTCTCTCCCCCGTCGATCTCTTTCTCTCACGCTCTCTCTCTCTCTCTTCGTTCGATCACCCTCTCCCCTCTCCTAGGGAAAGCAGGGGAGACGACGTCGGATTGAAGCGTGGTTGGTGCCGGTGGATTCCTCGCGTCGAGAGGAACACGTGGGTACCCATTTCGGCACGGTTCGGTGATCGTGGGAGCGGGACGGTGTGTGAAGGCCCCGTGAACCCTCCTCCGTGCATGCGGCGTTTCCGGCCGTTTCGGGTTGCAAGAGGTAGGGGGATGGACTCCTGAACTTGCTAGGATCAATTCCTGTAGCTAGTTCGCTTGATTAGAACCCCCTAGCATGCATAATGTTCATTTTTCCATATTTGGGGTTTTAGCTTGATTCTCGAGTTTAATGCATGGTGGGCTTTGCATGTGATGTTTTTAGCTGTTATATTGTTGTTTGGGATGTATGGTTTGACAGGAAATAGGTTTTTACGTCGTTACCCGATGATTTCCATCGTCCGGGAGGGAACCGGTTTTCAAACCTAACCCGTCCGTGACCCAGGTGGTGTGACGGTCCTTCCAGGAACCGTCACACGCCTAACGGTCCTTGGGGGACGCGTTACATCGATGTAACGGACCGTTGACGGGGCGTTACATTGAGAGTAACGGTGGGGCTCCCATCCGTTACTCGTTTGTCATTTTGCGTTGACCGGGTGAGGCGGTTAACCTGACGGCCAGTCGGCCGGCCGTCAGGGTGCCCGACGCGCCTGGGCGAGCGCGTCACATCGCCTGCGAACGGTTTTAGAACGCTGCGTATTATTTTTGGCCTCGGGTGAATGTAACGGCTAGGACCCAACGCGTTATAGTCGATGTAACGCGCTGTGCCCCGATCGTCGGGCCGAGTGACGGTGAGGCCGTAGGCCGTCACTCTTCGTTTGGTTCGCTTTGGGCTGGAACTTCGGTGGATGTAACGGGTAGGGGCGGACGCGTCATTCTTGATATAACGCGCCAGTCCCCGACCGTTACTCACCTGTAGCGCATGGGCAGAAGACCGCCACTTGCCTGTTGGTTTCAAAAAGCACCGGCCTATTCCTTGCGCATTCCATTATGGATATATGCCATGTTTATGTCGTTCTATTGTACAATGGCATGTTTTTAATCCCAATAGAGTAACTTTTCTTTCCTTGCAATGGAGCCACTGTTGTTACCCTAGGTCTGTTGAGTACCGACCCGCTTGGGGATAGAGGAGGGGTGTTTCCCGTACACGGTTTGTAAGCTAGTTCCGTGGGCTCCCGGCCAACGGTAGCGTCCTACCGAGGGAGAAAACTAGCTAGAGGGCCTCGCTCAGGCGAGAGTCAGTGTGTGCACACGTGGTCAGAGGCTGTGGACTGACACTGACGAGTGTCACTCTGACTGGTCACTTGGTTTGGTACTGTTTACGCGCTCAGCTTGTCGTTTTACCGACTGCGAGTGCTTGAGACGCAGTGTAAGTCGTCAGTGGACGCATTTGGTTTCTGCTCCAGTGGTTGTCCTACTCCCTACTGCTTGGATTGGTTAAAGTTTATCCTATTTGGTAGATTTAGTTTCAGTCGTTTAGACTTACTTATTATTGGCATGTGTTAGCTGTTATACCTGCTTAGATAGAGTTTACAGCTTTCTTGTGATTAGTTATTCATGACAATGCCTGTTATTTTATTTAAATGCATGCCCTTTTGCCTTTATCTTCGCATGCATGTTTGTTTAGTGCGAGGTAGGGATCCGCGTGACCCCTACTGAGTCTGGCTGTGACTCACCCTTCTTCTTTCAGGTGAGCCGCGCCCGTCGTCTCCCGGTGTTTTGTGAGGTTGCTCGGAGACCGTGCTTAGTTGCCAGTAATTGACGGGTCGCCTTTGTGAGGCTCTGTTGTACTTTTGCCGGGGTATGCCCCGCGTAGTTGTACTTCGTGGACTAGTACTCTTGTGCTTCTGGACTAGTTATATAAATATCACTCTGGTTATTTTTGAATTGCTTCTGCACTTGTGTTAATTTTATTGCTGAATTGTAATATGTGTGTTCCCAATTATAATTCGTTATGCATCCCCTCGACAAACTTCACTAAGTCTTCAGGGGCCTCATCAGCCTCTTGGGTGGCTTCCCCAGTTCTTGGTATCGGTGCATCGATGTTATCGGTATATCGGTATCCGGCGCTCTAGGTCGTCACAAATGGTGACTCTAAATTTTGTCCATGATTATACACATATATTAAATGCATTTATAAATATTTGGAGAATCTATTTTTAGGGAAAGGAAAAGTAGATTATTTGAAGAAGAGTTAAGACACTAATTTACAAATATTATCATTTCAAAATTATTATTGAAAGTAGCAACATAAAAGGATGTTATTAAAAGTCCGTTTAGGTACCATTTAATTTTGTTACATAATTTATGACATAATTAAATTCTTATTTTAGTGTATATATATATAAAGAAATCATGCATTCTATATATAATAAATGATGGACATGTATTTCTAAAGCTCAATCCGATCGGATCAGTCGCACCGACGGACTTCCAATATGTGGCTAACGTTCATCTAGATCCAAATTTTACTGATCCCCTTTTTTATAGAGAGATGGATAAAGGGAAAGTTATCCCTTCTGGATTATTTTATCATGCATTTTAATCTCATTTGTTTTGAAAATCAATGGGCTATATCCCTTTGGATAAAAGGAGATTAACTTCTCTTTTATTTAATTTGCTTTGATTGCATTTAGAATAAAAATTGATTTCATTTGTTTTGATTGTACTGAAGGATAAACAGTGACTTAACTATGTCAATTGAATTAAATTCTCATACTTTATTGACCTCAATTACAATGATTCGAACATATTTTTTTAATAACTAATGTCTTCTATCCTCAAATTATTTTAAATGTCTATCAGCACATATCCAACTTAGTTGATTCATCTTATTTGATGTAAATATATAATATAAATAATTTAATTAATGATGTAATCATATTAATGTTAGACATAATAATATTTTTTTACATTTTGACGTGATATTACATAATCATTCAGACACAATAATCCCCATTTTTTTACATTTCATGTGTAATTACATAAGATGCTTATTTTCTTTTAACGTTGCACATGTAATTACACAAATATTTAGACAATATTTTTTACATTTCACATTTAATTATGTAAACATTTAGACTTATTAATTTTTTTAGTTAACATGTACTTACGTAAACATTTAGATGCATTACTATATTTTTTGACATTAATGTTGTAATCACTTAAACATTAACACTTATTAATATATTATTTTTCATAAATCTAATTATGTTCACGTTGCACCAACATGTAGTTATGTAATTACGTAAATATTTAGACTAAATAATTTCTCATATTGACTCTTCGCAAGCTCAGTCCAGTGATAAGATTTGAACATTCAACAATAAAAGAAAGTCAAAGTGGAGACAAATTCACATGCAAACTGATACAGGAACTAACAAAATGCTTGCATTGTAATTATAAAAAAATGTTAATGGGTTTGGCTTGTTGCAGTGCCTTTATATTTTTATTTTTTAGTATTATTTTTTGAAGTGACTCCCAAGATATCATAACTTGGGTGCATACCATGTCACCATCCGATTATCTCAAAAAATTAAAAATAAAATGGACCAATTTTTAAAAGATCATGGACCCAACACTATTCATCTGATCTGAATTTTTTTTTATTTTTTTTAATCTAATGATAACATGATTTGCACATTAAGTTAGGATATCTTAGAACTCACTTTATTTTTTATAAATAAAAAATTTAAAGTCCTGCACATCCATGGTGCGGAGCAATGTTAACACATGAATGAGCTCCATGGGATCCTAAGCAACTCCATGAACTCCATTTTCTTTGTTCAAAACTTCATTGCATCACCTCAGCTACATTGTACATAGAGCAACCTGGCCACTGAATGAAGTATCATCTTATATCATAGCCCCATCTTAATTTGATTGTGATGGGCAAGTGTCACTTTCTGAAAACACATGAGACAGATCTCGGGGTAGGAGAGCAGCAACAATGGCACCGACAAGCAAATGCAGAACCCTGTTGTGTAAGGGAGCATACAACTGATACCACAAGTGAAGCAATGCACCTGCGCAACGCTTATCTATCTATATTGTACTCTATAAAGAGAATTAGGCAGTTTTTTTCTGCCGGTTCTCTTGTATTGTTTGGCCCGATTCTTTAAACCGCCGGTTCTCTTGTATGGTTTAGCCCGGTTCTTTAACCGCCAGTAATGAGAGGTCAATGATAGTGATGCTGTATAAAAATGGGGCAAAGATTTGAGATAAAGACGGCTGTTTTTTGCCCCCGTTTTCGTGGGTTTCCATCGGGGTGTGAAGATCTGCTGCAAGGGACTTCCCGGAGGTAGTAGAAGAGTATCTGTAACATGGGAACATGAAGTGCATCGCTTTTAATCGTCAGCGATGCTACTTGTTGGTAAGTCCTTTCTTGGGTATTGGCAAATTGGTCACAGATGGATGGCGCTGTAAAGTTTCTGATGCTATGTACACTAAACCGATGAAGTTTGATTTTTAGGGATTCTTTGTATGCTAGGATATTTATTTCTCAGGCTTTGTGTATGTGTAAATCATTTTAAAACTTGATTATCTTGGGAGGATGGGGTTGGGGGAGAGGGGCTGTTAGTGCATGATAATATACTTGTGATTGATTCTACTGAGATATTTTCCTGATTGGATTCTTTGGTGTAGGTAGTCGTTTTGCTCAATTCTGAGCATAATTTACTTATTTCTTTTGCATTTGTGACAATTGGATAGAACATCCATACTGGATCATCCAAGTACTGGATGAGTTACTTCTATCTTATCCTTATTTTAGTTCATTTTTTCAAGTTAAGAATTACCATGATCACATGCTGGAGATGATCCCATGCCCATACTTAATCGATAAAAAAAATACCAATTCTCTATAGTATATCTATAACATATCCTATAAGAGAATTGGTGGGTTTTTTTCTGCATGTTTACTTTTTTTTCTGGTTCGGTCAGTTTGGTTTTCGACCGAATTACTTTTTTCCGATCGGCTCATATTTTATCGCCCGCCGGTTCACGTTCTTGCCGTGTGTTCTTGCTGTTGGCTTCGTGAGGATGGTAAACAAGACTGACAAAACCTTTGATAAAGAGTTGCCAAGGTTTAACCATAACAAATAGCATAAACGAGTTCAGTAATAACATTAACAATGGATAAAGCGACACTGGTAACATGCAGAGGAAGCATGCAAACCACATCAGCCAATCTAAAATAAGACGATCGCACCTCTTGCTATATTACGCTCAAGTCATATTATCATTTTTTTTAGGTGCCAATGGTTGATAGGTGCAACTTTTTGTGAGTAGTTGTGACAACAGAATTGGTAGGTCTGATTCCAAACAGATATTATAAATTTTCTTTGAATGCATAACGAAAGGGTATATTTTGTAACTTGGATGATTTATTGTTGACATCATGATGATATTCTCAATCTAGAATGAGTAAATGTAAATAGTGATTTTAATTGTATGCACAAAAATAACATGGAAACATTTGAAAGGTTCCATATCTCATGGTATACCAAATGCAAAAAGAAATATGTATTATTGCTTGTTATTTGTTTTAAAATAGTTACAAATATTTTTCAACCATCATACACAACATTTACTTTTGACAATCCCATTTTAAAACTTACATGAATATGTATCTGTACTAACGAGATGTGCCTGTATTATTTCTAAGGCCGCTAAGCAACTGGTGGAGAGTTAAGTACTTAAATATTGTTGGATAATCTACTAAGCATCATGGGCAGGTGGTTAGCATTTGAGAAATCACAGTGTCTTCTTGAATGTCTCTTCTTGAATATCATTATAATTTGATTTCAAAAAAATCTCAAAGTAACCCACGCGCGTAGCGCGTTTATTTGACTAGTAAAAGAAAATAAAATATGATACATATTTCACGATGAAACTGGGAAAAGAAACACAGCCAACCATTTCTGTTCACCTTTTTCAACCCATGCATCATTCCAGGTGTGTATGAAATCTAGCAATATGATCACTTGGAACTAGTAGAAACAAGCCAGAGCCAAACTTGGATAAGGTTTGTGCAGCAACAGTACAAAAGGCAGCAAATGTGCAACATGGAATGTGTTCTGAAGAGAACATGGTCATGCGACAGACAGAGAGACATGGCAAGTTAACATGGAATGTGTTCTGAAGAGAACATGGTCATTCAACAGAGAGACATGACGAGTCCACCTATCAAAACAATAATCTCAGTTACTGAAACCTAGCACTTCTAACAATGTACGCAGATAAAGAACGCATTCTAAACTTGTCAAATGATAGCCGGTTACATAGTAATTGTAAAAAGAAGACCCGAAGAATGGAGGAATGATGGGTGATCAGATACATAAAGTTAATAACTAAAGTAGGCATCAGTAAGTTAAACTTTAACAACCACATGTGGGGTGCACAGAGCTCTTTCAGCCTCAATAAGTTTGTAACTTCACCTCATGTCTCTTTCATGTTAATGTATAGTCCATTCAACAAGAACAACCAACTGCTACATGTGTTGGCAACAGTAGCTCCATTGGCTTCCAAATGTGTTGGCAGCTGCAGCACATGCCCAGCAATTCAAGAGCAACAAGCAAAGAAGGAAAACAACCAACTGCAGCTCGAGGCATACGTAGATCCATATGTAGATTCTTAGAGTAGCCTATTAGGTGAAATTCTCCTTTTGTATTGAATAAGAGATGATCCTCCGAAAAGCTCATAAGGATCACCATGATCGCTTTTGTATTGAATAAGACAGTCCTCCGGAAAACTTGAATGATCGCCATATTCAATCCCATATGAACATGGATAAAATCTTTCCGACAATAGTTTTCTCAGAGCCCATCATCTCTGCAGTGCCCAGTAAGTTTAGCTATCTGTCTTTAAAGATGGGAAAACCAACCAACAAGGAAGATGCATTGTCCAAAGTGAAGATATTATGAAAGGAAACAAAAATATCTAAATTCATTTAAGGGTTATTGACAAGTGGAAAAACATTAATCATATGCATAAAGGTGTTGCAACTGATGTTATTGTGCTGGTATCATGCAATTGATGATATAGCAGACTCGCTACTAGAAAAAAGGTAAGGTCTAGTCCTGTATGGAGCAAATATTATCCTCATTTGTGATAAATCAACTTGTTAATCACGAAAAGGGCACTCTGTTCCACTTGCCTACCATCCTAGCAACATTGAATCTGAGCCAGAATAAAATAATTTAACATAGTCTAGTGATTTTTGGGGGAAAAGTGAACAGTTTTAGGTATTGTTTCAAGTAAGCACCTTTTGAGCTCTGTTATATAATAATAGTTCATGAAGAGCTAAAGATCAAACAAAGTCCTGAAAGGAAAAAGGAATCAAACAACTAGGCCTCTTTTATTTGCCTAAACATCAAGTGAATACTCTCCTGAAACCTATCAGGGGAACTTCATGTTTAGCTTGCCATGCAATCAATAAATATTTCAAAACTGTGCATCAGATGCAGATCTACATAAACAAAAAAATTGGTATTTCGCCTCAAATCCACCTGGATGTACAACCATCAAAGTAAGTGACATATTCCACCTTCACAAAAAATAAATAAATCAAAGACTGGAAAACTGACGTTAGAAAATGAGGTCTAGTAATTAGTTGTTTTGGCAAATTAAACATGCTTTTGATTCATTTGAAACTACTCGTATTTGACTGGACTGGGAGTTATCTGCTACTTCAGCATGCTTGTTCTTGGGGGTATAAATGGTTGTATATTGAAGGATTGTAACAAGAATGCAAATGCCACAACCTCAAAGCCAATGCAAGTGTAATTCACTTAGGGCTCCCTAGAAGATACGTTATAACTAGATGGTAAAGAGAACATATTTAATGTTGGAATTATAGGGATTTGGATCCTATATTTACAAGATCGCCTGCTATATTTTGTCCGGTTTACATTTGTAATCTCCTTCTATATTTGTAATCTCCCGGTTTACATTTGTAATCTCCTTCTATATTTGTAATCTCCTCTTGTCAATAAAAGGAGATGCGGTGCCTCTGTTTTGTGCACTGCGAAGTCTCAACCAATTATTGTCTTCTTCCTTCCCTCTAATTCTCCGTACTTTCAACTTGGTATCAGAGCAGCTGCTCGACCAGGGACGCCTTGAGCTGTCTCCCGCCGTGGGCCGCCCGTCGCGGCGGCCTGCACCCGCGAGGTCGACGCGTCAGCCTGCACCCGCGACGTTGTGTCAGCCTGCACATGTGTCTGCTTCCCTGGTATCCTGCACCTACGTCGACGCGGCGGCCTGCACCCGCGTTGGCCTCCCTTCGAAGCACAATGCTTTGGAGGAGCTTCTTCTTTTGGGATGCTTGAGGTTTGCCGGATGCCTATGAGCTGCCTTCGATGCGAGTATAGGTGTTCGGCGTCATTTTCTTGTCAGAGTTAGTCTCAGAGTTGTTGGTGATCCTTCCTTCAAGATTGTGCCTGTTGTTACGTCTGGCCTGTGATGGGTGATACAACTCCATTAACAATGGAGGTCTTGGAGAGGCTGATGGTCAAGTTGATGGAAGCTCGATCCCCAAGTGGGGAAGGTTCTAAGGCGGTGCTGGAAACTAACCCAGTCAAGTTGGATGGCCCAGGCACGTATTTGTGTTGGACGCGTCATGTGCGTCTGATTTTAGACTCGCACAATCTCGAAGGTTATATAAAGGGAACTGAAAAGAAGCCTGTGGGAGATGAGGTGGCTTTCAGGAAGTGGAGTTCGAATAACTCTCGAGTAGTGGTGTGGTTACTTTCTTCCATGGTTCCTAATGTTGCTCGTACAGTTGAGGCGCTGACTGATGCACATGATCTTTGGCAAGCTGTAGCCACAACCTATTCCCACAAGAGTAACAATATGCATGCACACAAAGTACAAAGAGAGCTTCGTGGCCTTTCACAGGGGTCTAAGTCTGTAACTGAGTATGTTGGAGAGCTAAAAAAATTGTGGAATGATTTTGATTTTTACAATCCATTCATACCTACTCATCCTGGTGATATTAATGTGTTCACAAAATGGGTAGAAAGCCAACGTCTTGTAGATTTTTTGGACGGACTGAACTCAGAATTTGAGCATCGTCGCTCTTCCATTCTGAGTACACAAGAGTGGCCTTCACTTGATGAGGCTATTTCTTTGATTCTCAGTGAAGAGACACGCTTAGCTACTATGTCCTCTCCAGACCCTCCGGTTAGATCAGCACTAGTAGTGCAGCCTCAATCTTCCTCTGGTGGTCTTGGAGATGCTTCTCCTTCCCATGCAGCCCAAGGAGGTGGTCTATCTCATGGTCGAGGAATAAAAATTTGTGACTATTGTCGGAAGCCTGGCCACATAAAGGCCTATTGCTATGAACTACACGGTCGACCTGCTAGGGGTCGTGGTCGTGGTAGAGGTCGCTTTGGAAGTGGTGGACGATCTGCTGGTGGTGGCCGAGGTGTTCAGAATAACCAAGCCCACTTCTCTTCTTCCATGGGAGACTTATCAATGGAAGAGATACAACTCTTCAAAATTCAGATCGAGTGTACGTGTTTCTGACAGTGGTGCATCTACAGAAAGTTCACCGGCCCAACCTTCCAGTTCCCAATACCAGGGTAACTTTGCTCAAACTGATGTAGGAGGTCAGGCCCTTGCTCTTACTTATAGTAGTTCTTCTCATTGGGTAATTGATTCTGGAGCATCCAGCCATATGACTGGCTCTTCCAGGGAGTTTGTGTCCTATACTCCTTGTTCTGGTCGTGATAAAGTTCACCTTGCTGATGGGTCTTTTTCTCCCATTTCTGGTAAAGGGTATATTAATTGCACTTCTGCATTGTCCTTATCATCAGTTCTCCATGTTCCCAGTTTTTCAGTAAATTTACTCTCTGTCAGCTCTATCACTAATGACCTCAATTGTGTTGTAATCTTCTTTAAGACTCATTGTGTTTTTCAGGAGCCCGAGACAGGGAGGAAACTTGGGACTGGTATAATGCGTAATGGGCTCTACTATTTAGAGGAAGGAATGACCAGGGGCACCTCTGAGGTTGGTTTGGTGGCGTCTACTTCCAATGAGATGAAGTTGATTCTTCAGCACCGAAGGCTTGGACATCTACCATTTCCACTTTTGGGACGTTTATTTCCAGCTATATATGAGTTATGCAATAAAACAAAGCTTGTTTGTGATGTTTGTGAGCTAGCAAAGCACACTAGGAGTTCATATCCATATTCTGGTTTACGTAGTTCTACACCTTTTGAAGTTATTCACACAGATGTTTGGGGACCTTGTGGGACCACTGCTGCTTCCGGTCATCGATGGTTCGTTACCTTTGTTGATTGTTTTAGTCGATGTACATGGGTCTACTTATTGAAAAGCAAAAAGGAGGTGTTTACATCTTTCAAAGCCTTCCACAAGATGATTGGTACACAATATGGGGCAATTCTTAAGATTCTTCGCTCTGATAATGGAACATAATATATGTCTAAGGAATTTCAAGAATATATATGTAATAATGGCATCATCCACCAAACAACTTGTGTTGACACTCCAACTCAAAATGGAGTAGCAGAAACGAAGAATAGACATCTAATGGAGGTGGCAAGGTGTTTGATGTTCTCTATGAATGTCCCTAAGTTCTTGTGGAATGAAGCGGTGCTAACTGCAGCTTATCTGATCAACCGTATGCCACTCCGTATCCTGGACTATAAGACACCTGTTGAATGCTTGCGGGGAACTAATTCCTTCATAGTTCCTCCCAGAGTATTTGGATGCGTCTGTTTTGTTCGGGATCATCGACTATCTACTGGGAAACTTGATCCTTGAGCACTAAAATGTGTGTTTGTGGGCTACTCACCCTCCCAAAAGGGATATAAGTGTTGGTGCCCGTCTGAGCGGAAGATGTTCATCAGCATGGATGTTACCTTCAGGGAATCAGAATCATTTTATGAGCAATCTTCTTCCTCTTCCTCTTCCTCTTCCACCACGCCTGGTGATGGTCAAGAGGGGGAGAGGGAGATGTCTGTTGGTAGTATTGATGCACCTCTGTCTGTTCCTCTTGCTACTCCTGGTGACGCCGTTACTACCCCTAATGTTTCAGATGACTCTACTACGATTGAGAGCGTTGATAATCAGGGGGAGTCTGTCTCATTTCCACCACCGATGTCTCCTATTCAGGGGGAGAATTTGCCTCAGTCAGTTGCTTCAACTTCATCATCTCCTTCCTCAGCTCGAGGGATTGTTACGCATTCTCCAGATCCCAAGCTTCCTTCTCCTGCCTCGACGGCTTCACCCTCGTCTTCCACATCCTCCTTCAAGACGAACGGTAATCCATCTCTGTCTCCCAATCCTTTTATCTCAGATAATGGTGACCTGCATATTCCCATTGCTTTACGTAAGCCTACTCGTCATGTTGGTATTCCTGCTCGTCTTAAAGATGGAGTGGGGTACAAGCATGACATTACTAATTTTGTATCCTATGAGTCTCTTTCCCCATCTTATCAGAGTTTTGTAGCATCCTTGTCCTCTGTTTCTATACCTGTGAACTGGAAGATTGCACAAGAAAATCCTAAGTGGAAGGCTGCTATGCTTGAAGAAATGCGAGCACTCGAGAAGAATAAGACGTGGGAACTTGTATTGTTACCATCTAGCAAGAGAGCTGTGGGATGTATATGGATTTTCTCAGTCAAGCAAACACCAGAGGGTACAATCGATCGATATAAAGCCCGATTGGTGGCAAAAGGGTATACACAGACTTATGGCATAGATTATGATGAAACCTTTGCGCCTGTTGCAAAAATGAACTCAGTGAGAACCCTCATCTCATGCGCTGCTAATTATGGTTGGGATCTTTTTCAACTTGATGTGAAGAATGCATTCCTTCATGGAGAACTCCAAGAGGAGGTATATATGGAGATCCCACCCAGATTTACCACTGCACAAAATGCTGGGAAGGTGTGCCGCCTAAAACGCTCTCTTTATGGTCTTAAACAATCTCCCCGGGCGTGGTTCGATCGCTTCAGAAGGGCTGTTCTTAAGATGGGTTACCGGCAGAGTAATGCAGATCACACTCTCTACTTTCGGCATAACAAGGGCAAGATCACAGCCTTGATTGTATATGTTGACGATATTGTGATAACTGGAGATGACGTAGAGGAAATTGCTCACTTAAAGGTTCAATTGGCACAAGCTTTTGAGGTGAAAGATCTTGGTCGACTCAGATATTTTCTTGGGATTGAAGTTTCTCACTCTCCTAAAGGTATTTTCCTCTCTCAAAGGAAATATGTACTGGATCTTCTTACAGAGATTGGCATACTGGGTTGCCGACCAGTCGCTACCCCCATCGAGCAAAATCATCGTCTAATGGCGGACACAGGTGAACCAGTTGATCGAGAACGATATCAACGTCTTGTGGGACGTTTGATATATTTATCGCATACGCATCCGGATATTGCCTTTGCTGTGAGTGTGGTGAGTCAGTTTATGCATGACCCACGCTCAACTCATATGGATGCTGTAATGCGTATACTTCGATATCTCAAAAGTTATCCTGGCCGGGGTTTGCTTTACTCTGCTCATGGGAACCTTCGAATAGAATGCTATACTGATGCCGACTGGGCAGGATCTTTGGATGACAGACGCTCAACGTCAGGATATTGCACATTTGTTGGAGGTAACCTGGTCACATGGAGGAGTAAGAAACAAAATGTGGTTGCTCGATCAACAGCTGAGGCGAAGTTTCGGGCAATGGCCCATGGTATTTGTGAAATCTTGTGGTTGCGGACATTGCTGTCTGAGTTGGGACTTTTCCAATCATCCCCTCTCATGTTGTGCTGTGACAACAAAGCGGCAATCAATATTGCTAATAATCCTGTGCAGCATGACGGGACAAAACATATCGAGATCGACCGGCACTTTATCAAGGAGAAACTCGATACTGGAATTATTTGTCTTGTGTATGTTCGATCAATTAATCAGCTGGCTGATGCACTGACCAAGGGCTTGAGTTCTCAGGCTTTCTCTTCCATCCGCGACAAGATGGGGCTGTATGACATATTCACCCCATCTTGAGGGGGAGTGTTGGAATTATAGGGATTTGGATCCTATATTTACAAGATCGCCTGCTATATTTTGTCCGGTTTACATTTGTAATCTCCTTCTATATTTGTAATCTCCCGGTTTACATTTGTAATCTCCTTCTATATTTGTAATCTCCTCTTGTCAATAAAAGGAGATGCGGTGCCTCTGTTTTGTGCACTGCGAAGTCTCAACCAATTATTGTCTTCTTCCTTCCCTCTAATTCTCCATACTTTCAACTTTTAACAATTTAAACTTCAAAAGAAACAATCTAACTTGATCTACAATCTATTAAATAAGCATAATGAAATAATAGTGAAGCAACATCATTGAATGTAGATAAAGCAAAACGTTTTACATGAACATTGAAACTACAACAAAACATTGTTTGATCTAAGCTAAGCCTTGAAGGGAAAATTAAAATTTGAAGAGAAAAGCAAAAAGCAAGAAAGAGTTTCTAGTTCCAGTGCCAAAGCAGACATGTCATGGCACACACTAAGAGAGACTGTATGGCTTCGCCAGTGACCTGATAAGAAAGTTTCCATGATTTTCACAAAGCAAAGCCTGACCTGTGGCTTAGCCACTATTCAAAAATACAAAGAAAAATGTTATTCTCCTTTTTGGGTTTCACAAAACGAAATCTGGATGCGTACAAAAACAGCTATCTCTGACAAGTCTGTAATTGCTTCTACCTCACCTGGCTATCATGATAGAAAATTAGATAAATTTTTAGTCCAACTGAAAGGAAAAGGAACTCTTTTGCAAACTCCTCGAGAAACTCCTTCACAAACTTGACAATGCCTTGCACAGAATGAATAATATATTCCTACTCAACAGTTGATAAATTCAGAATTTTTGTTACATCTGTTCCAGAACTGTCCTGACCAACATCCCTGCTATTGCTCATTGTTAACAGACACTACAGTGCTCTTCTCAAATCATTTCTCTGAATGGGTAAGTCAAATTGTAGCCTGAAGATGAACAATAGATAAACATCATGGGCTGGATTTGACAAACATTTAACCCACTTATCATACAACAAAATCCTGAATCTACAATAATATGCTTTTTGGAAAGAGATACCATAACTACACAACTATCCAAAGATATAGGTAAAATGTTGGAACACGTTGAAAATATTGAGATCAGGGGTCCAAGATATAAGAACCCATTTATTCAAAGACCTTCCTTACGCCTACTCTTCAACAATTGTAGAAACGGGAGAAATATCAGAAAGCTCATCATGAAATAACTTACCTTTCATCTTGAATAAAAGTGAAGAAGCAAAAACATTAAACAATGGAACAACAACAAGAGATGAAAACTCTGATCTCTCTGGTTAAAAAAAATCGCTCAAAGATGAAAACCATGACCCAACAGCAAATGCCCATTATGAATAGCACCTCTGAGAAGAAAGTTGCTGGCCTAGAAAATGAGCTTAATTAACATCCTGTAAGAACCTTTAAAATCTAAGCATGATGAACTGCATGCTGAAAAATGCTTTAGAAATAAAATGGAGGGTAGAGTAACAGATCTTACATCACAGCTGAATGAAAAGTGTGAGCATCTATCATGCTTACATGAATGGAAATCTGAGTTAGTTTGTCTCAGGCAAACGGTGCTGGACACAATCAGAAAAGTCCACTATGGAACAACTTTTAGTAGACAGTAATAAGGAATGCAGAAAAGAACTAGATACTCAGATATCAATATGTCCTTAACTCTGAAGTTACCAGTTTAGATGCTAAGGTAAACAAAGCAAGCGAAAATTTGGGTCATACATGCAATCAAGTCAAAAAAAGAACTAATAAGGTCATGAAGCCATGAAACAGTCACAGTTAGTGTGCAGCAGTTGAACTAGCTACAATTGGTCATTAAGCCTCACCATAGTTCAGTGAGGTACAATAGCTGCAAATCAAATAAAACAAGAATAAGGGGTACACTATACTTCAGGGAAAGAGTTCGCAAGCTTTTCCTCCAAATGCAAAAAGTGCATTGTAATCAAAGAGTCATCCCCTGCACTAGTAGAAGACAGGGCATGTGCGACCCTGTTTTTCCAACCGTCGGCGCTTTCATAGAAAGCCCGACCGTTTTACCCGTCGACCGCGTACAACTCTCCCAAGATGAAAATCCTGAAAAAGGCCGTTGGTTTTGGGTAAATGACCGTTGAAGAAGCCCAACCGTTACGCCAAAAAATTCCTAATTCTTTGCCCTACCCCGCCAACGTCGACGCTTGGGTTTCCACCGTCTATCACTTCGCCGTGGGACGTCGCGCGCTCCGCTTTTAGTTTTAAAATATAAAAAAAGAGTGTAGTTGTCTTTGGACACGTTGGATTGGACTTTGAATTTTGTATATAGATTTTTTATTTAAGTTGTGTGGATTATAATTTGAATCTTATACTTTAAGTAAATGTTCATAAAAATGGCCTTTTGGTATAGTATGTGGATGTGGATGTGTATTTTGTGTAGAATGTGATTTCAAGAAAATATTTGAATGCATATATCGATTCCTTTTGATATAACATATGGATGTGTATCTTGCAAACATCAATATTGAATTTACAAAATAGTGACAAAGGTGACCTTAAATGAATGTTGAATATGATTGTGGATTTTGTTTGTAAAAATAAATATGTAAATGTGTATATTGCGGGGATTCATGAAACATGTGAATATATATATTGTAGGTGACATACATCAATATGCCGATTTTAGAAAATAATATTAAAAAAATAACTTGGAAGAATGGACGACGATTTTAAAATCGTCGAGAATGATATTTTTGAGAAAAAGTAAAAACCGTCGTCTAGAGAATAATCGGCACTCCCAGATGACCAACACTCCCCCCCATCTCTTTCACTCTCTCCTCCCTCTTGGACAAATCCGGTTCACCCCATCAAAATAAATCGAGCTCTCATGGGCATTTGATCAAATAGAAATCGTGCCACCAATAATTAAAATAACATGTTATCCCCCACCAATGAACAGTAATAATCTACTAATCCCACTGTTCAGAACTAGAGATCACTGTGAATGTCATAAATATCGGTAACCAATATTTGTCCAAAACTCAAGTCAAAATATTTTTTTTTTGGAATCAAATAATCTGATGCTTTACAATACAATGGTGTCATTCGAAACACAGAATACCTGCTATGTAAAGCTTGCAAATATAGGCAGTGACCGGTGACAAGATGAGGGCAAGCCAACTGAGTAAAAGAATTGCTTATTGGGCAAATAACTGACGTACCATACACAGCATAATGGAAAGAGAAGATCTCTGGCTTCAAACTGAGAATGCCGAGTACTTCACGATCATGTCATGCAAGAGAGAAGTGAAAACCGAGCACACAAATCTTGAGGCCATAAGAGATTCAGGAGCTCATCTTCTATACACGATTCCCGGCAGATCAGATTCAACCAATAAGAGTTTGATAATTAACACCTTGACTGTGGCTTCGGGAGAGGGCAATGTGGCCAAAGTGCTCAGTCGGAGGCTGCCGGTGCCCTCTCCCGAAGCCACAGTCAAGGTGTTAATTATCAAACTCTTATTGGTTGAATCTGATCTGCCGGGAATCGTGTATAGAAGATGAGCTCCTGAATCTCTTATGGCCTCAAGATTTGTGTGCTCGGTTTTCACTTCTCTCTTGCATGACATGATCGTGAAGTACTCGGCATTCTCAGTTTGAAGCCAGAGATCTTCTCTTTCCATTATGCTGTGTATGGGACGTCAGTTATTTGCCCAATAAGCAATTCTTTTACTCAGTTGGCTTGCCCTCATCTTGTCACCGGTCACTGCCTATATTTGCAAGCTTTACATAGCAGGTATTATGTGTTTCAAATGTCACCATTGCATTGTAAAGCATCAGATTATTTGATTCCAAAAAAAAAATATTTTGACTTGAGTTTTGGACAAATATTGGTGATCGATATTTATGACATTCACAGTGATCTCTAGTTCTGAACAGTGGGATTAGTAGATTATTACTGTTCATTGGTGGGGGATAACATGTTATTTTAATTATTGGTGGCACGATTTCTATTTGATCAAATGCCCATGAGAGCTCGATTTATTTTGATGGGGTGAACCGGATTTGTCCTACATCAGATTTGGTATCAGAGCTTAGGGAATCAATTTATTTTAATAAATTAGGGTCCTTAAATCTCCTTATAAATCCCATCGTATTCAGTACAAGTGTGCGGATTCCTAATGGCCAATGGGCGAATCTCACTTTTGATGAAGGTCGATGGCTTAATGGTATTTCTCAAGCTGTCGTTGATTTATTATCCCAAACTAATGACATTGAGATTACACCAACTGGTGATTTTATTGTGCAATTTTCTCGTGATTTTGGGAAAATAATTTATGTTGATGATGCTTGGGTAATTCCTTACCCTTCTGATGAGCTCAATATTATTGTGGGCAAATGTTGGTTGAAAAAACGTGGTGGCATATTAGATTCTTCTCATCCTGAAGGATACCTACTGAAAGCTCTTCATTTTGAGAGAAAATGTAGACTTTGCTTTGATAAAGCCCATAAAATGAGAAGATTGGGACAACAGAGGGTCAGTAAACCAGCTCATTCAGAGATGGATACGGATATGAGTATGTCAGCCACACCATAGCCTCAAATGACTAAAGAGGTTGATGACTCAGCCACATCTCCAATTCTTCAGCAAGAATTACCAGAAGTTGAAGTCACCACTCAGCTCTGATCTGAGTCCCCATCTGTTACTAGAGCAGCTTCCACTAGCAGCACTTGATGCCCAATCTGGGGCCACCGGTGGTCAGGATACAGTCCTACAGATTGTTGATTCTTGGGATCATGACATATTCTTACAGTCTGATTTGCATATGATTTCTGACTCTATATTTGAAGATAGTCATTTTCATTCTGATATGAATTCAATTCAGAAACCGATTCTTGATTCGTGGGATCACGAGCTATTTATTCAGTCTAGATTGGATTTGATTTCAGATATTGTGTTTGAGGTACCTACTGCACATGAGTCATCTTCGGTGGTGGTTCCTACATTTCATTCTGCATGTGATCTAGTAGAGTGGCACCCATCATTTGATATTCATTCAGAGATCATGTTTGAGTTATATTCATCCTCAGTCACCACATATTCACATGGTTCATGTTCTCTTGTTGTTGCTGATATGAAATGTTGTATGGCTCATAATGATTTTGACATGAAATGGTGCAGTGTTGAAACACATATTCAGAGGCGCCGCCAATTTATTGATTCGAAGATCTCCGTGAATTTATTGATGTTACATGCACCATGTGATTCTCTATTCAATGCATTGCTCCTTCGACATTTCAAAATTCAAGGTCGAACTTTTTCGAACCAGGGGAGATTGATGCGGAGCGAGTCGTCGAATTCCTGGAGAATAATTTTGATTTATGTGGAAGCGTCGTAGACGTCCAGTCGGAAGATTATTTTACTATTTTCTTATATTTTTATAGTTAATTTATGGATGTTTTAGTCCGAATTTATTTTAGTCAGTTATATCTTTTTATTTATTTTAATAGTCAGGATCTCGTAGGTGTTAAAGTAAAGTGAACTTTGGGTCTATTTGTAATTGTGTTTTTTCTATAAATAAAAAAAACTAGCCCTACTTAGGGTTAGGCAATGGTTAGAGAAGATTTGTGAAACACGTCTGTGTGTTTTCTCCTTCTGGCGGGATGCCAAATCTCCTTCTTCTTCTTCTGGCGGAGGCCAAACCCTTCTGACTTCTTTCTGGCGGAAGCCGAAACCCCATCTCTAATCTTCTCTTTATTTCATTTGTTCGCCGTTTATCCTTCTCCACCATAAGCGACAGGCCCCAAATCCATTTACAGAGGTTCTTTATTTCTCCTCCAGACTCCCACAATCTCATCTCTCTCTATTCTTTCTCCTCTTTCTCCTACCCGTCCGTTCTTACCTAGCCGCAATACCATCACCGCCATCGTCGTGCGTTTTTCCCCCCCTGCCGGAGCAGACGTCCGCCGTCGCCCTCTGCGGACGGCCCTCCGCGAACCAACTCCGCCGCCACCGTCAGCCACCTGTCGGTTCCCATCTGCGCGAAGCCCTCCGCCACCACCGGCAGCCCCCCCCTCCCCGCGGGCTGCGCCAGCAACTGCCATTGCCAGGTTCCGGGTCCCGCTGCCGTTCCGACGTCCACGCCAGCGGGGAGTGGGGATCTCGTCGGATTCCTCTGCGTGCAACGGTAACGGTCAGCCAGATATAAACCCCTTAACACTTTGCAAATGTTATTGGCGGTTCTGAAGTTGCTCTGATCCTTCGATTTGAGGCCATCACAACATCTTCTAAGTTTGAATTGCCAACTTAATCATTGTGCACGCCTTGCTGTGTCAAATGGGTCTCCCGAGGATAACTGTTAGCCTATATAATTACTGTACGAGCAACACCTAATCAATGTTCTCCCAGGGGTCATTAGAGGGGTAATTTATGTTGTGATCGAGTAGCCCTTTTATGCTTCGGGCACAGGCATGTGTGATGGAAGAGAAATAATCCTACAGTATGAGATATTGAGCCATCCATTATTATGAGATGATATATATGAAGGATTGAACCTTGTTATTCCAGAGGTATTTGATTATGAGATATGATGGATGTGAGTTCAATTTATATATGAATAACGATGGCTGGCATAATAATGCATGAGAATTGAGTTTGTCTTGTAATGAGTCCATCCTACAGCAGAGATTTGTAGCATGCATGTGTTTGATAAAATGCCCGTAAGAGCTCCGATTATTTGGATGGGGTGAAGCGTTTTTGTCCTGCATCAGATTTGGTATCAGAGCAACTTCAGAACCGCCAATAACATTTGCAAAGTGTTAAGGGGTTTATATCGGGCTGACCGTTACCGTTGCACGTAGGGGAATCCGACGAGATCCCCACTCCCCGCTGGCGTGGACGTCGGAACGGCAGCGGGACCCGGAACCTGGCAGTGGCAGTTGCTGGCGCAGCCCGCGGGGAGGGGGGGGCTGCCGGTGGTGGCGGAGGGCTTCGCGTAGATGGGAACCAGTAGGTGGTTGACGGCGGCGGCAGAGTTGGTTCGCGGAGGGCCGTCCGCAGAGGGCGACGGCGGACGTCTGCTCCGGCTGGGGGGGGAAAACGCACGACGGTGGCGGTGATGGTATTGCGGCTAGGTGAGAACGTACGGGTAGGAGAAAGAGGAGAAAGAATAGAGAGAGATGAGATTGTGGGAGTCTGGAGGAGAAATAAAGAACCTCTGTAAATGGATTTGGGGCTTGTGGCTTACGGTGGAGAAAGATAAACGGCGAAAAAATGAAATAAAGAGAAGATTAGAGATGGGATTTCGGCTTCCGTCAGAAAGAAGTCAGAAGGGTTTGGCCTCCGCCAGAAGAAGAAGAAGGAGATTTGGCATCTCGTCAGAAGGAGAAAACAAACAGACGTGTTTCACAAATCTTCTCTAACCATTGTATAACCCTAGTCAGGAGAAAACACACAGACGTATTTCACAAATCTTCTCTAACCATTGTATAACCTTAATCAGGGCTAGTTTTTTTTATTTATAGAAAAAACACAATTACAAATAGACCCAAAGTTCACTTTACTTTAACACCTACGAGATCCTGACTATTAAAATAAATAAAAAGATATAACCGACTAAAATAAATTCTGACTAAAACATCCATAAATTAACTATAAAAATATAAGAAAATAGTAAAATAATCTTCCGACTGGACGTCTACGACGCTTCCACATAAATCAAAATTATTCTCCAAGAATTCGACGACTCGCTCTGCATCATCTCCCTTTCAACATATATGAGAATCCCCCGTTGGTAGTCCCTCTCGACACCCCCCCGTGGCCAGCGCCCCGGCCTCATCGCTTGCTTCTCCCCTCATCCCCAGCATCCTCTTGAATGTAGCATTCACCCACGCCACCCGATCGGACGCATTCGAGAGGATGGTCGGATAGATGCACCTCTGCTTTCCCACCACTCACGTCACACACTCCAGTGTCACCCACGACCCAAGCGTCAAAACCGCCACCTTCTGTCCAGGCCTCCCTATGACATGTACAAGCCGCACCACCACCCTCTCTCTCTCTCTCTCTCTCGAATTTTTCTCTCACCTGGTTACGTTAAAACATGGTTATGTTAGCTTAACCAACCTTTATCATACGATGACACGTGAAAGGGGCCTTTTTTATGTACAGAAAATAATTTAGGGACCTCGGCTAAATAGATGGATCAGAGATGGTTTTTCAAATGTTTGAAAGGTTTTAGGGGCTAAAACCAAAAATGTCTTAATATTAAATTAACTAACATATTTTTTAATAATAACCTCCAACTATGAAAATTTTGTTTTTTCTATGATTTTTTAGTTTTGAAACAAAGAAAGATTTTCTCAAAGATTTGACTTTTATTAATTACAAATGCCAACCAACGAAATAATCGGTTTGACAAACAGAGCTGGGACGGCCAGACCCGCACGACTCGGACCGTCCCAGTCGCAGATCGTGACGACCGATCTTTGGGACGCAACCGAGTCGCTTTATATATTAGATATTTTATTTTAAATTTAAAATGTTTGATAGGCAAGTTGGTTGAGTGATTTAACTTGTATAGGGACGGTTTGAGTTAGAATCTCGTCGGCATACAAGTGATTTAACCAACTGAGCTACAAATTTTCTTATATTATATATATATATATATATATATATATATATATATATATATATATATATATATATATATATATATATATATATATATATATATGTGCGAGACGGAGCAGGACGATGGTGTACCGTACCGTCCCTGTAAAAAATCGGGACGGTCAATACGACCAAGCCGGCAAACCCTGATTGGAAATGAAATTTTGGAGAGGAATAGGATTTACCCGCTTTACTTTTTTGTTTTTTAACTAAGATCATACTTACAAGGGGCAAGGGGAGAAACTTGACCCCGGCCACTTTACAAGAAAATTTTATATATAGTAGGCAATAGGGAAAGAAGAAGAGTTGGGGGCACAGGGGACAACAAAGATCCGGGGAGGGGGGGGCATCCTACAAAGGAAGGGAGGAGCCCAATTACAACATGTGAGCAAGGCCCAATAAGCTCAAAAGAGGAAAAGCAAAAACGAGGCCCAAGACATGGGGTAAAGTAACACTGATGGGAATGCAGGAAGCTGACTTGACGACCTGAGGGGACACAACGCGACAGGAGGATGAAGACGGATGTCCCGTGGGAGGTGACGTGTTGAGGTCGCCAAAGACGTGTCGATCACCAAGCGGCTCTGGAACGGCTAGGGAAGTAGCGAACACATCGGCCGGACGAAGAGCGAGCTTACTTGTTGATCAGTAAAGAATGAAGTTTTTACATATATAGACATCTTAATTAAATAGCTAATTGAAGAAAACTTCATCTTAGATTTGTAGTTTTCTAATGTACGCTTGCTGTACAAATATGTTGTGAGGTAGAATGCTACCACAATTATGGGGTGTTTGGTTATATTTTTTTAGATATTTTTTCTCTCATAATTTATTTTGAGGAAAAAATATGTATTAAATCATGTTTGGAGTATCTCTCTTAATTTTTAGGGAGGAAATTAACTCTTCATTACAATTTTCTAAATAAAAGATAACTCTTTCTTTTTTTTTTTTTCAAAAAAACTCTCTCCCATAAACACCGCTTTCTCTCTCACACACATATGTCACCCCTCTCTCTCTCTCACTCTATATTCTCTTACAAATTATTTAGATCTTATCAAATATATCAAAAGTTAAATTTTATAAATTTAAAAATTATGATAAAAATTAAAATAAAATATTTTTAAAAGAGAAATAATCTTAAAAAAATTACTCCCAAACACCTTATTACGCATCACAGAGCCAAATGCATTCACAACGAGACATTTATATGGAACATGCACTATTGTAAGGAAAAGATTATACCAACCCTGTCTTTTCTTTTATAAATATGATATTCGTATCTATTGATGTACCCTCATCACACGATTATATTATCACGTAATATCCTACATGTAACCCCTCGTCACAGCATCGAGATAGACAACTATGGCATGGTTTTACGTAAGAATATAATCATCTAATAAGGAAAATACTAACTGTAGTTAGTTCCTAGGTTATATACCACCTTCTCTATTTATTTGTTGGGGAATTCGTCTCGCGCCCGTGGATGTCTGCACACACCAAGAAATCAGAAGGGCGTCAGAAGGAGTCTCGGATGTTACCCCAGGGGACAACCCTCCGATGCTTAAGTCAGCAAGGGATTAATGAGCAATAGAGAGGAGCAAGGTGAGAGAGAAGTGGGGGCCGTAGTAGTCGATCTAGGAGACGTGTAGATCTTCTGTACGCGTGCTCGCCGCTCCCAGTGGGCTCTCGGAGAGTGCTCGCTGGGTGGTAAGGTCGCTCGATCAGGAGGAAGAAGGTCTCTGGATGTAGGTGGCCCTCTCGTCGTCGTTGCTAGTCGGGTTGCTCTCTTCTCAGTAGGAAGCTCTGGGGCAGAAGTCTCCTCTTGCGTAGTAACGTGGGATTTAGTAGAAGAATCTCCCGTGCTCTTCTCTTCTGTCGATGTCCCTTTTATATGGGTTGTCCTGGAGCGAGTGCCTCATACCGTGATAGGGAAGGGTATGTTTAGTTGGAGTAACGTTCCCCGCTATGTTGGCGGGAGTTTTCCGTTGGAGGACGATAGCTCCGGCGTCGGCCGGTCCCTGGGCGAGTCTTACGGCACTCATGGTGCGTGCTCACCAGTTATGAGGTCAAGGCCGACGTCGTGGGGGCAACGGTCGGTCGTCGGAGTGTCCTCCGGCGAGGACTGCATTTGGGCCGGCCTCATCGTGCGTCGTGGAATCCGATGCTCTGTTGGGCCGGTCTCCTTCTTATTGGGCTGAGCACGTGCGCTCATCTCTTGCCCGGGCTCAGCACGCCCAAACTTTAATGGGCCACGCGCGCGTGGATCATTTCTGGGTCAAACTAGATTTACTCTCCTCACTAACAAAGATAAATATAAGATAATATTCTTTAAGAAGAATGTATAAGTAAAGAACCCATTTATTTATAAGTCATGTAGCTGTCTTCTCTATCTCTTCCCCCTCAGCCTCCTCATCATTTATAGTTAATTTGCAGCAGACATATTTTGGAGAAATATTTCCTTCAAGAATGGCGATTGTGTAGTGGGAGAGACTGCCTCTCATGTATAGCTTAATTTAAGCTCTCCTAAATAAGTATATATTTCAAGATATAATTATCACTTTTAATGTCATATTAAAACTACTGAGTATCCATTCAAAATTTTTTTAAAAAATAATGGGAACGAAGTCACTCTTTAAAAAAAAATATCATTTATTATCTCCGCTCAACCTGCTGAGACACAATGGCATATGAAATTGTTGACAAGACAGAGATGGGCGTCGGATGGGTGGATTTATGGGATCCCATACATATATTTGCTCTTTGGTAAGCTGAATAAAGGACTAAAGAACACGAGACATAGCTACATAGTACAAAAACAGAGAGCTACAGTGTCAGAAAAGAACGGGGGGGGGGAACCTAAACACTACGTCCGCTGGTGCTTCACGTAGTTATCTTTCTTGTATCTTATTTAGGGATGTTAAAAATACTCGCAAATCTGATTATTCGTATCACTTGATCTCTGATGGGTCAAATAATATCCGAATAAATGGATATGGATTCGAATTTAGATATGTTTAAAATATCAATTTCATATTTGGATAGAGTATGGATTTAATGCATCCGAATCCGTATCCGATCCGAACCCGCTCTTAATAATTTATTGTGCATGTTAGGCCTATGATTTTGACATGAACTCAATCCGTTATCCGTCTTGCTAGTTTGTGAGTTTAAACTTCTTGTTAAAATTGTACGGATATTTTTATAAAATATATAAATTACTTTAGAAAGGAAAGAATTGATCGGATTTATTTTTTCTAATTCTCATAAAATCTCACATTTCTTTGGATGTAGATGTGGACTCATATTTTATGGACGGATACGGATATCTGCGGATATATCCATATCCGTGACGGATATACCCGTATCTATACCCGCAAAAATAATAAGGTACCATCCGAGTATGATATTTGTAAAATTTTTACGAATAAGATATGGTATTAATCTATCCGAATCGAACCCGATCCGTTTACATCCCTAAACCTATCTAACTCACAGTGGAATCGAGAACCCCATTGAATGTTTGGATTTTGTCAATCTTGCCTGCATCGCCAACCAGTTGGTTGCGTTGTTAGCTTCCCTTTTTGCATGTGAAGCACTTTGTTACCATTCTCACGTCGTCATAGTGATAGAGATCTTATATTTGAAATGCCAACTATTTACGGAGACTTCAACATCAGAGCGTTAGCAAGTAAATGATAGCGGGAATAACTTGCTGTTTGGGAGTGCACTAAATTTTCTTACACTTTATTTTTTATATTTATCTATTGTTACGTGTATTAGAACACTTCTATTTATTTCCATAGGAATCGAGCCACATAAACGTTGTAACAGCATCACCGTCAACAACCGCCTGGCGCAATAACATAACCTCTGCTTTGCTGTTGACACGTATCACCTGCCCGACTGTTGACACGTAGCGTCTCTAGATGGTTCCATGTAACAACTCCTGTATATTCCAGAGAATTCCTCCTGTACTCAGAAATATCTATATATAAGACATTCTTTCCATGGCTGCGGATAGAATGAATGCAAGCCATTTCTCTCATCCAACCTTGCTCTGTTCTTCTTCCTGTGTTATCATTCCTCCTTTCTAACTTGGTATCAGAGCCAGAACGTTGGAGACCTCTCCCAAACCATCTGAAAATTCCTCCACCTCCACCACCTCCTTTCCACTCTTCCCCTTCACCCCTACCACTTCATTTCTATCCTCTATGCCCAACGTTGCTCACTGCTTATCTATTCGCCTCATTGGCGAAAATTACATGGTCTGACGTGCTCAGTTCATCCCTCTTCTCAACACCAACATATTGGGATGTGTACCTGAAGCGGAAGCCATCCCACCGAGGAGGAAGACGACGAGGAAGACGATCCACGCTCACGAACACCGGGAAGGGAGCGACCGGAACCCACGTTTCTCCCTCTGGTTTCCCCTCTCTATCTCACGTACTGTATGTGTGTGTGTACCTGATGGGGAGTTTCACACTAGTATAGAGAGGAGGGACCAGTCCCAATTGGGCTTAAGCAGGATCCCACCCATAACAGGATCCTAATGGGCACTAAATGGGTTCAGCCCATTAACATATTCCTTTAACTGGACTTAATGGTGTGTTAAGTGTGTGTAGCCTAATGACAAGTGGACCATTATATTGGGATAAAACCCGACATTCTCCCACTTGGTTCAGCTTGTCACAAACATATCAAATCTTCCTTTCGAAAACATATATATAATATAGACATACATATAGTTTAAAAGACACTTGAAGATTTGATAGTGGGCCTACACCCGAAGGGAAAAACACGATACATGCGCGCATGATTAAAACAAAACCACACACCATTCCAGTTAATAGAATCTGAAGAAGTTCAAGTATAGTAAATCAAATGACACGAGTCATGGCGGTAAATGCATTCTAATCATACACCACCTTCCATGTACCACAATGCCACCAACTTACTACAACTGAACACTGAAACTGGATTAATAGATAAACTCAAACTTAATATTTATCTACTGGTCACCACTTAAGCATACATTCTGCCAACCATAATCCATAACCAACATGTATATACAACAAATGGAATAGGCAGAAAACAAAAGAAGAATCATGATATAAATGTGATCACAAATAACTGTAAGTGTCATAACATATCAAGAGAACTAACAAGACCCATCTTAATCACATGACTACAAAAGGTGCTAGCAGGTAGTCCCTTAGTGAGTGGGTCAGCAATCATAAGATCTGTCCCAATATGTTCTATAGACACTTCATGATTCTTCACTCTATCTCTAAGAGCAAAATACTTAATATCCAAGGCTCTACCACCCTTGGATGCCTTATTATTCTTAGAGAAGAAGACCGCAGCGGAATTGTCACAATAAATCTTGATAGGTCTTGAGATGAAATCAATAAATGGTAGAAATGTGAGCAAGTTCCGCAACTGAATGGCCTGTCCACTAGCCTCAAAACAAGCAATGAACTCAGCTGCCATAGTGGAAGTCACTGTAATACTCTGTTTCTCACTACACCAAGTAATGGCTCCCCCTGCCAAGAGGAAGATATAGCCTGTAGTAGACTTCCTCGTGTCAAGGCAGCCACCAAAATCAGCATCAGAATATACAATGACCTCCAACTGATCTGACCTCCTGTAAGTGAGCATATAATCCATAGTCCCTTTCAAATAGCGCATGACTTTCTTGGCAGCCTTCCAATGATCCAAACCTGGGTTACTTTAGTACCTGCTAAGCATACCCACAGCAAAAGTAATATCTGGACGTGTACAAGTCTGAAGGTACATCAGGCTCCCAACTGCTGAAGCATAAGGAATAAGCTCCACCTGCTTCCTTTCTAAGTCATTCTTAGGACACTGCAAATCACTGAATTTATCTCCATTCACAATGGGTACTTTATCGGGTGCACATAATTACATGTTGAACCTTTCCAAGACTTTGAGATGTAAGCTTTCTGAGAAATACCAAGTGTACCTGAAGGTCTATCTCTGGTGATCTCAATGCCTAAGACATAACAGGCATCACCCATATCCTTCATCTCAAAATTCTTAGAAAGAAAAGCCTTAATTTCATGCAACAAACCAAGATCACTACTGGCAAGCAAGATGTCATCCACATACAAAAGCAAGATAATGAATTTACTCCCACTGACCTTTAGGTATAAACATTCATCAATGATGTTTTCCTTAAACCCAAAGGATAAAATGATTTCACTAAACTTTATGAACCATTGACGGGAGGCTTGCTTAAGTCCATAAATGGATTTCTTTAATTTGCATACCAAGTGTTCTTTTCCCTTAGCATGAAACCCCTGAGGTTGCTCCATATACACTTCTTTATCTAGGTCCCCATTGAGAAATGCCGTTTTCACATCCATTTGGTGTAACTCTAAATCAAAATGAGCTACTAAGGCCATGACTAACCTGAATGAGAGCTTCTTAGAAACTGGAGAGAAGGTCTCATCATAGTCAATGCCCTCCCTCTGAGTGAAACCTTTAGCCACCAATCTGGCCTTATGTCTCTCAACTTTACCTTTAGAGTCCACTTTAGTTTTGAATACCCATTTGCATCCAACAAGTTTGGACCCTTTAGGCAAGTCAACGAGATCCCAGACTTGATTTTTAGCCATTGAGTCAAGCTCTTCCTTCATGGCTTCAAACCAATAGGTGGACTTTTCACTTTTCATGGCTTGTGAAAATGTCACTGGATCATCAATGTCACCCCTGTCTACATTATCCTCCTGTAGGTATACCAAAAACTCATCAGATATGGCAGGTCTCCTAACTCTCTCAGATCTGCGTAGTGCTGGCCCCTGATCCACCTGAGGAGGTGGTTTGTCAACTATTGCAGCATCTTCTGGCTCTGGAGCCACTTGAGGTGGACCAACTACAACTTCTTGTTCCCTCTGAATATCATTCTGAGGAATGAATATAGGAACAAAGCTGTCAGTTGTTACAGGTATTTCAACCTGATCCTGTAACTCCTCAAAAGAAATCTCTCGAGAAGGTCCACTCCCACTAACTCCGCCATCCTCAAGAAACCTTGCCTTATCTGTTTCTATAATGATGGGAACATGTGATGGACAATAGAATCTATACCCTTTTGATCTTTCCGGATAACCAATGAAGAATCCACTAGTTGTCCTAGGATCAAAAGCCTTTTCTTGTGGGTTATATGGTCTGGCCTCAGCTGGACATCCCCAAGTGCGCATATAGCTCACAGAAGGTTTCCTATCACTCCACAACTCATAGGGAGTTTTAGGAGCAGCTTTAGTAGGAACCTTATTCAAAATGTGTACAGCTGTCTTTAAGGCCTCCCCCCACAAAGACAAAGGAAGGGTAGAGTGACTTAACATTGTCCTAACCATTTCTTTAAGCGTTCGGTTCCTTCTTTCTGCAACCCCATTCTGATAAGGGCTGCCAGGAGTAGTGTACTGAGGTACAATACCCTCTTCTTTAAGGAACCTAGCTAATGGTCCAGGCCTTTGTCCCATCTCTGTATACCTACCATAATACTCACCACCCCTATCAGATCTGACTACCTTAATAGATTTTCCTGATTGTTTCTCTACCTCATTCTTAAAATCTTTAAAGGCATTGAAAACATCTGCCTTTTCAAGAAGTAGATAGAGATACATATATCTAGAGTAGTCATCAATGAATGTGGCAAAGTATCGCTCACCAGTAAGACAGGGTGAAAAGGGACCACAGATATCAGTGTGAATTATTTCTAGAAGTTCAGAACTTCTAGTGGCATCTTTATTAGGCGTGTGTGTTTGCTTTCCCTTTATGCAATCAACACAAGTCTCAAAGTCAGTGAAATCTAGAGTGTGCAACACTCCTTCTCCCACTAACCTCTTAAGCCTCTTAATGGAGATATGGCCTAATCTCCTATGCCACAACATAGATGAATTTTCATTAACTCTACCACGCTTGTTGCCAATAGAAACTGAAGTATGCAGGGTATTCAAGGATTGTTCATTCACATTACTAAGACACAATTTATATAAACCATCAGATATAGAACCAGTACCAATAACAACAGAATCCTTCATTAATTCAACTAAAGAGTTTCCAAAACTAACATGAAAACCTTCTGAAGCAAGTTTTGATACTGAAACCAAATTTCTACTAAAAGAAGGTACATAAAAAGTGTCTTTCAAATCTAGAACAAATCCTGAACTCAAAATGATCCTATAAGTTCCAATAGCCTTCACATGTGAGCGCGTCCTATTTCCTGAAAAGATGCATTGTTCACCCTTATTGATAGGCTTTTGGAATAGGAATCCCTGCATAGAAATGGCAACATGCACAGTAGAACCTGAGTCAATCCACCATGTATCATTAGGAACATTTACTAAATGAGACTCATAGCAAACATAAGATGAGAGATTACCTTTCTTTTCAAATCATCCCTTGAATTTCAAGCACTCTTTCTTAATGTGTCCAGGTTCATGATAGAAGAAGCATTTCTTTTCATTTTCATTTTCTTTTTCTTTGCCTTTACCCTTTTCTTTCTTGTAGTGCTTCTTCTTGCCCTTCTTCTGAACACTCTTGTACTTTCCTGAACTTCCACTTCCTTTATGAGAAGAGAAGTTAGCAACTTGATTTCTCTCCCCTCTCAACCTCTCCTCCTCCTGAACACACATGGTCATCAATTCATTTGGTGACCATTTAGCCTGATGTGTGTTGTATGAGATCTTAAAGGCCTCATACTCATTTGGAAGAGAGTTGAGAATAAAGTGGACAAGGAATGTATCTGAAATGGTAACCTCCATTGCATTAAGCTGAAATGCAATATCTCTCATCATCATAATGTGTTCTCTAATGCTACCACTGCCAGTGTATTTTATTGAGGAAAGCTTCGCCATTAAGGTACTAGCCTTTGCTTTATCAGAACTGATGAATTGTTCCTCAATAGCCTTTAAAAATCCACTAGCTGTGGCCTGCTCAGGGATAGATCCCTTAATATTTTGACCTACATGTCATTGTAAGAACAGTAGGCACAAACGGTTGGATCTTTCCCATTTCTTAAAATGAGTCTTCTGTTCCTGTGTACTTTCTGCTGTAAGTGGAGCTGGCTTTTCCTCACGTAAAGATAAATCTAAATCCATGCACCCTAAAGCAAATAGTACCATTTGTTTCCATTCAGTGAAATTAGTGCCATTCAGATAAGGGACAGTTCCAGTGAAGTGTGCAAATAAAGGAGAAGCACCTGAAGATAATTAAATGCTCACATATATCAAAATATGAAATGGCAGCAAATAATGAGGCATATAAATGAATGCTAAGAAATTCTAATAACTGAAATAAATTACTTTAGCATGCTAATGGACAAACTCCCCACAAAATAACTTAAGTGATAGAACTAAGACTTATATACACTTTGATGTCAAGAGAGAGCACCTTTGGGTACAAAACTCTCAAGAGTCGCTATGCACATAAATTTTATTATATCCTGTTCGTGACATGAAAATAGAATACTCCTTTGGGAGTTAAATTCTACATTCAAACCAAGAACACAAAGTTTGATATCATTTTAATTCCTTAATGAGAATACTTTATTATTCTCCATGCATAAGGCCACTTTGGTGGTCAACTTACACACTTTGAATGCTAAAATATCCTCCCCCAATTAAAAATGATAACAAACAAATTATAATGCTCATGAATGACACTATCTTAAACTCAAAAGTGTGAAATTTTATCATTCCTCGTAGTTAGTGCCACTTTGGTGGTCTACCTAACCACTTAAAAATCAAAAACCTCACACAAAACTATATGATAACATCAAATAACACTTAATATGAGCAAAAAGGATATAAACACAATAATTATTGCAATCTGAAATGGAGATATTAATGTATGAATAATTTATGTAGAGAGGTCAAAATATCACAAAAATATCTCCTAATATTAAAGCAATAATTATTTGTTCACTAATAAGCCTTAATCATGCCAAAACTAAATTAAAAGGGTTAAAAACACAAGTTTCAACATGCTGTTGCATAAATATCCCTTTCTATTTGCAGAAAAATCACTGAATTACAAACATATCCGCAGAAATTACTTCTGTATCCAAACTGTTCATAAATGGACCCTATATCCTTTAAAGAATGTTAATGGGCTCAATATGTACCCAGAATGAATGGGCCCAAGATCCAGAACTTAATGGATCTTATAGAAAACTCATTAACAGAATTTAAAGAATAAGGATATAATTAAATGAATTTGAATAAATAGTTTATACTTAAAGGATACACAGAAGTAATAATGGATACAGATATTTAAAAGGAATGGATTTTAATTGGATTCGGATACGTAAACGGATCTGCATTCAGGTTCCAAATAAGATCCGTATGGATCTCAGACCCAATATTCAAACCCAGAACCGTTTAATCACTTAAACCCGGATCCAAAAATAATCCACAATCCAACCCAAAACTTAAACCTAAATACTTTAAGAGGAGACCCAAAAACTGGATCCATAAACCTTATTGGATCCCATAATTTGAATTCCCAAACTTAATATACACTTAATGGAGGGTAAAAGGGTCAAAGACCCTTCACCTTCTCCAATCTCCTGCGATACCCCATCTCCCAACCCTAAGAGCTGAACCGCTGCCACCGCCATGGGAGAGGGGAAGAAGGGGGTGGCCCCCCCGGCCACCGCAGGGCCCCCGCCGGCTGGAGACGGCGCCGACGGCGTCGTCCGGCGGGGGCGGCACTCGCTCGAGCGCGGACAGCCGCGGCCTTGCACGCGGTCGCGGCGGGGAGCTCCGGCGCGGGCGCAGGTGGCCGCCGCGGCGAGTGCCAGCTGCTGGGGGTAGCCGGGGCGGAGGTCCGCAGGCGACCGCCGGCCCTCCCCGTGGCTTAAGACGCCGGAGGGGTCGTCCGGGGAGATGGTCGCCGCCGGGCCCCTTTTCAAACTGAAAAAACCCTTTTTTTTTTAAACGGTGGAGGCTCCCTGCTCACGCGGCCGCACGCAGCGGTGCGCCTGCGTAGGGAACCCCCCCCCCCCTCGCGGTGGCGTCCCTGGGCAGGGAGCCCCGCTCCCCTCCTTCGCCCAGGCCCGCGGTCGGCCGTGGAATCCTCCGCGATGGAGATCGTCGCCCGACAGCCAAAGAAAACTAAAAAATAAAGACTGCTGTATGTTCTTCTCCGTACGACTGAAGCGGAAGAATGTACAGATCGAAGCCCGAGGGATCGCATACACGGGCTCTGATACCACATGTTGGGATGTGTACCTGAAGCGGAAGCCATCCCACCGAGGAGGAAGACGACGAGGAAGACGAACCACGCTCACGAACACCGGGAAGGGAGCGACTGGAACCCACATTTCTCCCTCTGATTTCCTCTCTCTATCTCACGTACTGTATGTGTGTGTGTACCTAATGGGGAGTTTCACACTAGTATAGAGAGGAGGGACCAGTCCCAATTGGGCTTAAGCAGGATCCCACCCATAACAGGATCCTAATGGGCACTGAATGGGTTCAGCCCATTAACATATTCCTTTAACTGGACTTAATGGTGTGTTAAGTGTGTGTAGCCCAATGACAAGTGGACCATTATATTGGGATAAAACCCAACACAACAAACTGATGGGGCTCGTTGATGGAAGCTTGCCGTGCCCACCTTCTCACATTCCTGATGTCAATGACCAGACGAAGATGGTCCCCAATCCAGGTGTTGAATTATGGAAGCAATACGACCAGTTGGTCCTCAGCTGGATCATGTTGCCTCTCTAACAATCGGTCCTACCTCTTGTGGTCGATTTAAACACTGCTGCTGCTGCTTGGGGTACCATTGCTAGCACGTATGGCTCACCCTCAAGAGCTCGTGCTCTTCAATTGCATCTTCAACTTCAACAACTCATAAAGGTGCATCCTCTGTTGTTGAATACAATCAGAAAGCTAAACACTTAGCCAGCTCCCTTGCTGCCATAGCTGATCCTGTATCCTCGAATGATACGCTCCTTTACATACTTGGGGGACTTGGCCCTGAGTACGAGTCATTTGTTACTGTTATCACTACTCGTATGGATGCCAACACCATGACTTTAGAAGATGTCCAAGGCATGCTGCTCAGTCATGAAGTTTTTCTTCAGCAACAACATCCAGCCATCGATCACTGATGTCACAGCACATCTTGCTCGCACCAATATTCAGTCTGATATCAATACTGCCTATGGTAGTCGAAAATGTCGTGGAAGAGGTGGTCGTGGTCACCATGGTTTCAACGCTGGGCGCGGCTACAGTGGACGCAGTCGAAGCACCCCAATGTTCTCTGAACAATAGCCCACCAACAAATCTACCTACAGTCTGTCAACTATGCTACCGTCAGGGACATGAAGCAGCCACATGTTATAAACGATTTGATCTATCCTTCCGGCCCACTCAGTCCTCCAATCCTTCTCATATGACTACTGTTGTACCCGGATTATTTCCTCAGCAAAATACCCAGAAATAAGGGTTCAAAAATTTCCTCGAACACCTTCAAGGCATGGGCTACCCAGCCCCTCCGACAACCCAGTGGGCCCGACCAACGGCCCTAACATGTTAGCCGAGGTGCACGGCGGCACTAACAATCAATTGGGATCACTCCCGATTCATAAGTCACGGATTTTCTCCGCGCTCTACACGGCCACCCGGGCCGCCCCGGGGACACTCCGACTACAAGCCATGTCACATGGCACTCAGTGAAAAGGCTGGGGGCCTACCCCGGAATGCCTTCCCTCAACCCTTCAAGGTCAAAGGGAGACCTAAATAGGTCAACCACCGGCTCAGGAGGCCCGTAGCACGCGTGTACGGCTCACACACGCGTGTTCGGCATTCTGCCGAACACCTTGTGGGCGCACGTGTTTCAACCCTTCTACACCAACCCATGGCCCACCCCATGGTCCCAGTACACCAATTGGGTCCTACAACGACCCCCCAGCAAGTCGGGGCCACCCCCGACCCTCAGACACGTGACAACAAGTCACTGAACTTAGCTCTCGGGCCAACCTGAGGCTACTCTGCCAACCCGCCGCACAACGCGGCACGTAGTACGAGGTAAGACCCATGGGCCCAAGGTGTCTCCTCTCAGCCCCTACGAACTTCTACCCTTGGCCCTTGGCCAAATCCAAGGCCCGTCGGCCACCTACGCGGCTCGTTCGGCAACCCAGGGTGTGTCGGGCATTCGCCCGAACACTTTGCGAGCGGCCACTACAACTCGAAGAACAATAGCTCTCACGGGCCATTTCAATATCCCGGGACCCTATATCCTTCAAAGGATATCCCCAGGCGATGAAGGAAGACCCCCGGGGCCATCCCTCGGGGTTGCAACTCGCCCGGGGCCAGTTCGCTCCAGGGCATGGCCGCGCCCCCGGAGAGGGCGAACTCCCCTGGGGCCGCGCCCTCCCCTCAGCTCGGAGGCCCGACGGCACTCCCCAGTCCCAGTTCATGGAAATTCCTAACTTCACGGTCCGAGGTTCGTGCAAGATTCGTTCGTCGTACCCGTACGTGGAAGAACTCGCGAAGACGGAGTCCAGGGATTACGTTGAGTCACACACGTCAATCCCTTGATCCTTGCGCGCAAGCAGCTAGTTCACCAATGTATCCTCCCAGTATCCTTTATCCTCTTTCTTCTTAACCAATTTAGGAAAAAAATAACCAAAAATCAGGTTTTATAGGGGTGGGACCACTCCCCCTCTGTCTCTTCTACCTGGTCCGCCAAACCCCCCCTTGGGGAGGGGTTTAGGCGGACCAGCTTGGGCCCCCAGGCTGGTTCGCCTAAACACCTGAATAATAAAAAAAAGATTTTTAAAATTGAAAAAAGAGGACCACTTTGGTCCGCCTAAACCCCCTGGGGGAGGGGGTTTAGGCGGACCAGCTTGGACCCCCAAGCTGGTCCGCCTAAACCTCTCAAAAAAAAAGATTTTTCCCCCCCGAAAAGGGGTTTAGGCGGACCAGACCAGCCCATGGGGCTGGTCTGCCTAAACCCTATCCCTTCCACTCCGACACACACACACAAAATGCACAAATAAAATATAAATAAAATACAAATAAAACACTAGTGGGGGGTTTACCCGGACCAAGTTGGACCCCCAACTTGGTCCGCCTAAACCCCACCCCGCACCCCTTCAACTTCTATAAATTGCCCCCCTTACCAACAAAAAAAAAACACACACAGACACATGCATGAAGCATAGGAAGCAACGCACGGACACTCAGTTGGACGAGCTAACTTCCCCGGCCTAATTGTTGCACCCTCGGACTCCCGGGGCTTTGGGCAAGGGTCGGGAACGTGAGAAGACAAGTGCGCGCGCGGTTGGCTTGCTAGTCGGCCCTCACACGTCGGGGGTATGTCGCACGTACTCCCCTGACGCGGTGTTTAACTGTCTCATGCCAAGTCCATCCCCGCCACATGTAAGATAACCATACCAACGACAAATACGCCCGCACCCCGGGCCTGCTCATGTACGGCAACTTACGACACCTATGACGGTGACGAAGGGTACTTCATAGCGCCACGTCGGCCCTCGACACGGAACCGCGTGCCCACCGTTCACCTCCTAGTCGGCCGTCGGCCCCTCAGATCGACAAACCAAGTCTAGTCGGACCTCTGGCCCGGGAATCATAGTCCCGGGGCCGACCTCGACTCCCCAACATGACAACACTGGCCGTCTGAGACCCGGACCCGACCGCTCACCTCGAGCCACGTCTGACCTCCGCCAGACGCCAGCCCGTGTCCGTTCTTGTCACGCCCTGGTTCTTTATTACAACGGAAGACTAACTCGGGGAGCGCAAACAGCCGGCATGGTAAGCCTCTTGCAACCAAGAATGATCAGAGCGCAAGACAATCACACACATAAATACAATTACACTATATTTACTCAAACTCCAACTTTATTTCATAATAATCAAGTACAACCACTAATTCAATTTCCATTATGTACTAGACTCAAGAAATAGGAAAATTACATAGACTCAATCTAAACAATTTAGACTTCCTAAGTCTTCACTCTCATCTTGACAATACTTTCATTCGCTCTCGGACTCGCTACTTGTATAACCCGAATCCGAATTCGAATCACTTCCATCTCCTGAAAAGATTGGAAATAGGTAATGAGCACACTTGCCCAGTAGGTATCTTCGCATCAACATGAAGGCACTATTAAAGTAATTAACAATTTAGCTCTAAAGAATAAGGTAAAAATCATGCGAATGCGATCAATCAAGCGATTAAACCAAAGTAACAAGACGATCAAATAAGTTAGAATGAGAGCAAGTACGAACTAGCAAGAATGTAACAAGGACATGATATTGGCCTTTCATCAACAAGAATGTATCGAGAATGTACTAGCAAGCCACATAATCATCACTCTAGTATCTTTTGCTGATGAGCAAGTACTTCGTGAATTTCTGTGGAATATCAAGTAAGAAAGTCATGTACAACAATGTCATGTCATGCCGTATTGTGGATTTTCACTTATTTATAGAGAAAGTACTCCTAGCATAATGCGATGCCAGTAGCATAATATCCCATGGTTTATAATAGTATGTTTCCAACAATCAGCCGAGGGGACTAGCATAGAGCCCTTGAACACAATCAGTGCTCGATTGCATCTTCAAGTATAAATCAAGCTTTTTCCACGCATGTAACAATAAAGTATGGCCAAGAATGTAATAAGTTCAATAAGCTCATGATACAATAATTCAATGAATGAATGTTTTAATAAGAATCATGAGAAATCAAGAATGACTTAAGCAAGGTTATGCTTATGGAAATAAATCGGCAGCATAACGGTACATTCTTTATTTTCTATTCATTATTTTAGGTTTCTTGATCAATATGATAAGTTCTAGATCATTAATAGTCCATCTAGAAATCTTGGAATATGAACCCTTGGTCCACCTTGGGTTAAAATACTCAAGCAGTGTGACGGTCATGTACTGGGCCGTTACATGATGTGACGCTCCAGTATTGGGCCGTTACATTAGTCTGAATCCAGAACCAAGAAATCAGACTCAGTTGAATGTGACGGTCGTATATTGGGCCGTTACTTATGCCTGACGGTCCAACATAGAGCCGTTACATTACTGATAACCAAAAATATCGATAGTGTAATCTAATCAATGGGCTTTAATGGTACAACTAACTCGGCGTCCTAGTGGGAATCCCAGGCTCACGGAGAATTACGGAGGCCTTGAAACAAGATTTCCTAATCTATTGGAAGGAATATCAAATAGAGAGGTCCTCATGTCCAAGAATAATATTCTTATAGTGCAAAATGTAACTAAAGGACATATACCTGAATATACGTCATGTACTTAGAGAAATGACTCTATAGATAGAAAAGAATGTGTAATAATGTGAAACCAAGATAAAACTCCGTCAATACAACATTGGAAAATCGTAATTTAGAATACAAAACTATAGAGTTTTAGCCAATGAAAGTAGCATAACTTAAAATAACCTAAGACACATTAATCATGCAATTTGATCATGAATCAGTAACTAAACTTGAAGTCATGATAACAGGTCCATCTTAGCTACCTAAGCTTATTTATAAGTAAACTTAACTGGTTATTATTCTACCTTGGGCTGGCAGAACACAGGGGTCTGACGGTCTAGGATAGGCGCATTACAGTGCGTGACGGTTTATCGAGGGGCCGTTACAGTGGTGTAACGCTCCTGCTAGGGTGCGTGATAATTGTCAATTTCTTATGACAATTCATTGCATGTACACCATTTTATGTGCATATAATTAGGTAATTATGCATATTTCATAGTTAACCTCAACTCCGCATTTAAATTGGAGCTTTCACGTAAATTGATTAATTTGATTGTCTTATTTAATAATAAATTAAAGTTGAGGGCCATGAGCATTAATTCTCTATTGCATAATCATGAGCATTTGAGATTTATGTGCACATTGTGGTAATTTTTATGGACTAAAGTGCAATTATGTGTGTGTAGGACACCGAAGGCAATTACAAAAGAAGCCGGGGGCAAAATTGTCACCATTACTTTGACCAAGTCAAAAAGCACATATTTTGGTTGGAGGGAAAAGAAAGTTCAAAATTTTAAATTCAAAGTTTGAAAAGAAGGAATTCAAAGTTCAAAGTTTGAAAAGGAGGAAAAGGACATTCAAAGTTTGAAATAAAGGAGAGGAATGATGAGTCTTGGGAAGGGGGTTGTCCAAAGCCCAAGGAGGGTGTACTCACATACTTTTTCTCTTCCCCATGCATCATATTCTACTTAAATCCTATCCATCCATCTCCTTTGATACAATCTCCACACTCCATCTACCCAACTTTTCCTATAAATAGCCCATGACAAGAAGGAGAAGGGTGTTCTTATTTTGGCAATTTCTCTTCCAACCTTAGGCCTTCGAGTTCTCCCTTGTAAGTTCGTTTTCAGCTCATGCACTCTTCATCAAAGTTCTTTGTTTTTAAGTTCTCTACAACTTCTTCTTATGGAACATCTTCTAGTTCCTTCTAGTTTTTAAGCTATTTCGTATTTTTCACTGTGCTATCCTGTTCATCTGCAAACCCATATTTCTCTCTGTTTTTTCCCATATTTCTCCTCATTCTCATCATTTTCTCCTCTTACTGTCTTCATGAAAGTCCTTTGTTTTTAAATTTTCTACAACTTATTCTTGTACATCATCTTCTAATTCTCTACTGTTTTTAAGTTATAATCTCTTTTTCAAGGTGCTGTCCTGTGTTTTTACTGTTCATTCGAGGTGCTAGCTTCGGTTATATCTCCATTTTGAAGCCATTCTTCTCTTTTTTTCTCTCTGAGTTCTTCATTAAAATTTTTCCTCTCTTCCCCCTCTTCAACTTTTTCTTCTTGGGCATCCCATAATTCCACTTGGGTTCAAAGTTATTCACCCTCCAAAGATTGCTTCAACGACGAAGGCGACTTCCTCCCGGCGTAGACGACATCTTCCACAAGGTTGTTCGTGATCCAAGGCCAAGAGAGGACGGCGCTATCATCACCATTACTGCTACCATCTCCAAACTCCAAACTCCAGGCTTTTCTTGTGTTATTGCTTTTGTGATATTTCACTTCATTGTAATCTCATTGTGTCATTAGTATAAACTTATTTCACATTTCATGTACTCTTTCTTTTAAGTTAATGAAAAGAGTTGTTCTCTTGATCTAGTTCTTGCTCTTCTTCCCTCTCTATCTCTTTCTTCTATATCTTCTTTCCACTTCATGCAATTATTTTCTATAGCATAAGCGCATAGTCATGGTGTGTTCAATTAAGTGTTTGGTTTGTTCATCATTTCACTATTTTCTTTAAGTAAATCCAAATCACAAGTGTTTTTCAAAGGACTCTAAGGTTTTTAACTCTAAAAATCTCTTCTTCCCTGTGGATTCGACCCGTGCTTGCCATAGTAATACGTTCTCTTTTGATCATTTTGTGCGAGTTCGATTTTAAGATTGTTATACGCGTGTTTTAAACGACGAACTTTCGCGTTATCAATTTTTGACGCCGTTGCCGGGGAGAAATGATGATTTTTGGTTTAAGAACTTTGTTTTCCTTGTGTTTATAAGTGTACTAATATCTCTTTCTTTTTCTTATTTCTAAAGGTGAAAAAAAAAGAATGAGGGAACGCACTTCAAGAATCGAAGCTAAAAAATCAAAAAAAGAAAAAAGAAAAAAGGAAAAAAAGAAACAGTTAAGAGGTAAGCTCTCCTCCCTTTCCTTAGTCTTTTTGTCATTTCATTTCAAAAAAAAAAGAAAAAAAGAACGAGGGAACGCTTTTCAAGTAAGTATCCAAACTTCTCCTCCTTCATTTTAATTTCATTTCTCTACATTTCATATCTTGTGGTTAGATAGGTTCACTAAATAAAAATAAAAAAATCATCACTTGAACTTCAATAAAAATCTTCATTGTAAGAGTAGAACCCACACTTCCATCTTTTAGGTCATGCATCATTTAGGACAGAATTTATTTTTCCTTGTTGTTTAATTATTGTTAATTACATTATTGAAGATTGCGAGAGGCAAGGTGAGTACTCTATTTTTTTCAAAAGCATGCTCATGCATTTCCATGCTTGCATAGAACCCCTTGTTTGAACTTGGTTTGTTGCATATCATTTCTAAAATATTCTAAGGGCAATACCCATAAGCAAGATAAGGTGGGGATTTCATCACCCTTCCTTAGCCCACAAATCACAATTCTCATGCATCTTTGCATCACCTAGACCTTAAATAAAATCCAGTAGACATTGGCCCTAGGTTCACACTGTGATTCTTGTGTTATTTGGGCTTACCCTCTTATGAAAATCGGTGCCTAAGGTAAGACGGTCAGACGGTAAACGCCTTAAGCGGGCTAGTGATTTGGCATAATTAGGTCCCTACGAAAGTAGGGGGAACCTCCCACTACCCCACCCCTTACCTGGCCGGTGGAAATATTGAGGGTGAACTTAAGTTTCACTTTAGTCATTTTATGAAACCCAATTTGTAGGTCTAGGTCACATCTAGGGCAGTAAGTAATTTGTGTGATAACTTGTTTGTGTTTACATGAAAACAAAAACAAAAATAAAAAAATCTCATCTTCTCTCTCTTCGTCCTAGTTTGTATCAAAACAAAAAAAAGAGAAAAAAATAAAATAAAAAAAATTAAAATCATCTCTCTCTTTATCCTAGTTCATGCAAGGTAGACGATCTCAACATCTAAACCTACTAGGACCTATTCAAGAAATTGAGAGAGTCTTGTATCCAGGGAACGATCTCCAACAAGTTCTCATGGCCGAAAATCAAGGACCTCACCACCAAAATCTAATGGCCGAAAATCCTGATCCTCCAAAGCAAATGAAGGACTATTTCTTGCCCAATCAATACCAACCGTCTTTCTATGTCCAAGCACCTCAGAACCAGGCAATTCATTATGAAATCAAGTCTAGTACCATCCAAATATTGCCATCTTTCTATGGAAATCCCAATGAAGACCCTTACAAACATCTTGATGAGTTCCTTCAGATCTGCTCAACTGTTAAAATCCAGAATTTCTCTGATGATGCTCTTAGGCTAACTCTCTTCCCATTCTCTCTCAAAAATAAAGCCAAATATTGGTTAGGAGCCTTGGGTAGGATCATTGATACATGGGCAGAAATGTAAAAAGAATTTTTGAAGAAGTTCTATCCCATAGGGCGAACCAATACGATGAGAAGAGCAATTACTGGATTCACACAAAACGTAGGGGAACATATCCATGAAGCATGGGATAGACTAAAAGATTTATTGAGGAAATGCCCCCACCATGGGTTATCAAGATGGCAAATTGTACAGGCATTCTATGAGGGTTTGGCGTAGAATTATAGACAGATGGTGGATGCATCATGTGGGGGAGCATTCATGAGTAAGAGCGAGGATGAGGCTTATGATTTATTCGAAATGCTTAGTAAAAATTCCATAAGCCATACCTCGCTTTCATCATATGAAAGAATGATTGGGCCTTCTAAGAGGGGTGGACTTTATGAAGTTAAGAGCCAAGGTGAGTGTGAGAACAAGATGGATATTAATGCCATAAACCAAACGTTGAATAAAATAAATTTGTTGGCGCAAAAGATAGAGAAGGTCGATATGGTTGCCCAAAAGCTAGACCAGTTGTTGTCCATGTCTAGACAGGAACCCTCTTTCCCTTCTGCCCCTCAACCTCAACAATTCTCAACCCCAAGTCAAGAAGAAATCTGTGCTTTGTGTTCGAGCCCTAGCCATTCCGTGATTGGGTGTCCCACAGCAGCCCAACTCCCCCCATTTATCCAAGAACAAATCTTTGCTGCTCAAGGTGTCTCCAAGCCCATATATGATCCTTATTCAAACACTTACAATCCGGGCTAGAGAAATCATCCAAATTTTTCTTGGAAGTCTAACCAAGGCCCATCCACCCAATCTCATCCCTCACACCATCCAAATTCAAAACAATCATTTTCCATGCCAAGTCAGTTAAACCAAAATCTCTCGTATGAGCCTCCTTTCCATCAACAATCACCTTTCCATCAAGCTCAGGCCCCATATCCTCAAGGTCAATTTGCTCAGGGTCAATTTCAGCAATTTCCTACACATCGTTCACATCAACCACATTATCAACCACCTCCTACTCATCCCACTTTTGATGACAAGTTTGAACAACTCCAACAACTCATCCTTACCCAAGCACAATCCATTTCCAAGTTGGAGAACCAGATAGGGCAACTTGCTGCCAATAACATGAGAAGAGAGGTAGGTCAGCTCCCTAGTCAACCGGTGGCCAACCCCCGCAATCAACAACCTCCAGGCTTCCCTCCAAGAGCTCCTATTCTTCCTCAACACAATCAGCCAAACCAACCTCAGCTGCCCCCTCCTATAGGCCCTCAATTCGAGAATGCCAAAGCTATCTCTAGCCTTAGGAGCGGGAAAATTCTTAATGACCCTTATCAGGCTAGGGATGTGGGTAGTAGTTCGGGCCAAGATGCACACGAGGAGAGTGATAGTGAAGATGAGGAGCCAACAATTTTGCAAGAAAAGAAGAGGCAAGAGGGGGGAGAAAATAAGCTGGACAAAGGGAAAGCAAAGGTTGATGAAGGACCCCAAGAGTATGTTCCTAAGGTCCCATTCCCTGATGCATTGAAGCCTAAAGCTCAAAAGAGAAAGTCGGTCCAACAAGAAGAACTAGTGGAATTGTTTAAACAGGTCAACATCAATATTCCACTATTGGATGCGATCAAACATGTACCGACATATGTAAAATTTTTAAAAGAGCTATGTACACCAAAAAGGGAACCAAAGACAATAACACAAAAGGTCCGCTTGTCTGAAGATGTCAGCGTAGTTGTTATGAATCATTTACCTAAAAAATTGAAGGACCCCGGAGCTCCACTGATTTCTTGTGATATAGGTGGAATTACATTTGATAGAGCATTGCTGGACCTTGGAGCTAGTGTGAACTTATTACCCACCTTTATATATGAGCAGTTTGATCTAGGGGAGTTGAAACCCACATCTATAATCCTTCAACTGGCAGATCGATCTGTAAAGACTCCGAGGGGACTATTGGAAGATGTGATTGTGAAGGTGCATGAATGTTATTTCATGGTGGACTTTCTTATTCTGGATATAGCCTCATCCCAGGAATTAAAGCACACACCTATCATTTTGGGACGTCCGTTTCTTGCTACGGCCAAGGCCAATATAAATTGTGCCACGGGGATGATGGATATTTCCTTTGGAGGAGAGAAGGTTTCTCTGAATGTGTTCAAAGCATCTCAATATCCAGACCATGAGGAGGAATGTAATGTCATTGATGTTTTTGAAGAACTAATTGAAGAAAGTCTGGAAGTTAATGAGGAATGTCTAGAAGAGGGTAGCATGCTCCAGGATTCCCCACTTTCTAGTGCACCCCACTCTAGAGTAGAACCACTCCCTCCACTTCAAGTTGAACCTATTCTTCCATCTTTGGATCAGCCGCCCAGTCGAGAATTGAAGGCTCTGCCGGATCCTTTGAAGTATGCTTATCTAGGTCCTAATCAAACTCTGCTCGTAATCATTGCTTCCAACCTCACTGCTACTCAGGAATCCCAACTCCTAGATATCCTTCAGGAGCACAAGAGGGCGATAGGTTGGTCAGTGGCCAATTTGAAGGGTATCAGTCCGGATGTGTGTGTGCATTACATTTACTTGGAGGATAATGCCAAACCGAGCAGAGAGATGCAGCGTCGGCTGAATCCAAGTATGAAGGAGGTTGTGAAGAAAGAAGTTGTCAAATGGTTGGATGCCGGGATCATATATCCCATTTCTGATAGCAAGTGGGTCAGCCCAACTCAAGTTGTTCCTAAAAAGTCAGGGCTGACAGTTGTAACAAATGAGAAAGGAGAAGAAGTTCCCACACGATTACCAACTGGATGGAGAATCTGCATTGATTACAGAAAATTAAATTCAGTCACGAAAAAAGATCATTTTCCACTCCCATTCATTGATCAGATCTTAGAGAAACTGGCTGGGCAGAAGTATTATTACTTTCTGGATGGCTATTCTGGGTATAACCAAGTTGCAATTTTCCCAGAAGATCAAGAGAAAACAACCTTCACATGCCCCTATGGCACGTTTGCTTTCAGAAGAATGCCTTTTGGGCTCTGCAATGCCCCTACCACATTCCAGCGATGTATGATGTCCATTTTCTCTGAAATGGTGGGGGAATACTTGAAAGTTTTTATGGATGACTTTTCAGTGTTTGGTGATTCATTTGATGATTGTTTGAGAAATTTGACTCGGATATTGAAAAGATGCATTGAGTCGAATCTAGTATTGAGCTGGGAGAAGAGCCATTTTGATGCGGGACGGTACCACGGACACGATAAGCTAGCGGTCGTCCCTTAGCGAGGGAAGCGTCGGATGTGCACGGTTGAACAACCGGCAGTGAGCTAGGGTGGTCGGCTCTCAATTGTGCCCGGATCGGGTCACGGGACGGTCACTCTCTCAGTCGCAGCAGTAATATTATAAATTGAAGGCGAGCTAGGTATCCCTACACATGCTCTCTAGCAGCGGCATAAACAAGCATATATAGAAATAAGCGGAATGCCAAGCAAGGAGCGAATACGATACCTCCACGCGCTCGGCGTGGCGAAGATGGCACCCGGCCGAAACTCGTACTCCCGGAAACTTAATACATTAAGATTACAGCAATACAAGTAAGCCCACTCCACGCAGGGAGGTAACGAGCGACACAAGGGGGCCCGGGAGGACCAATTCCGGGTTGACGGGCGGTTTCCGGGCACGGCTTCGGCTTCGCGCGTACTCGTGCTAGTGGGGCCCACGTGTGGACCGGAGGGGTCGTGTGGGACCTGATGCCTCCTCTGGTGTGGGTACACTTGGGAAGCGCTCCCCTAGGATGGCGAGTTGCTGGAACGACCGCCGGACGCCGGGCGGCCCTCGGACGACGCTCGCGGGAAACCGGCCACAAGTCTGCACTTGCTGTCTTCTCGCGCGCTGTCCGGCGAGATCGGCTGCTGTGATCAACCCCGTTGTCGAAATGCAACGAGCTCGGCGCCGTTGGAAAGAGGACTCCAAATACTTCGACGTAGGGGCCTTCAGAAAAAAATAATCAGATACGTATATCTGACTTATGGAATTTACACCCTTGCTGTAAATAGGCCAGAACTGCAGGGGCAGGTTCTGACTTCTCTGAAAATCACCGTTGACCGGTGGGAGGACCTTGGAATATGGAGATGAGTTCTTCAGAAAAGTTGAAGATCTCTGAGATAGAAAACCGGGACTATTTTTGGTTTTTGATTTGGATAGGAAATGGATTTTATGGGATTTTTTGAGTGGACCTGGGTCGGATCTGGGACACTGTGGAAAAATTGCTCACAGGAACTGGTACGAATTTTGAAAAAATACCTAGAGACCTTATCAAAAATTAAGAAAATTCATGGTGGTAGACATATGTGGACAGAAGTCTCAGTAATTTTTTAGAGCCCCAACAAAATTCAAAACATGGGTCGAACAAGGTAGACTCAGAACTGATGAACAGTAGACAGAACCTGGACAGAACTGAAATTTGAACTTGGACGAAAATTTAAAAATATCTAAAGGACGAATTTTTGCCTGAAAGTTTTTGTGGAGGTAAGTGTTCAAGAGGGGAACCAACCCTGAAAATTGGAGCTTCAGAAGATGAGGGAAGAGAGAGAGACAATTCGGAGAAGAGAGGTCTGTCCAGAGTGGACAGAAAACCGAATTCGTTGGTGAAGACGCGTCGGCGGCGAGACGGCGGCGGCGGCGATCACCGGAGCTGCTTCAGAAGTTGGAGGGGATCAAGAGGGGAGGGATCTCACTCTATAAATGGGCTGGAGGTGGAAGAACACCAGGGAGAGAGGGGAGAGGGGCACAAGCTTCAAGGAGGCAAAATGCTAATTTCTTCTTCATTAATTCTTTCCATAAGAAAATACAAGTATTTATATGAAAGGGTTCTAATCTAATATGAGCCCTTGGATCAAGGGTTGAAGAATGGAGGGTTGAGATGTGGTGTGAACAAACCCAAATAAACTAATAGGTCCGCCGCCCCCCTTAAAGAGGACAATTTGGAATTGTCTTCTTTATTTAATTCATGGTCCAAGTCCAAATTTGGACCATGGACCAGCCACCTTGGACCCAAGAGTCCATGTGGACCAATAAGGAGGAGGGAGGGGGCCATTGCAGGGCCTACAAGCATATTTGCAAAGAAACCCAATGGCCTTTTGCAAATAAACCCACTAAGACCTACTATTGTGTACGCATATATCACAAGGGCGTACATACAAATACAAAAGGACATAAATGCAAACACAAAGTGAGCTGGTTGTCGCTGATGTCCCCATCACATTTCATGGTAAGAGAAGGAATCGTTTTAGGCCATGTAGTTTCAGAGAAGGGAATAGAGGTTGACAAGGCCAAGGTTGATGTGATTTCTAATCTTCCTCCCCCTTCTTCGGTCAAACAGATCCGTTCCTTTCTTGGCCATGCAGGATTCTACCGCAGATTCATTCAAAACTTCTCCACCATTGCTCGACCACTTACACAATTGCTCGCCAAGGACACTCCCTTTCATCTTGATGAGTCATGTCTAGAGGCGTTCAATTCTTTGAAATCGGCTCTCACACAAGCTCCCATTCTCCAATCTCCTAATTGGTCGCTCCCTTTTGAGATCATGTGTGATGCCTCAGACTATGCTGTAGGAGCTGTCCTAGGTCAAAGAGTTGAAAAGAAACCCGTGGTGATCTACTACGCGAGCCGCACCCTCGCTGATGCCCAAGTGAACTACACCACCACGGAAAAGGAATTATTAGCTGTTGTGTTTGCCCTTGAAAAGTTTCGATCATATCTGTTAGGGGCGAAAGTCATTGTTTATTCTGATCACTCAACATTAAAATTTTTGATGTCTAAGAAGGAAGCCAAACCCTGTCTCATACAGTGGATTTTATTACTACAAGAGTTTGATTTGGAAATAAGAGACAAGAAGGGGTTGGAAAATGTTGTAGCTGATCACTTGTCTAGGATTGTAATTCCTGAAAGTGCCCCTATGTCTGATTCCTTCCCTGATGAACAAATTCGTTCCATCTCTCACACAACAACCCCTTGGTTCGCTCATATAGTCAACTACCTGGCAGTAGGGCAGATTCCCGAAGGGTGGTCTAGACAGGAGAAGGATCGATTCTTTTCTAAGGTAAGGCACTATTTTTGGGACTACCCGGAGCTATTTCATATGGGTCCAGATCAAATAATAAGAAGATGTGTCCCCGAGGAGAAGCAACAATCTGTTTTGAACTTCTGTCATAATCTCGCTTGTGGGGGACATTTTTCAGGAAAGAAAACATCGGCGAAAGTGTTGCAGAGCAGATTCTATTGGCCCATATTATTCAAAGATGCTTATGAATTTTCCAAAACATGTTTAAGGTTCCAAGCCGTGGGAAACAATTCAAAAAGAGATATGATGCCGCTCAGTCCCATTCTGGTAGTAGAAATTTTTGATGTTTGGGGAATAGACTTTATGTGACCATTTCGACCTTCATTTAGCAATGAATACATTTTGGTGGCAGTGGACTATGTTTCAAAATGGATTGAAGCTGTTGCTACTAGGACAAATGATCACAAGGTTGTGATGAAGTTTGTGAAGAAACACATCTTTTCTAGATTTGGTTGTCCTAGAGCTATCATTAGTGATGGGGGCTCTCACTTTATTCATTTTCAATTCCGAACTCTACTTCGCAAATATGGTATCACTCACAAGCTCGCTACCCCCTACCATCCCCAAACCAATGGCCAGGTGGAAGTGTCAAACAGGGAGATAAAAACCATTCTGCATAAGACAGTTTGGCCAGATAGAAAAGACTGGTCCGAGAGACTAGATGATGCACTCTGGGCCTACAGAACTACATTTAAGACTCCTATTGGCATGTCACCTTACCGTCTCATTTTTGGAAAAGCCTACCACTTGCCTGTAGAGCTTGAACATAGAGCATATTGGGCTATCAAACAAGTCAACTTTGATCTCATTCAAGCCGGGGCCCAAAGAGCTCTACAACTCAATGAATTGGAGGAACTAAGAAATGAAGCCTATGAAAATTCAAAAATCTATAAAGCCAAAATGAAAGTCTTCCATGATAAGCATATTCAAAGGAAAACTTTTCAACCAAATCAGAAAGTATGACTTTTTAACTCTAGGCTGCGCTTGTTCCCTGGAAAGCTCAAGTCCAGATGGGATGGACCGTTTGTAGTTGTCAAAGCTTTTGATCACGGTGCCGTCAAAATTTTGAATCCAAAAAATGGTCAAATTTTCACTATCAATGGTCAAAGATTGAAATCTTATTTGGAAAATGATCAGTTGCAAAAAGAATCTATTGTCCTAAGTGGTCTGGAATAAAATCTTCGCGAGCTCTCATGCGTCTGGCTGAAGACGGAAAACTTAGCGCTTCTGGGAGGCAACCCACAGTTTTGGTTGTTTTGACGTTTTTTATTTGAGTGTGTTTTAGTAGTCAAGTTAAGGCCATGGAGAGGAAGTCATCGCTGCCTATGACATTGATGGAGGTTTCGTCCCGCATATCCGGTTGTCTCTTTCCCACTTAGAAGTATTTATTGATACATTATTCTTTTACTTTCAATTCTACATGCCATTGAGGATATGTCATTCAAGTTGGGGGGAGAGAAATTTTCATGATGCATATAGTACAACCTGATAGGAGTTCTATCTTGCATAAAGATGTAAACCCCATTTTAAGTTTCATGATTCATACTTAAATAAAAAGTAATTCTGGAATAGAAAAGGATAGGGAGAAGGATGATGGAAAATTTAGTCAATCTAGCCATGGAAAATTGATATAAGAATCCCTTTAAAGTTCATGTGCAATAATTTTTTTTTTTTTTACATTACACACTAATGAAACAAGCAAGACAAGCCCTCTGCTATTTTAGGTATATTGTCTGATATTCTGCACTTCTTAAGAAACGAGATCTTTATACAAAGCTTTCTGCCAAATTATCTATCAAATAAGTGCAATGACACTATGAAAAAAAAAGAGAAAAAAAAAAGGAAAAAAACACCATAAAAAATGCCCCTAATCTTAGTAACCGGGCCTACTTCACCTAAGACGTGTTGAAGTTCACGTAAAACGGAAAAGGGAACCTGGATCTGCGAAACTGGGCCTGCTTCTCCTAAGGCAAGAGTCGAGGTTCATGTTGAGCAGTGAAGGGTAGTGCAGCATCATGTGTGGTATAAAAGATCCCAAAGGGATAAAATAATAAGGCAGACAAAAAGCTAATATAATTAATGCTCTGATCTAAGAGGTGCATTGTTGAAAGACATTTGCTTGGAATAGCGAATGGGGGATGCAATTGTCTAAGCTGTGGATTTGGTAGTTACACATGCACAAGTGCTATTGAGCTTTAATTTGAATTCTTAATCATGTACTATTAAGTTCCTACATAAGGCTAGTGTGCATTAATGATTCTAGATTCCTAATCTTTGGTTGATTCTATGAAGGGATAACTGGATATGAGAGCATGAATTTTGCAAACTCTTATTAGTCCTAAAATTCAATTTATTGGCATTGTTAAGGGACTAGCAATGAGTAAGTTGGGGGGTGTGATAATTATCCATTTCTTATGACAATTCATTGCATGTACACCATTTTATGTAATTAGGCAATTATGCATATTTCATAGTTAACCTCAACTCCGCATTTAAATTGGAGCTTTCACGTAAATTGATTAATTTGATTGTCTTATTTAATAATAAATTAAAGTTGAGGGCCATGAGCATTAATTCTCTATTGCATAATCATGAGCATTTGAGATTTATGTGCACATTGTGATAATTTTTATGGACTAAAGTGCAATTATGTGTATGTAGGACACCGAAGGTAATTACAAAAGAAGCCGGGGGTAAAATTGTCACCATTACTTTGACCAAGTCAAAAAGCACATATTTTGGTTGGAGGGAAAAGAAAGTTCAAAATTTTAAATTCAAAGTTTGAAAAGAAGGAATTCAAAGTTCAAAGTTTGAAAAGGAGGAAAAGGACATTCAAAGTTTGAAATAAAGGAGAGGAATGATGAGTCTTGGGAAGGGGGTTGTCCAAAGCCCAAGGAGGGTGTACTCACATACCTTTTCTCTTCCCCATGCATCATATTCTACTTAAATCCTATCCATCCATCTCCTTTGATACAATCTCCACTCTCCATCTACCCAACTTTTCCTATAAATAGCCCATGACAAGAAGGAGAAGGGTGTTCTTCTTTTGGCAATTTCTCTCCCAACCTTAGGCCTCCGAGTTCTCCCTTGTAAGTTCGTTTTCAGCTCATGCACTCTTCATCAAAGTTCTTTGTTTTTAAGTTCTCTACAACTTCTTCTTCTGGAGAATCTTCTAGTTCCTTCTAGTTTTTAAGCTTTTCATATTTTTCACTGTGCTATCCTGTTCATCTGCAAACCCATATTTCTCTCTGTTCTTTCCCATATTTCTCCCCCTTCTCATCATTTTCTCCTCTTACTGTCTTCATGAAAGTCCTTTGTTTTGAAATGTTCTACAACTTATTCGTCTACACCATCTTCTAATTCTCTACTGTTTTTAAGTTATAATCTCTTTTTCAAGGTGCTGTCCCGTGTTTGTACTGTTCATCCGAGGTGCTAGCTTCGGTTATATCTCCATTTTGAAACCCTTCTTCTCTTCTTTTCTATTTGAGTTCTTCATTAAAGTTTTTCCTCTCTTCCCCCTCTTCAACTTCTTCTTCTTGGGCATCCCATAATTCCTCTTGTGTTCAAAGTTATTCACCCTCCAAAGACTGCTTCAACGACGAAGGTGACTTCCTCCCGGCGTAGATGACATCTTCCACAAGGTTGTCCGTGAACCAAGGCCAAGAGAGGACGACGCTATCATCACCATTACTGCTACCATCTCCAAACTCCAAACTCCAGGTTTTTCTTTTGTTATTGCTTTTGTGATATTTCACTTCATTGTAATCTCATTGTGTCATTGGTATAAACTTGTTTCACATTTCATGTACTCTTTCTTTTAAGTTAATGAAAGGAGTTGTTCTCTTGATCTAGTTCTTGCTCTTCTTCCCTCTCTATCTCTTTCTTCTATATCTTCTTTCCACTTCATGCAATTATTTTTTTATAGCATAAGCGCATAGTCATGGTGTGTTCAATTAAGTGTTTGGTTTGTTCATCATTTCACTATTTTCTTTAAGCAAATCCAAATCACAAGTGTTTTTCAAAGGACTCTAAGGTTTTTAACTCTAAAAATCTCTTCTTCCCTGTGGATTCGACCCGTGCTTGCCATAGTACTACGTTCTCTTTTGATCATTTTGTGCGAGTTCGATTTTAAGATTGTTATACGCGTGTTTTAAACGACGAACTTTCGCGTTATCAGTGCGTCAGAGACAATAGAACAATAAAAGCACAACAGGGTGTGACGGTCTATCGTAAGGCCGTTACATTCATGTGACGGTCTTACGTTGGTGCGTCAGAGAATCTGTTGGCAGTAAACTAAGTAAAGGTTTATGAAAACATAACATGCCTGGAAATCAAAATACTACCACTGTCCTAGTCATGATAACGAAGTATAGGCCAACTATATGCATGGGTTTAGTGAATAGACATGATAATATCTTTTAATTTCTATTTAGGGCTAAGAGATGCATGAATGTATAGAACTATTAGATCATGAAATTCTTAGTCTATAATGCATGAAATCGAGCACAACTAGAGGGATTTTATTCCTAACAAGTTGTTTTTACCAATCATGAGATAATCTACCTCTTCTAAAACCTTTAAACTTCGAATTTGATGCTAGGTGCTACCCTTAGTCCCTTGTAGTTCTTGTGATAAATCAACAACTTCAATCTGCTCTATTTCCTCTGCCTCTTGACCTAAGGATGTGAAATTTTGAGGGTAAGAAGATGAAACTATTGGGAATAAAAAGTTCTAAAGGATTGAACTCTAATTATCTCATTTAAACGTCCTAATTTCAGGGGACTTGCGTTCAGATTCCTGGGTTGCTAAGGTTGAATCAGCAACTTTGGAAGCTTCTATCTCCTTGGTTGTTTGATATCCTAGTACAAAATTTGGAGAACTATTAGTATAATGTATACTAAACAAAATATTCTAAAGAACTTACCTGAAATTATATCTCCTTACCTTGATTCTTCACGAGCCAAAAGTAGGGGTTGCTCAGTTCAAAACTAGGTCATATTTATAGGGTTTTGGCTAGGGTTTTAAGATTAGATCGATTCTAGAGTCCTTAATTTACCAGAACCTAATCCCTAAGGGTTCTTAGTAATGTTATAAGCTCTCCCAAGTCGATCTCTTGTAGATAAGATCCCAAAGTTCTAATCTTTTTGCTCGTTCTTTCTTTCACGGAACTGTCAGAGTGTAACGCATCAGCCTAGGTGCGTTACAGGGCTGTGGCGGTCGCCCGATAGCCCGTTACATTCAACGTGTATAGAGTTTCAATTTAATAAAACTCTTTTATTCGTTTATCCACATAATTATCTTATATAAATAATATTTCTCCTTAAAATACGTGAATAAGTTAATTACCCTTCTAGAATATGGGCCAAACTTGATGGACTTGGTCCATAAACCTTTTGGATAATAATTAGATAGACTAGGTTAACTAATTAGCCTAATTTAGTCTTATAATGACTTATTAATCCAATAACCCCTTCATTAATTTATTTAAGCCTTTATAATTTCCAGAAAATTATTTTAAAATTCAAAAATTATATATATAAATTCTGGGGCACTGGAAATTATAAAGGTTTAAATAAATTAATGAAGGGGTTATTAGATTAATAAGTCATTATAAGGCTCAATTAGGCTAATTAGTTAACCTAGCCTACCTAATTATTATCCAAAAGGTTAATGGATTATCCAAAAGGTTAACCTAGCCTACCTAATAATTAGTTAATTATTCTGAGTCTAGTTAAAGGAACCGCAATTTTTGAGAATTTAATGGACCAATGCACCACATTTAATCAGTACTGATCTACTGAAGGCAAATCGGTTTATGGATGGGTTACGACTCGGTTTCATTCAGCAGCTCGGGACCCAAAACCTCCGTACTTATGCAGAAATGGTACAACGAGCGTATTTATGTGAAAGGACCTTAGAGAAGGTTGAAAAACTAAAAGGGAGAGGAGAAGAATCCAGCTGACGTTCTGATCGGCGTTATAAGAAAGAGAAATTCAGTATCACGGAACCCTACAAAAGCCGTGATAGTAAGCAAAGATCTAGGAGTGGGAACGGTGGGAATTCCCAAAAGCAAAAGAAAGTCAAGGAGGAGAAGGAGCAGGTCGCCACGGCTTGCACATTTTGTGAAAAATTTGGCCATTCGACTGAGGAGTGTTGGAAGCACCTTGGCGCTTATTTACGTTGTGGAAGCAGGGAGCATCGCATGCCGGAATGCCCCCTTATGAAGGACCAGTCATCTGGTAATGGACGCAGGAGGCAGGCTCGCCTCAATGCTGTTCTAGAAGAAGAGGAAGCGCCCAGGGATTATGGGCTTATGGAAGGTACTCTTCAAATTTATTCTCGTCCTGCATTTGTGCTATTTGATACGGGTGCCTCTCATTCTTTTATCTCCACTACTTTTGCTAAAACATTACCAATCGCATCAGTTCCCTTACCTTTAGATCTTGCTATTTTCACACCCTTAGGTTCTGGAACAAAGCTTACCAACTATTATCCTGATAGCGAAGTGATAGTAGAAGGTCATAATCTCCCCGTAAACTTAGTATGCCTTGACATGAAAGGTTATGATGCCATTTTAGGGGTAGATTGGCTTGTAGATCATGATGCTTAATCAATTGCCAAAATAAGATTATATCCTTTCGAAAGTCCGGCCTTCCAAGATTCTCTTTTCTTGGCATCAAGTACAAGAAGCATCCTACTATCATATCTTCTCTTCACGCTTGCAAACTTATCTCGCAAGGATGTGAAGCTTTTCTTGCTTCTGTCATTGTTACCGAATCAAAGGAGATTATCTTAGCGGACATTCCTATTGTAAATGAGTTCCCTGATGTGTTTCCATCCGAATTACCCAGTTTACCGCCCGAGAGGGAAGTGAACTTCACTATTGAACTCATCCCAGGAGTAGCACCTGTTTCTATAGCCCCTTACAAGATGTCCCCCACAGAACTCAAGGAATTAAAAAGGCAGTTGCAGGAATTACTAGACAATAGGCTTCATCAGACCAAGCACATCCCCTTGGGGTGCGTCGGTTCTATTTATCAAGAAGAAGGATGGTTCTCTCAGGCTATGCATCGATTACCGGCGACTGAATCAACTCACAATTAAAAATAAGTATCCGTTGCCGCGTATTGATGAGCTCTTCGATCAGCTTTCGGGAGCAGAGTATTTCTCTAAGATTGACCTCAGATCAGGTTATCATCAGCTTAGAATTAAAGAAGAGGACATTTATAAATCGGCTTTTCGAAGTCGTTATGGCCACTATGAATTCGTGGTAATGCCATTTGGATTAACTAATGCCCCAGCAGCATTCATGCAACTTATGAACAATGTCTTCCAGCCATATCTGGACCAGTTCATCGTCGTCTTCATTGACCATATCTTGATCTATTCCAAGACAAAAGAGGAACATGAACAACATTTGAAAATAGCTTTACAAACGATTAGAGAACACAAGCTTTATGCCAAACTCAATAAGTGTGAATTCTGGCTCGAGGAAGTCTCATTCCTAGGCCACATTATTTCAAAAGAAGGTATTGCTGTGGATCCTTCTAAGGTAGAAGCTGTCAAGAATTGGAATCGGCCAACGACTGTATCTGAAGTAAGAAGCTTTCTGGGTTTAGCAGGTTATTATAGGAGATTCATTAAGGACTTCTCAAAAATTGCGGTTCCTTTAACTAGACTCACAAGAAAAGAAAACCTTTTGTCTGGTCAAGGACTGTGAAAGAGCTTTCAAAATCTTAAGAATCATCTTACGACAGCTCCTATTTTATCACTACCAATGGAGGGTGGTGGATTCGAAGTGTATACGGATGCGTCTGGCATTGGCTTAGGATGCGTTCTCATGCAGAATGGAAAAGTAATCTGTTATTCTTCAAGACAATTGAAACGTCACGAGGAAAACTATCCGTACATGATTTGGAATTGGCAGCGGTTATTTTCGCCTTGAAAATTTGGCGTCATTATCTTTATGGAGAAAAGTTCACGGTCTACTCGGACCACAAAAGCTTGAAATATTTATTCTCTCAAAAGGAGCTTAACATGAGGCAGAGGAGGTGGTTAGAATATCTCAAAGACTTTGATTTTGCTATTCAATATCATCCTGGCAAGGCTAATGCTGTAGCAGATGCACTCAGCAGAAAACCAATGGGTATGCTATCAAGTCTTATGATAAGTGTAACTAACCTTGTTCCTCAATTTGCTCAGTTGAACTTAGATATTGACATAAAGGAAGAAGATTGTTTCATAGCTAATATCCGAGCTCAACCTACATTGATAGAAGATCTGGTCAAGCTGCAAAATAATGATCCTATATTACTAGAAATTAAAGCCAATATTGAACAAAGGCCGGATTTTTCTATTTCCAATGACGGAAGATTGTTATTTAAGGGCCGAACATGTGTACCAGATCATGAGGCTACGAAGAAACTAATCATAGATGAAGCGCATAATTCCAAATACACAATTCATCCAGGAGGAACAAAGATGTATCAAGATCTCAAAAGAAATTTCTGGTGGCCCAATATGAAGAGAGAGATAGCTAATTTCGTGTCCCGTTGTCTCACCTGCCAACAAGTAAAAGCAGAACATTTTAGACTCGCAGGTAAATTACACCCCTTGAGTATTCCCGAATGGAAATGGGAGAGTATAGGGATGGACTTTATTATGGGTTTACCCAAGACCAGAGGTGGACACGATGGAATATGGGTAATCATAGACCGATTGACTAAATCCGCACACTTCATACCAATAAAGAGTCGATGGTCTGTGGATATTCTAGCAGCATTATACATAAAGGAGATTGTCAAACTACATGGTGTCCCAGTCACTATTATATCTGATAGAGATCCTCGATTCACATCACAATTCTGGAAGGGTCTACAACATTCACTAGGGACTAGATTAAATTTCAGTACAGCTTTTCATCCACAAACAGATGGTCAAACGGAAAGAACGAATCAGGTAGTAGAAGATATGCTCAGGGCTTGTGCTATCGACTTTGGAGGTAGTTGGCATGATCACTTGCCTCTAGTAGAGTTTGCATATAACAATAGCTATCAGGCTAGCATACGAATGACACCTTTTGAAGCCTTATATGGAAAAAGCTGTCGATCACCAATATGTTGGAATGAAATAGGGGAAAAGCAATTTCTAGGCCCCGATCTTATCAGGGATTCTACAGAGAAGATCAAGCTCATTCAAGAAAGAATGAAAATGGCACAAGATAGGCAAAAGTCTTATGCTGACAATCGAAGACGTGACTTGGAGTTTCAGGTAGGAGATCATGTATATTTAAAGGTTTCTCCAGGTCGTGGTATTCGAAGATTTGGCATTAAAGGAAAGCTAACTCCAAGATTCATTGGCCCATTTGAAATTCTTGAACGGATTGGTGAAGTGGCATACAAACTGGCTTTACCTCCACAATTAGCAGGAGTTCATGACGTATTTCACGTCTCTATGCTGAAGAAGTATGTATATGATCCTGACCATATTATCACTTATGACAATCTGGAGATTCAGAAGGATATGACGTTCGAGCAAACGCCAATAAAGATTCTGGAACGAGAAGTGCGTCAACTACGAAATAAAGTTATTCCTATGGTCAAGATTCAATGGAAGGAAACATGGCCATATGAAGCAACATGGGAAACCGAAGCAGCCATGCGGAAAAGATTTCCAGAATTATTTAACTGTAAGTACACTCTCCGAAATCCATATATTGAATTTGGGGACCAAATTCTTCTAAGTGGGGGAGGGTGTAGTGCCCCAGAATTTATATATATAATTTTTGAATTTTAAAATATTTTTTGGAAATTATAAAGGCTTAAATAAATTAATGAAGGGGTTATTGGATTAATAAGTCATTATAAGGCTCAATTAGGCTAATTAGTTAACCTAGCCTATCTAATTATTATCCAAAAGGTTTATGGACCAAGCCCATCAAGTTTGGCCCATATTCTAGAAGGGTAATTAGCTTATTCACGTATTTTAAGGATAAATACTATTTATATAAGATAATTATGTGGATAAACGAATAAAAGAGTTTTATTAAATTGAAACTCTATACACGTTGAATGTAACGGTCTATCGGGCGACCGCCACAGCCCTGTAACGCACCTAGGCTGATGCGTTACACTCTGATAGTTCCGTGAAAGAAAGAACGAGCAAAAAGATTAGAACTTTGGGATCTTATCTACAAGAGATCGACTTGGGAGAGCTTATAACATTACTAAGGACTCTTAGGGATTAGGTTCTGGTAAATTAAGGACTCTAGAATCGATCTAATCTTTAAACCCTAGCCAAAACCCTATAAATAGGACCTAGTTTTGAACTGAGCGACCCTTACTTTTGACTCGTGAAGAATCAAGGTAAGGAGATATAATTTTAGATAAGTTCTTTAGAATATTTTGTTTAGTATACATTATACTAATAGTTCTCCAAATTTCGTGCTAGGAGATCAAGCAACCAAGGAGATAGAAGCTTCCAAAATTGCCGATTCAACCTTAGCAACCCAGGAATCTGAACGCAAGTCCCCTGAAATTAGGACGTTTAAACGAGGTAATTAGAGTTCAATCCTTTAGAACTTTTTGTTCCCAATAGTTTCATCTTCTTACCCTCAAAATTTCACATCCTTAGGTCAAGAGGCTGAGGAAATAGAGCAGATTGAAGTTACTGACTTATCACAAGAAGTACAAGGGACTAAGGGTAGCACCTAGCATCAAATTTGAAGTTTAAAGATTTTAGAAGAGGTAGGTTATCTCATGATTGGCAAAAATAACTTGTTAGGAATAAAAGTCCTCTGGTTGTGCTCGATTTCATGCATTATAGACTAAGAATTTTATGATCTAATAGTTCTATATATTCATGCATCTCTTAGCCCTAAATGGAAATTAAAAGATATTATCATGTCTATTCACTAAACCCATGCATATAGTTGGCCTATACTTCGTTATCATGACTAGGACAGTGGTAGTATTTTGATTTCCAGGCATGTTATGTTTTCATAAACCTTTACTTAGTTCACTGCCAGCAGATTCTTTGACGCACCAACGTAAGACCGTCACATGAATGTAACGGCCTTACGATAGACCGTCACACCCTGTTGTGCTTTTATTGTTCTATTGTCTCTGACGCACCCTAGCAGGAGCGTTACACCACTGTAACGGCCCCTCGATAAACCGTCACAAGCACTGTAACGCGCCTATCCTAGACCGTCAGACCCCTGTGTTCTGCCAGCCCAAGGCAGAATAATAACCAGTTAAGTTTACTTATAAATAAGCTTAGATAGCTAAGATGGACCTGTTATCATGACTTCAAGTTTAGTTACTGATTCATAATCAAATTGCATGATTAATGTGTCTTAGGTTATTTTAAGTTATGCTACTTTCATTGGCTAAAACTCTATAGTTTTGTATTCTAAATCATGATTTTCCAATGTTGTATTGACGGAGTTTTATCTTGGTTTCACATTGTTACACATTCTTTTCTATCTATAGAGTCATTTCTCTAAGTACATGGCGTATATTCAGGTATATGTCCATTAGTTACACTTTGCACTATAGGAACATTATTCTTGGACATGAGGACCTCTCTATTGGATATTCCTTCCAATGGACTAGGAAATCTTGTTGCAAGGCCTCCGTAATTCTCCGCGAGCCTGGGATTCTCACTAGGACGCCGAGTTGGTTGTACCATTAAAGCCCATTAATTAGATTACACTATCGATGTTTTTGGTTATCAGTAATGTAAGGGCTCTATGTTGGATCGTCAGGCACAAGTAACGGCCCAATATACGACCGTCACATTCAACTGAGTCAGATTTCTTAGTTCTGGATTCAGACTAATGTAATGGCCCAATACTGGAGCGCCACATCATGTAACGGCCCAGTACATGACCGTCACACTGCTTGAGTATTTTAACCCAAGGTGGACCAAGGGTTGATATTCCAAGGGTTCTAGATGTACTATTAATGATCTAGAACTTATCATATTGATCAAGAAACCTAAAATAATGAATCGAAAATAAAGAATGTACCGTTATGCTGCCGATTCATTTCCATAAGCATAACATTGCTTAAGTCATTCTTGATTTCTCATGATTCTTATTAAAACATTCATTCATTGAATTATTGTATCATGAGCTTATTGAACTTATTACATTCTTGGCCATACTTTATTGTTACATGCGTGGAAAAAGCTTGATTTATACTTGAAGATGCGATCGAGCACTGATTGTGTTCAAGGGCTCTATGCTAGTCCCCTCGACTGATTATCGGAAACATACTATTATAAACCATGGGATATGATGCTACTAGCGTCGCATTACGCTGGGAGTACTTTCTCTATAAATAAGTAAAAATCCACAATACGGCATGACTTGACATTCTTATACATGACTTTCTTGCTTGATATTCCACAGAAATTCACGAAGTACTTGCTCATCAGCAAAAGATACTAGAGTGATGATTATGTGGCTTGTTAGTACATTCTCGATACATTCTTGTTCATGAAAGGCCTTGTTACATTCTTGCTAGTTCGTACTTGCTCTCATTCTAACTTATTTGATCGTCTTGTTACTTTGGTTTAATCGCGTGATTGATTGCATTCGCATGATTTTTACCTTATTCTTTAGAGCTAAATTATTAATTACTTTAATAGTGCCTTCATGTTGATGCGAAGATACCTACTGGGCAAGTGTGCTCATTACCTATTTCCAATCTTTTCAGGAGATGAAAGTGATTCGAATTCGGATTCGGGTTATACAAGTAGCGGGTCCGAGAGCGAATGAAAGTATTGTCAAGATGAGAGTGAAGACTTAGGAAGTCTAAATTATTTAGATTGAGTATATGTAATTTTCCTATTTCTTGAGTCTAGTATATAATGGAAATTGAATTAGTGGTTGTATTTGATTATTATGAAATAAAGTTGGAGTTTGAGTAAATATTGTGCAATTGCATTTATGTGTGTGATTGTCTTGCGCTCTGATCATTATGGCTTGCAAGAGGCTTACCATGCTGGCTGTTCGCGCTCCCCAAGTTAGTCTTCAGCTGTAATAAAGGCTCGGGGCGTGACAGTTCTGGCCATCGCGGCAGTCGGATCTACACCAACTCCGCTATAAAGAGTTCCAGTATAACACGCGGACATCCGCTTCGCCACGCAATGACCCGGGGACCGACCCATGTGTCGGAATTGTCCCGCGGCTTGCTCCAGTTGTACTCCGGCCATTTAGGCCTACTTGTAAAGCCCATGTGGCTCATCATAAAACCAGTAAAATACATACACCCGTGTTCGGGCCCCCAGCTTCCGACCCATACCCCTCGGTCTAACACGTACCCCTAGTTGCTGAATGCACCCCATCCTTCTACCCACGGCTTCAGACACACATACTGACTTTTCTTCAGCATAGAATGAAGGTATTCGGATTCAATCTGATGTAAATAAACACCGGTTGTTTGCAGTCGGTGGGGAAAGACGTCATGTACACGATTCTCGCAATCGCCTACGCACTCACACACATGGAACTCCTTCTCTCCATGTGTCGCCTGATCGCCTGAGCCCACGTGCCGCGCCCTGGTGGCTCTTCCCCGGTCAAACCTTGGTTTCATGAGTGATTGTCGAGAGATCGACTGGCACGCCTGCACCCTGTCTGGTTAACCTTTATCCCGACACTTTCGTGCCATTCGACACTTTCTGACTTTCCGTAAAAGGAGAGTGCCCGACACTGCCGTGAGAGGTATGCACCCATAAGGAGGATACCCGAGATACATCAAACTCCTGTATTTTCCTTCCCCGATGTATTCCTTCCCTCACCCCAGTTAATCGGCATAAAAAACCCGTGCGATAGAGAGGATGGCACGCCCGGTGGGACGTCTCCCGCCTTCCTTCTTTTTGTTGAATAAAAGTATGTGCCAGCCCTGAAGCCCGGCGCCCTTTCCCTGTCCTTTCAGGAGAGGCAGAGGAGGGTACTCGTGCGCGCATTCTCCAGCAGCTTCCGGTCCGCATTCTGATGGTCGGGCTGCCCTCGGCGACTGTCAGCCACCGTCGCCTCTCCTGCATTCAACATTCTGGCAACCATGGCGGCCGTCACCTATGGCCCCAACGTCATCGCCACTCATGCTTGGGTGGGCTACTTGGCGACGCCGATCGCTTTCGGCAGCTTCGCCCCTATTATCGGATCGCCCTACTTCCTGGGTGTGATCCCTGTGGCTGCTCCTCAGCCAACTCCAGTCTCTCCAGTGGCCCCTGCTGCCAACGCGCCATGCGTGCCTCCAGCTCCAGTGTCCCACCCGAGTGCCGGGCTTTGGACTGCCACTGCAAGCCCCTATAGGGCCCCAATATCAACGTCGACCCGGGTGAACATCAGCTCCCGAGGCCAGCCTCGTCCGATCTCCAACACGGGCCCTGTACCCCGGACTTCGGTCACCTTCCCCAGCATCTTCCTCGGGTCCTCAACCCCGAGCCGCAGCCAAGCCAGCACCCGACACGGGCTCCCTGCCCCAGGTCCACGGCATCCTAGCATCTTCCTTGGGTCCTCAACCCCGAGCCGCAAGCAAGCCGACACCCGACACGGGCTCCCTGCCCCGGGTCCACGGCATCCCAGCATCTTCCTCAGGTCCTCAACCCCGAGCCGCAGCCAAGCCAGCACCCGACACGGGCTCTCTGCCTCGGGTCCGCGGCTTCCCAGCATCTTCCTCGGGTCCTCAACCCTGAGCTGCAGCCAAGCCAGCACCCAACACGGGCTCTCTGCCCCAGGTCCGCGGGTTCCCAGCATCTCCCTCGGGTCCCCAATCCCGAGCTCCAGTAAAGCCGACACCTGGCACAGGCTTTCGGCCCCAGGTTTACGGCTTCCCAGCATCTACGTCGGGTTTCTGATCCCGAATCCCGGCAAGGCCGACACTCGACACGGGCTCACAACCCCGAGTTCACGGCTCCCGGTAGTGCACTCGGGACCCCGGCCCTGAGCTCCAGTTGAACCGGCTACCCCCGTGGGTCTTCCACCCAGAGTGCAGCGTTCCTCAGCACCTTCCTCGGGCATCCCGACCCGAGCTCAGATTACGCCAGCACCTACCCCGAGTCCTCAACGTAGGGGCGTCGGCCCTCCAGCACTTCCAACGGCTTTGACTTCTGGCGCGAGAGTGTCATCTCGAGCCTCGACGACACTCTTATCGGCGCGGGTGAAGGCTTACACCCGAGTCACTTAGTCATCGACTCCCGGTGCGGGCTACTTGTCCCAGGAATCGATCCGGGCACTACGGACTGACGGCTTCATGTTGCCGGTCGTTCCGGTCCATATTTTCTCGGTCTACCATCTTGGGGCGGAGTCTTCCTCAACTCCTCAAAAGAAGCGTCGCCATGGCCGCCGAGCCAGGTGACTTGTCGCTGCAACCAGCAACTCTGGCAAGACGGTCCTTGTCGGTAACTTGCAGATCCGTCTCGATGGGGGTGAACCAATCATATCCCAGGAATGGAAAATTCCCACCATCCACATTTCCAATCGTTTTGACCTCTTGCGTCAAACACGAGAGGACGGGGCAAAGCTCAAAGGAGCGGGTTCCTCGGCGACAGCTCGGGGGCACCCACCGCAGCTAGACACACGGCCTCCCAAGACAACTCATCGGAAAAATGGTGACAAGGGAGACCAGCAATTGGACTTGAGAAAAATCTGGGTCACCCCAGAAGAAGCTCAAGCTGTTCGAAGGGCGCGTATTACCAACCCCCTGCGAGCACTCAGACGCGGCATCAGACGGGATGCGGCGGGTCTGACAGCGGCATCATCTGACGACGCCCAGTCGTCCAATGTCCCCCACGCAAGCAAGCGAAGGCAAAGGCGAGCCCATCCTCGGGCCCTCCAGCAACCTGTCCAGGGTTCTCCTCCGACCAACGTCGGGAATGAGCTCCCTCCGCAACGCATCTCGGTCTTTGATAGACTAGGGACGTCGATCCATCCCGAGCGGCACACGCGAAGGAAGCGGACGGCCAGGTTTATCAATCATGCGGTTAGAGTGTCCGCGTGCTACACAACCGGACACCAGCCAGACACCTAGTCCGACGGCTTGAACCAGCCACTGTCTCACTTTAGGAGGCCGCGCCATCCGGCTCCACCACCTCCTTAAACAGGTCACATCGGCACTTCTGTCGGACCGTAAGCGTCTGAGCATGTAGAAGAGGTCTCGATGGAAGGCCGTGACCCTCCTATCAATGCAAAGCCTATCAACAACGACCCTCCTGCGAACGAGGTTCAAGAAGTGACCCTCGACACTCTCATGAAGGAGAACCAGCACCTGAAGGCCCTCCTGTAGGACCTCCTCCAAGAGCGAGACCTTCATCCGCAGCGACCTAACAGGCCTCAGGTCGAGGCACCGGTACCCCCGGCAGCCCGCGATGCTGCCAACACCTCAGCGGTGATTGCCCAAACTCTGTTGGCAACTGGGTTTTGCACGCCCCCGGTTGATACTCAACCACGAGCCTCCAACACGCCAGTGCCAGAGAACTCTTGGCGCAACGCCAGATGATCGAGCGCATTGTCGAGACAAAGCTCACCCAGTATGGTGAAGGGACGGTCACAGTAGATCTCTACAGTATACCCTACCCGCTTCACCACCAATTGAAGAAGCTTCCTCCAGAATACTCCAAGCCCCCGAAGCTGCAAAAGTTCGACGGGCAAGGGTCGCCACATGAGCACTTGGCCTACTATGTTACGGCTATGGGCGAGTTAGCGTTTGATGAATCCTATCTCCTCCGCTACTTTGCCACTTCGCTTACGGGAATGGCCTTTCAATGGTACTCCCGCCTAAAGCCCGACTTTGTCGTCGACTGGGCGGATCTCTAGAAGAAATTCCTCGACCGATTTCAGACGGCCGAGCGAAAGGTCTCACTAGCCGAACTTTGTTCCCTTCGGTAAAAAAAGGGCGAGAGCGCCCTCGACTTTATCAAGAAATGGCGAGACCTTAGCATGAGGTGTGTCAATCCACCCGTCCAGGAGGACGCCATCACCATATGTCGTCGGGGTCTGGCGACCGAGGTCAGTGAAAAGCTTCTCGGCACCAATATCAAAGGCTTCGACCAGTTCAAATCGGCACTTGCTGAGATAGAGATGTTCTTTGCTGATAACCCGAGCTATACTACAGCAAAGGGTAAACAAGTGTGAGAACGCCAGCCTGGCAAGGAGGTGAACATCATATAATTCACCCCTGCCACCAAGGCCAGTAAAGTGGCCGAGTCCAGTGGCTCTGACAAAAAGCCAGCAGACAAGTCGGCTGCTCCTTCCTTCTCGGAGCGTATGAAGACACCCTTCTCCTTCAAGAAGGAACACACGAAGATGCTCTTTGACCTCAGCATGGCTCAGAAGATCATCGAGCTGCCAGAAATTTGCAAGCCGGACGAGGCTCTGAAGACCGACGATCCCAGTTACTGGCTGTACCATCGCATGCTGGGTCATTCAATTGAAGATTGCTACATCTTCAAGACTCAGGCGCAGAAGTTGATCTGAGACGGTCTCGTCAAGATGAAGAGCGGTCTCGTCGATGCCTCGCAGCCACATACGTGGGCTAGACCAGCTAAGGCAGCCTGCGTGGCTCACCCCTCGGCCAATGTCATCCACATGATGGCCACATTCTCTCTTTCTGATGACGAATCAGAGGGGCCTAGCGCCAGTTGAAGGGAACTTTTGATCTGGTACCCAGGGTGGAGGCCCTGGCATGATCAGAGACCTCTCTCCTTCCCCAGGGAGAGAACTCGACGACTCTTCGATATCCTCATCGAAAATGGGCAAATCATGCCCCACGACTCGCTTGCCGACTACACCCTTTGGGATCGTAGTCACCCCCAGTACTGCCCCTTCCACGCCAGAATCTGCCACCCAATCGAGTCCTGCGAGGAAGTTCAGTATCTTATCCAGGAACAGATCCGATGGGAGCAGATCGATGCGGAAGGAAACTCCATGTCGCTCGTCAGGCTTCGGCAAGCTGTCGAAGAGACCTTGAGCATCGCCAGGGATGCGCCAGAGCGGCCAGACTCTCCTCAAGAAAATGGGCATGGGCTGCCTTACCAGCATCCTCCGGAATGGCTCGAGTTCCGGACTGACAACCAAGAGGCGCTTGAGCGACTGTGAAGGCGTAGAGAGCAGGATGCCAGTCAAGAGGCGGAACCGACTAACCTCTCGGTCAACGTCATCCATTCTCCTGCTCCTCCGGCCCTTGAGGGCTCTCAGGCATCTACAGCTAGCCAGCCAATCCCAGCCACTTCGGCCGTGCAGTGGCTGTCCTGGCGGGAGCTAAAATCCCTTCCTTTCCCTGAAGAAGACACTGCCAGGCTCCTCCGGGTCCTTCTCGGTCGAGCGGACGTTCTGGTGGGCGAGACGACGACAAGCTCTTCGACTCTTTCTTGCCCTCCTCCCGCCCTATCTTCATCGCCGATAGCCACGGATAGGAAAGGAAAGCAAAAATAGGGTGAGGCCCCGCCTCAGCCTCGGTGTACCTCCTCAGAGGAGGGGCCGTCGGGTCCTCTCCGCCTACCTATTGACACAATCCGGAGTACAAAGAAGACGTCTTCGGAGTCTTCAGGGGCTTCGATTCAAGTGGCGGGCCCACCGCCACAAAGCTCCTCCATTCCGCAAAGTCGGGATAACTGTGCAGAGTGACAATGTCCTGCGACACTGCCAGTTGTAGCCAGGCCTAGCCCTCAACATGGTTGCAAAGGCAAGGCTAAGGAGTAGGACGACCAGTGCCCCTCTCTGCCCACTTCTCAACAGAAGCCGCCACCACCGCAGGTAAGGCATCAAACTACGCATATGTCCTCTAACACCACTCCCAATGTACCGGCTCAACAGAAGACATCTTTGTCGCCACCGTGGTTAAGGCATCAAACTGCGCACACGTCCTTGGACGCCAGCACCAGCCTACCAACTCTCCGTGGGCTCCCATCACCACCGCGGGTAGGGCACCAAACCACGAACATCTTCGGACACCAGTCCCAGTATTCCGACATACCAGGAATTGCCGCTCGAGGTAATTGAGTAGGCGATCAATGCCACCTTCCAGATACAACAAGCGGAAGGTGCCTGGATCGAAATCCGGGCGAGGAAGAGTCATCGACCTCGCCCCACAAGGGCGTCAGCTCAGAGATATCCTCATCAGGATTTGTCAACTCTGGCTCCAGCACCTCTCCCTCCTACTCCCTTGAAGACAAGAGACAAGAGAAAAATAGGAGGAAGAACATCAGAAGGTGGCTCAAGAAACAGGCTGAACAAGCAGCCGCCCTGTAATTTCCGGTCGAGCCAACGCCTTTACAAAGGCTTCAGCGGCTCATTGATGACCTGGAGGAATACGCTCCTCCTCGTCCTACCAGGGCTCTCCCACTCGACAGCTACATCCCGTGGGAAGAAATGCAGAAACGAGCCCGCCTCAGAAATTGGGTCCAAGAGATGATCCAAAAGCTCAAGAACGGCGAAAGACTCGTGATCCCTGACGAGCTCTCCTTGTGCTATAAAGACAAGGAGATCACCACAGAGCAGTTGGAAGAAATGCTCTAGCGCTGCACCTGTAACATGGTGGCCATCCCACCTCCTGACAATATCAATGCTTCTCGGCGAGGCGAGCCAGTAGCCTCCCGGATGAGACAAAGGGCTAATGCCCCGCTCGGGCTACAACCAGCTCCAGAGCACACCGAACGAGGCCGAGGCCGTGGCCGGGGATGTGGTAGAGGCCGTGGGAGAACTCCCGAGCTACCCCTCTCTCCGTCCACCTTCGATCCGGAGCGAATCATCCTCTTTCGAGGAGAGGAACTGGCTCCCATCTCGGAAGTGGAAATTCGGGGCGGACCTGGTATCTTCGACCTTGTGGGCTTTGGCGAGGCTGCGGCCAGCCTTCCAGCCCCTGCGCTAGTCCCGACTTCTGTAACAGAGCAAGCGGGACCGTCTGGCAAGGACGAGCCAGCCCACGAGTCACCCCCAGAAGAGCCATCATTGGCATCCTTGTTCCAAGAGCCCGCTGGCGATCAAGGCCAATCTGGTCCCAGTGATAAGGGCAAGACAGTGCAACTTCCCGACGGGGAACAGCACGGCAGCTCGCAAAAGGCTCAGCCTGACATATTACCCTCTCTGGAGGATGCTCAAGCCCGAGCTGACAGTAAGGTCCTCCACCAGATGAAGCGCTTCCCTGCCAGCATTTCAATCTGGGAAGCCATCACTTGGAGTAAGGATCTAAGGGAAACCCTTATCAAAATACTCCAAGAGCCGGAAGTCTATGAAGCGCATGCCGCGGAAATGAAGGTGGCTGCCTATGGAGCCTTCGCAGCCACCATCACCTTCACGGAGAAAGACATGCTGCTCTCCCCTCCGTGCCACAATCGTCCTCTTTATATGAAGGGGAAGATCAACGGGCATGATGTAAACTGGATCTTGGTGGATGCTGGTGTAGCTGTTAACATCATGCCGCTTAAGACATTCAAGTCTCTATATCTGACACCGTACCTCCAGAAGGTTCATGCAGCCAAGATATCCGGCTTCAACCAGAACACCGAGGACGTCCTCGACCGGGTAGACGTCGATCTGATGCTCGATGATTTTGCCTCTAAGGTGACATTCTACATCATCGACTCCAACATGCCTTATAAGATGCTACTGGGCAGACCCTGGCTCCATGAAAATTGGGTCATCCCGTCAACTCTCCCCCAATGCATCAAGTATGCCAAGGACGGGGAGCAACATAAGGTCTTTGCAGACCTGTCACCGTTCACACCGGCAGAATGCAATCTAGCCGACGCGGCGCTCTACTTCAAGGGGATTAGTCCGTACCCCATGATTAAGAGCAAAAGCAATGGCTGGCTCTCAGAAGAAGACGATGATGATCTCTTCTCTACTGACGAGGAAAAGGCCAAGCTTCACCGATTGTGCCTCGGCTCCAAGTCAACCCCGGATCGCCCTGAAAGGCGCCAGAGCGACTTAAAGGCTAATCTTATTAGCCGAGCTATCGGCAAGAGTATATGCTTGCCATCAGACAGCATCCAGCTCCCGTGTGCATCCGAGGAGCACATCGTCGAGTCGCTGACAACATTCATTGTCACCTTCAAGCGACAACGCTGAAAAAAGAGGAAGGCTAACAGGGACAAACCTATTGTCTTCTACAAAGAAGACATGGTCCCTCAAGCCCCGCCAGATGGTGACTTCGGCTGGTCTAGGCAAGTCGATGATACCCCTGAAGCAGTTCAGGTGTGGGGCGACCTCTCGCCGCATATTCAAGAAATGTGTTTGAAACAACACATTCCCCTGTGGCAAACCTCTACCCAACAAAGATACTTCCATCGACTGTGGAGCCCTTCCCAGGTCCGGGGGCAACCCCCGTCCTTCCATAAGGATACCAGGGGGCTTGGCTACGACCAGGATCCGGACTTCCGCGTCCACTACGCAGTTAACGTCGTGGGCCTTGTACTACCAGCTGACGACCAAACAAGAGTCGAAGCCAAATTCGACAGCTCCGGGGATGAGGGAGGGGAAATTCTGATCCCGATCTCCGCCAAAGCCAGAACCCCAGCTCAAGCTATCAGGGAACCTTCTTCGTCTCCCTGCCAAGACAAAGGGGCAGGAGAGGCTTCTCCGGACTCTCAGCCAGTCGAGGGACCCAGTATGGTAAACCCTCCTGAGGGGGGGGGGGATCTTGCCGGTCCTAGCGGCGAAAGATTGTCCGCTTCACCGGGCAACCCCGGAGAAACCTCAGCAACACCAGTTGATGACTGTTGGCAACAAGCCGGTGACCCAGATTGATCCCTAGCGGGTCCCAGCAACAACTGCTCTCCAGTCCCATCAGCATTAGTCGGTGGCTTCGAGAACCAAGGGCTACCCGGAGCCAACATCGATGATGAGGATTTCATCGACTTCCAACCCGCTCCTCCTGAGCTGGAGGACGGCGGCCAGGCGACCGTCGATGATCTTGTGGAGATCAACTTGGGCGAAGATGAAGCCCCTCAGCCTACATTCGTTAGTGCTCTTCTCACCGAGGCAGAGAAGCAGGACTACAAGCAACTCTTGCTTGAATACAAAGACTGCTTGCCTGGACTTACAAGGAGATGCCAGGGCTAGACCCCTCCGTAGCGGAGCACGATCTAGCCATTTCTCCCTCAATCGCTCCAGTCAAGCAACCACAGCGGCGCATGCACCACGAGCTGGAGCTCCAAGTTTCAGCCGAAGTCCACAAAATGGCGGAGGTCGACTTCATCGAGCCGTGCATCTACCTGATCTGGCTCGCCAACATAGTCCCAGTTATGAAGAAGAATGCTCAAGTCCGCATCTGCGTCGAATTCCGGGACCTCAACAAAGCTTGTCCGAAGGATGACTTCCCAGTCCCAATTACAGAAACGATGGTCGATATGACCACCGGTCATGAAGCCTTGTCTTTCATGGACGGGTCATCCGGTTATAATCAAATACGGATGTCCCTTAAAGACAAGAACCACACAGCCTTCAGATCCCCTAAGGGGATTTTCAATTACAAATGCATGCCCTTCGGTTTGAAGAATGCCGGTGCTACTTACCAAAGGGCCATGACTAAAATATTCGACGAGATGCTACACAACATCGTCGAATGCTATGTCGACGACCTCGTCGTCAAGACCAAAATGCGCGAAGACCATTAGCGTGACATTCGCCAAATCTTCGAGCGTCTCCGGCAATATGGGCTCAAGATGAACCCCATGAAATGCACCTTTGGCGTACCCAGTGGCAAATTCCTCAGCTTTGTCGTTAGGTACCGGGGAATCGAGGTGGATGCCAGCAAGATCAAAGCGATCCGAGAGCTTCCACCGCCCAGGAACATCACCGAGCTCAGGTCCTTCCAAGGGAGGCTGACCTACATTCGGAGGTTTATCTCTAACCTCTCTGGTCGATGCGCGCCTTTCAGCAAACTGATGAAGAAAGATGCCCCGTTTACATGGGACTCAGAATGCCAGGCGGCTTTCGAGCAAATCAAGGAGTATCTCCTTACTCCCCCAGTCCTGGGAGCACCAGTCAAGGGTAAACCCCTCATCCTTTACATTACAGCCATGGACGCTTCGCTGGGAGCTCTGTTGGCACAGATCAATGAAGAAGGTAAAGAGCAACCCCTCTACTACCTCACCCGAAAGTTTATCGGGGCCGAGTACCGCTACTCCCCTATGGAGAAGGTCTGCTTGGCACTGGTGTTCATAGTCAAAAAGCTACGGCATTACCGCCTGTCTCACCGAGTCGAGCTTATATCCAAGCACGACCCCCTAAAGTATCTCCTTCGGCGACCTGTCCTCTCAGGCAGACTGGGGAGGTGGGCTATCCTATTGATGGAGTACGAAATTATCTATGTCCCCAGGAAAGCAATCAAGGGACAAGGTATGGCTGAATTCTTGGCAGCCCATCCAGTGCCAGACGACTCACCCTTCAACTCGAAGCTCCCGGACGAGGAGTCCCTTGCTACCCAATCACAACAGCCGGTTGAACAGAGCGGAGATGTCTTGCATTACTGGCAGCAAAGTGCTCTGACAACCACTGTTGCTCAATCATAACAACCAGTTGAACAGAGCGAAGATGTCTTGCATTATTGGCAACAAAGCGCTATCACAGTCAGCATACCTTGCTGGGAGCTTTACTTCGATGGTGCTTCCCAAGGGATCACCCGGAGCAACCAGGATCCAGCCACCACGGCAGGTGCCGGCATTGTTTTCCTGACTCCTTAGGGCAGAGTTTTCTACAACTCCTACGCCCTCATGAAGTCCCTGACCAACAATGAAGCCGAGTATGAAGCTCTACTTATTGGGCTCCAGATGGCTTTCCACATGGGCATTAAATGCCTCAAAGCCTACGGGGACTCCCAGTTGATAGTCCGACAGGTCCTTGGCATCTACAACGTGCGGAAGCCAGAGTTGGTTCCATACCACACCGCCGTCACCAGATTAACCCAGAAGTTCTATTTCTTTGAAATAGAACACACTCCCAGAAGCAGCAACGCTCAGGCGGATGCCTTAGCAAAATTGGCCGCGGCCATCAAGCTCCCGCCTGAGGGCGAGGTCGACATCGTCATCAAGCACCGAAGGCTGATGCCGAGCTCACTCAAAGGCGACACCTACCTCATGTGGGGACAGATTTTTATTTATTTTTATTTATTATTTATTTGATTAATTTATTTGATTTATTTATTTGTTTTGTTTATTGATTTATTAGTTGGTTTATTAGGCGTGCCAGTCACCGGGGTGACAGTTTTATTGTGCGTTCGACCTGACTTGATCAGTCGATTGTGAAGTCCGAGTCGGGACCAAAAGTCCGCCATGCCGTAAAGGCCATGACGTTAATTACGCCTTCCCTTAAGGAGGACAACCCTTGGTTAAACGCCAAAGACAGGAGGCCTCGGGAGGCGATCAAAATTGCCAATGCGCGAAATAAAGCTTTCATGCTATGGGAGAAAAGGACAAGTGGAGGGCAGATTTATTGATTTTAACGGATTAAATCGGGCAACATAACCTTTAACTTTAAGTCATGCCGGGTAGGGATAGAAGACCATCCACGCAGTGGCGAGATGAAATTCAGATAATCATTAGGGTACTTCCCCTTTGATACTTCCACTTAATTGAATACTCCAAAAGATTCATTTCCCCCAAAAGATGGAGCCAGATGGGAAGTGTATAGGTGACACTCCCTCGGCTCACCAAGGTTGATAATCATTAGACTGGATTTCGACAGCATCTCCTCTGAACTCGGGTCATGCCCGGAGAAGAATAGGTGATCATCCACGGAGTGCCGGGATGAAAACCGAAAGAGAGAGGCACTGGGCCCCGGCACGGCGTAATGTTGGGGATGGTTCCCCGTTATTTTATTTCCTGAGGTATGCTTAGTGAACTTCACATATCCCTTGGGAGGATGCAGCATGGGGATCAAGGACTAGCCTGAGGGGGAAGAGGTTCTCGGGGCCATTAATAGGAATGTAAAATGACTTCTCGGCACGGGAGAAAGGAGTTCCCGGCATGGTCTTAGTAGGTTCTCGGCACGGTCAATAGCAGGGGCTTCTCGGCACGGGAGGAAGGAGTTCCCGGCGCGCCACCTAGAGGAGCTTCTCGGCATGACTTGGGAGCAGGTTCTCAGCGCTCCAAGGGCCGCGCCGGGAGCTGTTCATCGCGCCGAGGGGTATTGGCGTCGGGAAGGTTAGGATATTGGGCGCCGGGAAGGTTTGTGGTTTTTTTTTGCGGTGCTCTATTCTGAGGATTTCTTCTGGATTCAGGCGATGATTGAAGTAAAATTTGAGGTGCAAACGCGGGGTAAACTGAGGGCTTCATGAGGCTGATATTAGGGGGTCGCAGGAAGGAAAGGGGGGCTCTAGGGATTAGAGGCACCTAGCATTCAAAATCCTCTGGAATAGGCTTTATGCCATTCATGTCGCCGGCCATCCAGGATATCAAGAGATGACTATCTCTGATCCATGTAATGGCCCCGATGGCTTGGGAAACCTGAGAAGGCTACAGACTTCATTACATTAAAATCATCGATGTCGTCGAGGGAGAGAGAGGGAGAAAACCCAGGAATCCATAGAAGTAAGGATCGGGGCTCTGCAATAACTCCATCGAGACTACGAGAGGGACGAGCAGCAGAGAGTGTCTGACAACCACTTGGGCCAATGGTAGACACTCGAAACCACGAATTCATCGATTAAACAATGCAACAGAAAGGGTAACGACAACAATCATCAGAGAGGGGTGAGGGAAAAGAATCCCGGGCTTCCATTCATTCAATCAATTCTGTCATTTACATTTCATCGGATACAGAGATATAATTCGAACGATAATAGAGAAGAGCTTTGAACATCATTCAAATAGAAGAAGAGCCCACAAACGGGGGGAGAAAGGGTACATAAGATGAGGAAATAAAACCCATTCGGATAACAAGAAGATGGGGGAGGGCGGAGCATTGACTCCTCTCCCTCCCCAAGCACCCACCTTCTCCTTCTTTCAGCCTTCGCAGTAGCTTCTTTTTTCTCTTTTCTCTTGTCTGGCTCTCCTAATGTCTCTCGTCTCTTTTTTCTTTTGATGGCTCTCTCTATCCCTTTGTATGCATCTATCTGTCTCTCTTTTTCTTTTGACGAAATGGGGGGGGGGGTTTATAGGCACAGCCCCCCTCCTTCTCGGCATGATCGAGTTCGGCGCGTCTTTCACACCTTCCCGACGCGCCTCAGTCGATTGCGGAGGCTTCCCGGCGCCAAGGGTCTAGCTTCCTGGCGCCACCCCCCATGGGCTTTGGGCTTTGGTGAGGAGCTTCCGGCGCCACACTCATGAGCCCATTTAGGTTTTTTAATGTTTTGGTCTCTCTCATCAGCAGGCTTGAGCTATCAAAGACGTCTAATCTGTCTTTTCATTTGTAGTCCTTCGAATCTGTTAGAACAGGTGAAGGCCTCTTAGTTGGTGAGTTAGCATAGTCTTATCAGAACATTTCTGGGGATTTTCATCAGTCAATAGACCGTAATTCTTCATCAGCACTGCCATATGAGCGATGACAACACCGGACATCAGCTTGGCCAGGGAGGGCTTCAGCCGGGTAATAGCTTCAGTGACGACTCTTCTGTAGTTCTGGCCTTGCAGATATTACGAGGGTCTCCATTGCTAATTCTACTCTCATTCTTGTCTCAGCTCATATTTCAGCTGTCAACAAATGCCCCCCACCTGCGGACATCGTAAGCGCAGAATAAGTGGCACGGTGTTCGCCGGTGCATCATTCAGTTTTCTTTAAACTTTATCCTGACAACTTTACTATAATGGCTTCAGTGTATTCTTTTCTTTGTTTCTTCATACTTTCTGGCAATTTCATGCTTCATCAACAGTTTCAGGTGGCTTCTTGGTGTACAGGGCTTGGTTCTCAGCTAGCAAACCTTCCCGGCGCGAAGATAGCAGGTTCCCGGCACGGGGACTTCTCGGCGCGCCTTGGCAAAGGGGGGGTATTTCTGGAATTGTTCGTCCCGTGCCGATGAGGATACAATCTTCCACGGACCTAGCATCATTGGACTTGGGAGCCTCAGGGGAGAGCTCGGCTCTTATCCAAGTTTTAGATTTCAGAGTCGAGGCGGACCCAGCTAGGGGTTCTACTTTTGTACCAACCGCGGTGATGACTATTGCACCTGAATCAGCGGTCCCTACAACGGCGATTATGGAGATTGATCCCCTGCCCCTTCAAGTCATAGCCCCTGCGGCCTCATTACTGAAGGAAGTAGCCGCCGCAGAAGAGATGGCCGAGCCGAAGGCAACTGCTGCAGAGGCTGGCCTGTTATCCATAACTGGCCCAGAAGCAATCTCCATGGTTTCATAGTTGGAGGAGGGGGTACCTCGGGAAGAGAGCATTGAAGATGCAGCCATCGTACTGGAGACCCATGACGGGACAACCCCAGCACTCCCTAGCACTTCTCCTCCGAGCATTCAGACATCAGTCCTTGAGGAGCTAGCGGTGGAAGAACATTCAGCCCTACAAGAGGTTATAGAGAAGGCCCAGTCAGCCCCTTCAGCAGATCTGCCGTCTTCCTCCTTCCAGTCGGATGTTACATTATAGGCCGACATTGACAGTGAGGTGACTTTTGAAGTAACCCCCTCCCCTTCCTTCGACTTTGCTTCATCCGAGAGCTTCGTTTGGCAAAATCTGGACATGTTGCGCCAATTAGTGGAGTCCCAGCCTGGGCTGACTTATCTGCAGCTGAAAGAGATAGCCGAACGTTTCACCGCTGGTCTGCAGGTGATGGGCTATCCCCTGGAAATATGGGCCCAGCGTGTCCTGTTGCTGTTGAAATTTGTACATCGCCGGGACTTCTTGGCACACATTATGTCTGACAGACTGGCAGCTTTGAAGTTGCAGAAGGTAGAGTGCAAATCTGAGCTGGAGAGAATGAGCTCTATCCTTCAGGAGCACCAAGGCTAGCTGCAGTCTCTGACACAGTGGGAGCAATTCATACGCAACCGGATGAGCATTCTAGAGGCTGAACTGGCTGATCTCCAAGCTGAACTGTCGCCGATAACAAACTCCCGACCGCAGTTCGTGGAGGAAATAGCTCTGTTGGAGGGGCATGTGGCATCTTTTCAGGACGACTCCGCTCGGCTACAGGAGGAGGAGGCTCGTCTACATGAGTTGGGGGCTACTCCGTATGTGGGTCTTCTGGCCTTTGAAGACATATTCCGACGCGAGTGAACATCTATTCTTCCCCCTTTTTGTAATACAATTCCCCCACAGGGGCTCCCCTTGTACTCTTTTTCTTCTTCATATAGTGAAAAGGAATCTTTATGCTGGTCCCATATATAATTGTTCTTTACTTGCTGTACTATCATTGCTTCATGGCGATTTGGCAGCGGTTTTATCCATCCTCATGCGAATAACCCGTACCTAGTAGGAGAGCGTCCACCCTTTCAGGGAAAGGATGGGAAACTCGCTCCACCGCGTGACGGTATCCGGAGGGTGCTTAAACCGAACTCCGTTGGCAGCAACAAATGTCTTCTTCGGCCATATGTGCCGCAAGGGAGATTATTTGCAGAAAAGTGAATGAAAAGGGTTAGAGTATCATCTGGAACGGGTGAATGGTCCATCTCGGGTAGGTTTCAAAACTGATCGGGACAATGTGCCAATCAACCAGTGGCTGATTTTATCATTGATATTGGATTTATATCGATGCAAAGAAGTTTTATAGGTTTCATCATAATAGACGTAAGGTCTAGACTGGGTAAGCTTTATCGCAGGTGGGGCGTGAGAGCATATGTGGTTTTAATCAGGAAAGACGTAAGGTCTGACCTGGACAGGTTTCATCATTGATCGAACGGGGTGCCGGTCAATCAATAGCTGGTTTCATCATTGATATTGGGTTTATATCGATGCAAAGAAATTTTATAAGTTTCATCAGAATAGACGTAAGGTCTATCCTGGATGGGTTTCATCAATGATCGGGCAAGGTGCCGGTCGATCAATAGCTGGTTTCATCATCGATATTGGGTTTATATCGATGCAAAGGAATTTCATAAGTTTCATCAGAATAGACGTAAGGTCTAAACTGGATAGGTTTCATCATTGATCGAGACAATGTGCCAATCGATCACTAGCTGATTTCATAAGAGTGGTGATGGGTTTTATCGTCAGTGGGACTTTTGAAAGAGGTATGAAGACTTTATCAGGGCAGACGTAAGGTCTATCCTGCGAGGGTTTTATCGCTACTCAGACAAGATGTCGAGCGACAGATGGAAGGTTCTTGTAAATGGCGGGAGATGAAGGTAGCATGCCATTGGCATGGAACTTTTTAAATTATCACATTACTGACCCAAGCGCCCTTTCGGATTTTCGCCGGAGCCATCCCCCTCTTGCTTTTACCCACGCGCCCTTTCGGGTTTTCACCACAACTGGGTTTTGGCCATTTTTGCCCTTGTTCAGAATGCCTGAACAAGCCCAGCGGAGCATCTCTATTTTTAGCCCCATTTTGTCTCTCTTTTTTTTGTTGCACTAGGACTTTGGCTTTGTAAATTGTTAATCCATGTGCTCAACTTGTGTATGCATCATCATTGATGTGGGTGTTAACATCAATGCAAGGGGTATGGGGTTTCATCGTCCACCCAGGCGGAAGGCCTGGGTCAACTTGAGTGTGTTTTACGGCTTAGGCGCGAAGCCGTTCGCCGGAAGCATGACCATAATTGTTAATGTGGGGATTGACATCAACGCAAAGGAATAGGATTTCATCATCTATCCAGACGGAAGGTCCAGACTGACTCAAGAATGTGTGTAGCAGCTTAAGCACGAAGCCGTTCGCTGGGAATGTAGGTTTCATCGTTAATGTGGGGGTTTAACATTAACGCAAAGGAATGAGATTTCATTATCTATCAAGACGGAAGGTCCGGGTTGACTTGAGAACGTGTGTAGCAGCTTGGGCACGAAGCCGTTCGCTGGGAATGTAGGTTTCATCGTTAATGTGGGGTTTAACATTAACGCAAAGGGATGGGATTTTATCATCTATCCAGACGGAAGGTCCGGGTTGGCTTGAGGAAATATGTTGTGTTTTAATTAGAGTAGACAGAAGGTATACCCTGGATGGGTTTCAACATCGATCAGGCAATGTGCCACTCCACCAGTAGCTGATTTTGTCACCGGTATCGGGTTTATACCAATGCAAGGAGTTCTATCGGTTTCATCGGGACAGACGTAAGGTCTAAACCGGATAGGTTTCATCGTTGATCGGGCAGTGCGCCAATCGATCAATAGCAGGTTTCATCATCGGTATTGGGTTCATACCAATGCAAGGATTTCATAGGTTTCATCGGGATAGACGTATGGTCTAAGCCAGATAAGTTTCATCGCTGATCGGGCAGTGCGCCAATCGATCAATAGCAGGTTTCATCATCGGTATTGGGTTCATACCAATGCAAGGATTTCATAGGTTTCATCGGGATAGACGTAAGGTCTAAGCCGGATAAGTTTCATCGCTGATCGGGCAGTGTGTCAATCGATCAACAGCAAGTTTCATCATCGGTATTGGGTTTATATCGACGCAAGGATTTCATAGGTCTCATCGGGATAGATGTAAGGTCTAAGCCGGATAGGTTTCATCATTGATCGGGCAATGTGCCAATCGATCAATAGCAGGTTTCATCACGGTGGGACATATGATAGGTTTTGTCAGAATAGATGTAAGATCTAAACTGGATAAGTTTTACCATGGTGGGTCTCGGACAGAAAGTGGAAGGGTTTCATTGGAACAGACGGATGGTCTACTCCGAGATGGGCTTTAGCATTGATCGAGACGATATGCCTCATAACCAACGGGGTTTCATCATCGGTGGGACATGCGGTGGATGTGCTGCCGAAGGAGATTCATGAAGTGAACTTTTTGTATTACCACATTACTGACCCAAGTGCCATTTCGGGTTTTCACCGGAGCCAGCCCCCTCTTGCTTTTGCCCACGCACCATTTCGGGTTTTCACGTGGCGGGGTACCCGATTTTGCCTGCAGTGCCCTTTCGGGTTTTCACCACAGCTGGGTTTTGGCCATTTTTGCCCTTGTTCAGAATGCCTGAACAAGTCTGGCGGGGCACCTCCATTTTAAGCCCCCTTTTTTCTACTTTTTTTCTTTCTTCTTCTTTTTCCTCTCTTTTCTTTTTTTTATTGACATAAGGAAGGATAAGGTCTCATTATCTCATCCGGATGGGAGATCTGGATTGATGTTGGTATGTAGCAGCTCGGGCCTAAAGCCATTCGCCGAAAAGGTGAGCGGGTTTTATCGTTGATGTGAGGTAAACACCAACGCAAAGAGGAATGGGGTTTCATCACCTAATCTGGATGGGAGATCCGGATCGATGTTGGTATGTAGCAGCTCGGCCTAAAGCCATTCGCCGAAAAGGTGAGTGGGTTTTATCGTGGGGTAACCCCAATGCAAAGAAGAATAGGGTTTCATCATCTAATCCAGATGGAAGATCTGGATTGATGTTGGTATGTAGCAAAGGAGAGTGGCCCTCCTAATTGTCATCAGTCTTCATTTATCTGTGCATTCGCCACTCCCTCAGCAGGCAGTGGTGCGGCATGATAGAGTTTCAGATGTTTCCCATTGAGTGGCGAGAATTGAATTTCCCCCCGATGGTTGACAACCACGTAGGCTCCGCCCTCATAGACCCTCTGGACTACGTATGGACCCAGCCAGTTAGCAGCAAGTTTGCCCTTTGGATTGGAAGCAATGACTTCCCTTTTCTTGACCATGACCAGGTCTCCTTTCTTGAATTCTCACCCTTTGACGAGCTTATTGAAGGCATTTGCCATGCGGGCTTGGTACATCTGGATATTTTTCTGGGCTTGCAGATGCTTCCCCTCCAGTTCAGCCAGTTCTTCAAATCTTCTTTCAGCGTTGGTTTGTTCGTCACGAACTAGGCCATGCTGGACTGCAATCCTGAGTGACGTTACCTCCAGCTCTATAGGGACTACTGCCTCGGAGCCGTACACCAGTGAATAGGGTGAGCAACCCGTGGGGGTTTTATAGACAGTGCGATATGCCCATAGTGCTTCATACATCTTTTCACCCCAGTCCTTTTTGTTAGAACTGACGACCTTGGCTAGCAGGGTGCATAGTGTCTTATTGAAGGCTTCGGCCAGTCCATTTGCTTGTGGATTGTAAGGAGTGGAGGTCCTCCATTCAATTTTGTACTTCTCAGCAAGCTGATATATTTTCTGGTTCTTGAAGTGACTTCCATTATCAGAAATTATTCGGCTGGGGACCCCGAACCGGAAGATGATATTATGCTTGATGAATCTGGCAACCAACTCACCAGTCACTTCTCTGAGTGCTACTACCTCCGCCCACCTGGAGAAGTAGTCTGTTATAGCCAGGATGTACTTGTGCCCAGCTGAAGAAGTCGGTAGTGGCCCGACTACATCAGTTCCCCACTGAGCAAAAGGCCAGCTAGGAATTGTAGGGTGTAGAGCTACAGGAGGCCTCCTGGGTACAGTGGCATGCTCCTGGCATTTCTGGCATAACTTTACAAACTGGCAACAGTCTTCAAACATAGTGGGCCAATAATAACCCAGCTTCTTGATTTCAATCTTCATCTTAGGCCCAGCCTGGTGTGCCCCTGCTGTTCCAGCATGTATCTCTTTCATTGCTTGCCAAGCTTCTTCAGTAGATAGGCAGCGTAGCAAAATCTTCTTGCGGGCGTCCGCCATAATTCGGAACAAAGTTCCGTTTCTGCATTCATAGGAATCCTTAACCCTTAGGAGTTTCATTCTCTCTTCCTTTTTCTTGGGCAGCTGTTGGTGTAGGAACCACTGCAGTAGGTGCTGTCTCCAATCAGACGCCTGGACTTTGTCAACGGCATCAATATCATATTCTTCAGGACACGCTTCCAGCATGCTGGGGACTTGCCGCCTGTTCATGACAATAATGTTGAGCGTCTCATCTGGCGGGACTGATAGTGAGCTGGCCAGCTTTGCCAGTGCATCAGCTTGAGCATTATGTCCCCGACCCACATGATTGAGCTCAATGTGGTAGAAATTCGCCATGAGGCGTATAGCCTTTTGATAATAGGGGTTCAATTCTGGCTTTCGCACTTCGAATTCTCCCTGTATTTGTTTTATTACTAACATTGAGTCACCGAATGCCTGAAGCATCCGAATGCCCATATTGAGGGTGACCTGGAGCCCAATTATCAGAGCTTCATATTCAGCTTCATTGTTGGTGCAGGGCTTGTTTATAGAACAGGAGGTGTGCAACACTTCTCCTTCTGGCGATTTTAGCACAATGCCGGCCCCTACACGTATCCTGGTTTTCCCATTGGAGTCAATTTCTGTTCTTGATGCCCCATCAAAATATAATTGCCACATGATTAGCTGGGTTTGACAGGCTTCGAGCACTTCATCATTAGGCAGCTCGGTCTCAAGCATAGCATTTTCTGGTACAGGGTGCTCTGCAAAGAAGTCAGCCACAGCCTGGCCCTTTATAGCCCTCTGAGGTATATAAGTGATGTCAAACTCCATCAGAATCACAGCCCATTTGCCTAGTCGACCTTTAAGTGCCGGCTAAGTCAATATATATTTGAGCAGATCTGCTGCAGATATCAACATGATCTCATGTGACAACATATAGTGTCGGAGCTTCTTGACAGCAAAAACCAGTGCCAAGCAGGTCTTCTCTATGTAAGTATAGCTTTCTTCAGTTCTGATCAACCTTCTGCTAAGTTAATATAAGGCTTGCTCCTTTCCATCTTCATTTATTTGAGCTAACATTGCCCCCAGCGAACAATGCGTGGCTGCTATATAGAGGATTAAAGGGCTGCCCTTGACTGGTGCCCCCAATACTGGAGGGTCTTGAGATATTCCTTCAGCTTTTCGAAAGCCTCTTGGCATCCGTCGTCCCACAGGAACGGCACATCTTTCATCATGAGCTTATGAAAGGGGTGGCACCGACCCGACAGATTTGATATAAATCGTCGGATGTAGGCCAGACGCCCTTGCAGAGATCTTAGCTCAGACAGATTCTTTGGTGGAGGGAGTTCTTGAATAGCCTTGATCTTGGACGGATCAATCTCAATGCCCCTGTGCTGGACAACGAATCCAAGGAATTTTCCGCTGGTCACGCCAAAAGCGCACTTCATAGGGTTCATCTTCAGCTCGTATTTCTGCAGTCTTTAAAACACTACCCTCAGGTCATGCAGATGGTCTTCTTTCTTTCTAATTTTCACCACCAGGTCATCAACATAGCACTCCACTTTCTTGAAGAGCAAATCATCAAAAATCTTTGTCATGGCTCTTTGGTAAGTAGCGCCGGCATTTTTAAGGCCGAACGGCATTCTCTTGTAGTGGAGTATTCCTTTTGGAGTGTGGAATGCAGTGTGCACCCTGTCTTTTTCAGCAATCCAAATTTGGTTGTATCCGGATGAACTGTCCATAAATGATAGGGCTTCATGACCGATAGTTGCATCAATCATTACTTCAGTAATTGGCACTGGGAAATCATCCTTCGGACAAGCCTTATTAAGGTCTCGGAAGTCAACACATATTCTGACCTGCCCACTTTTCTTCTTTACGGGCACTATGTTTGCCAGTCATGTGGTGTACTGATTTTCTTCGACGAAGCCAACATCAATAAGCTTGTCGACCTCTTTATTGATTTGGTTGATCATCTCAGGTCGCATCTGTAGACACGCCAAAAATGACGCTATATTGATCAAATCTCATGTCACTATGTTGACGCCCCAAAGTGAACGTCAATATTCCCATAATATAAGTTTTTCTTTTTTGTGGATTTTTCGTTGCATTCTGTTGCATTTTTGTGATTCGCGACCTGAAGAGGGGCGTTATTTAAATAGCGACCTTATCTAGGGCGTTTTATAAAGAAATGACGACTAAACTTCAGGGCGTCAATTCCTGGTATTATCCGGTTTTAAAGAAAATTCAAAAATCAATTTAATTATTGGTTAGCGTCCTTCCTCAGGGCGTGTTTTAAGTTAACGTCTCAATCTTAGGCGTGTTCTCATGATTTTCAAAAAAAAGTAAGTTTCTTATTGCCAAAATTAAATCCAGGAAGAAACGCCCTGTCTTAGGTCGTGTTTATGAAACGCCGTATGGGTGGGTCGTCAAATCAAGAATTGACGCCCTGTTGGAAGGCGTGTTTCACCTCCAGTGTCCTACCTTCTTCCATCTTTCCCTCACAGAGTCCTGCCTTGTTTGACGTTCTTGCTCGATTAGGGCTCTTGCTTTTGATAAACATTGCCATTACTCTCCTCCTATCCATGTTTATCTTTTGATCTGAACCTTATTTAAGGGAGTCCTGATCGACCCTTTGAAGGGTTACGACGGCTAAGGTACCAAAGCCGAGATTATCACGCTCAAGCTCTGCTGCTTCCCCCTCTTCATCTTTGGTTCCCTCTACTGTCAACAGGGACAGCAGGGCTCTTTTCTATTTCGTTTATTCGGTTTCGTCTTCGTCAACCGATCATCACTGTTCTTTTTTTCTTTCTTTACGTTCGTGTCAACTCCATCGTCAGTCTTTTTCTTCTTTTCCTTTTTCACTGTTTGCATTAGATTCATCACATATCCTTTCTTTCCCTAGTCCCTCTTTAGGGGTTTTAAAACCAAAAAAAAAGGTGCGCATGTTGATTTCTTTTCATCATCGTTATATATCTTATTTGGATTGATACTACTGCACGTTGGCTGATCCCATCTTTTGCTGTTGTTTCATTGTCTTTTTTGCAAGGTAATCAAAAAGAGGACCCTTCTCATCGGCCGGCCGATTGAAGAAGGAGGAAGGAACTTCACATCATCCCGCGTTCCAATCTTCACCAGGTATTCGCGATCTCTTTTTACTATTATTGAGGTAACCCCTCTGGCGATCACATCTCCATTTTTGCACCACGTGCAAGCTTTTATTCCCCTTATTTATGCATTAATCATCTTTATTCTCCACATGTTTTATCACATCATTATTCTTTTGTGATTTTGTGTGGGATTTATGCCCATCCACAAATTGGCGATCACGGTGGGACTTCCACTGTTTTCTTTTTGATTACCATCTCCATTGGCACCCTCGCGTGCCCTTTCCCCTTTGGCACCCTCGTGTGCCCTTTCCCCTTTGGCACCCACGCGTGCCCTTTCCCCCTTGGTACCCTCGGTACCCTTTCCTTTGTGTCCCTCGGGCACCCTCCACTGTGCACACTGCACACTCCGGGATCAGCCAGCTTGCGTTTGCATATTTCCCTGAATTAACGCCTTCCACGAGGGCGCCTTTTGTTTTAACGCCCTTCACAGGGGCGTGTTTTAGTTTATTAACGCCTCTTTACAGGGCGTCTTTTATCATATCTGCTGCTTTGGTTCTGCTCATTATACTGTCTGAGAATTAACGCCCCCCTCCAGGGCGTGTTATTGATTTTAACGCCTTTCTCCAGGGCGTCTTATTGTTGCGTTACGTCTGCTGTCAAGACGTCTTCCCATCATCTTACTGCTTTAATCACTCTGCCTGCGAATTCACGCCCTGCCCCAGGGCGTGTTGTTATTATACAGCGCCTCACCTCAAGGCGCTTCCTCATATTTGACGCCCTCACGTAGAGGCGTCCCCCTCAGATTTAGCGCCTCTACCAGAGGCGCGTTTCTGTTTCTCGCTGCTGGCTCATAGCCTCTCGCAGTGATTCACGACAGTGACCCTGTCGTTGCTTTGGTTGATAGCGACCTGCCCCAGGTCGTCTCTTTCCTGCGTTTTACAGAACCTTGCTTACTGCTGCTGCTGTCTGTGATAGTTGGCTTGATTGTCATATTGCTTGCCTATATTGCTTTGATTTGATCATATTGCTTTGCACTTGGTGGCTTTTGGTTGAGAGACCTCCTCTCTCTATACTAGGATTCCACACACCCTTCTTGGAATCGGGACGACCCTCCATTGAGCATTCCGTCTCTTTGGACCGGAAATCCCTTTTCCAAGACCTCCATAAGTCCCCGCACCCGTGGATTCCCTCACGGACGCCGGGCTGGTTGTACCCTCGAAGTACCGGAGTTCTAGAGGACCTATTCGTTGGTGAAGAGAGAGAAAAACCTAGTTGACCCGGAGGTCACACTTGGATCAAACTAGGTCTCACTTGGCAAAAGGAGTGAACTGTTCACAAATAATCCACTCTAATCTCAAACATCAAACATTAAAATTCTGCGTTGCTTTCCAACATTGTTTGCATAAACTTAGTTGGGTCGATTTAATTGTGCTGTTTGGATTAAGTGCTTTGTGTGATAATTCCTTCATTAAGCTCTCTCTCTCTTAAGCATGAAACTCCGTTCAGGTACGATCATCAACATGGCAAACTATGGGTATACTTACGATGATGTGGATGAAAATGTTTTTGGTCAATCTCATGAGGACCATCACCAAGACCCCACCTATTATGAGGGAAACTATCTCCCTCCTCACCCTCATTATTCACAAGTTCATGTGGTTGATGCCACCTCTCAAGAGGTTGAGACTCCCTCTCAGGCTCTACCTTCCAATACTTCGGGGAACTCTTCCCCATCCATCAACGTTACAGATTTAATCCAGGCTCTCTCTCAATTGGATGACTCCCAGCGGCAAGCCATTCAGGCCGCTTTGAAGGGGAAGTCAGTTCCCTCTTCTTCTTCTCCCCCCTTCCGGCCGCGAGTGGCCACCAGATTATCAATGACCAGGCGGTCTTGCATAAACCCCCCTCTCGTCCACCAACGCCTGTCACGGCCATACCGGCCCAGCAGGCGAGTTATTCTGCGGTTAGGCACCAATTCCCCCAACCTCCTCAGATCCTACGGTCGCCTATACCACGTTCTTTTGCTCAGGCCCCAGTTGAGTCCGACTCTAATACTTTGCTACTTCAGAAGATGGCCCACATGGAAGAACAGCTTAAGAAAGTCACTGCGGCCCAGAATGTACCAGAAATCTCGCTCCCACTCTGCCAATTTTCCATCTTCCTCCGTCTGAGATGCCGAACTTTCGGCGGTACAATGGAACTGGTAATCCGGTCATTCATTTGAAGGATTTTATGTACGAGACCTCCTTCTGGCAAGGCAACAAGGCTTCTCTGGCCTATTTATTCAGAAGATCTCTGGAGGGGCCAGCCCTCGAATGGTTTTATTCCCTGGAGTCAGCTGATGCCAGTGACTTCGATGTTGTCCAAAGGAAATTCTTGCAAAAGTATAGAGACCGTGTTGGACCCTCCCTGTCCGTTACAGATTTAGTTGCGGAGAAAATGAAGGCTGAGGAGGACTTCATCATATTTGCTGACAGATGGCGGTCGATGGCCGAGAAGCTGAAAGACACATTGTCGGAACAGGAGCAAGTAAAGATGGTTATTTCTAATGCAACTCCTCAATTCCGCCATATTTTGGCCATGAACCGGCTGACTACTATGGAAGAGCTCTATGAGAGGGCTCGTTACATCCAGACACAGATGAAGGATTCGCCCATTATGGGCATGTTTGAGCCGAAGCCTCGGCTGTTTAAGAAAACCACCAATGTTAACAGCGGGCCCACAACTGAGGGCACCGTCACAAATGAGCAAGTCGGCGCAGTTGGCAACCCCCACCATCAAGCTAACCCGCGTCCACCACCGCCTCCACAACAGAACTCTCATTTTAATCCTACTCCACGACCCCAATTCGCACCTCAACGCTCCTTCGCTCCACCGCAAAACCAAGCCCCCCGCATAGACCCTCCAGCTCCACCACAATACCATCAAGTGCCCCCACCTGCCAACTACGGCCAACAACAACGGAGACCACCACTGGGCCCCAAAAGGGACCACTATCCTCCACTTCCGAAAGTCTCCCCGATATTTTTAATGCCCTGATGGCCGCCAACTTGCTCGCCTTGCCAAGGGAAAGAACCATGTGGCCCGCTAATGTTGACACATCCCGTTATTGTGCTTTTCATCGCGGCCCTGGTCACAACCTTGATCGTTGCTTCCACTTTAGAGATTACATTTATGATCTGAATGACCAGGGTGACATCAATTGGGATGAGATGAGGCAATTCATAGCCGCTATGAAAGAAAGAAGGGCTTCTCGGCAACAGCAAAATCAACAACCCCAGCAATCCGCTCCACAACAAGTTCAACCACAGCAAGCTCCAGCACCCCAGCAGGATATGGGGATTGTCCGTAACCCATTGCCAGAGCACGCCCCTAATCAGCATGTGAACCCTGTCACGTCCCTCTACGAAGTGCAGAGAGGACAGGGATGGCACGAAGAAAACGCCTCTGTCGGGGCATTTCATCACAATCCGAACCAAAATCAACCTCCGCGCCTTTTGCGCACCCTTCCTTCTTCTTCTACTCCCCTATCGGGACGTCCCCTTCTACGCCCCGTCAACCCAACTACCTCACCAGTTCTACGGCCTTGCCGGCCCGCTCTCTCCTTACCCATTTGCCACCTCCACAACCTACCGCACGACAAACCCCACCTTCTACCACCAACTCTATACCTCCGCCGTCCAGGCCACTCCTACTTCGCTCACCGCTAGCACCCGCTACACCCTCTACCACTCCTACACCGGCAAGGACCCCTCCGCCAGCAGTTCCGCCACCTTTTGTGCCCAGACCTCTTCTTATTCCACCTCCCACCAATTCCCCCCGCATTCGGGTATCCCTTTCTACTCCCACGCCTCCCACGGGGGCATCTCCATTGAATTCTTCATTTACACCCCCCGTGGGGGTCCCTTCTTCAAACACCCCTCCACCATTCCTTAACACCAACACACCTTCTTCTTCTTCTAATCCTCCTCCCACACTGGCCCCGACAGAGGCACGTCAAGGCGTGGCGCCGCTCCGTAGTGGACGGATGTTCAACCGTATTTTTCCACAAAGGGAACTAGAGCCCGTGCAGGGGCCGCAAGAGCAAGAACAAGAACAAGGGTCTGTACCGGGCACTGAATATGATTTGTTAAAGCATTTGGACCGGACTCCGGCAAGAATTTCGATCCTGGAATTGATCAAACGGTCCACCACTCATCAGCTGGCTCTAAAGGAATATCTGCAGAAGGTAATGGTTAATGAAGACATTCCAGTTGAGCAGATAGTCACAGTGTTAACACCTGCTAGCAGTCAGCCGGCGATTACTTTTCATGAGCACGAACTGGCACCAATCTCAGCACGAAAGTATGCCTTATGCATCACAGTCGGCATCAATAAGGTGGCTGTCAAGCAATGTCTGGTAGATACTGGGGCATCCATCAATGTTTTGCCACCGAGCACCTTGAAGTTATGTGGCATACCAGAAAGCCAGATTCGGCCGTCCACCATAACGGTCACTGCATATGACAACACAAAGAAGCCTCCTCTAGGCATGATCACATTGAAAGTTAGCTTGGGCCCTGCCACCATCACAGCATATTTTCACATCTTGGACATGGATCCAACATTTAATGGCATTCTCGGCCGCCCGTACATCCAGCATCTTGATGCGGTGCCTTCTACAAATCACCAGTGTCTCAAATTCCCACACAAGGGCCGCATTATCAAGGTGACCAGCATGCCGATTCTGCCAGAGGAAGATATTCATGCGGCTTCATCAGTTCCTTCTATTTGGCCAGCCAACAAACCTCTTTTATCTGTGCTGGACGTTCCCCGTCCACGGCCAATGCCATCTGAAACTGTTACCACGGTTGCTATGACACCCCTGCCTTCTAAGGGAAAGAAGAAAAAAAACATGATTAATACCCCTGGCTGGAACATTCTGTTAAAAATGGGGTATCAAGATGGCAAAGGCCTGGGTGCCAACTGTCAGGGCAGGGTTAGGCCCATTAAGGTGCAAAAATTGCTTGTACGAGGCGGTTTAGGCTATAAAGGGCCAAGCAAAAATAAAGAAGAGCCATGGGCATTTATGACTTCTACTTTGAAGACTGATCGCCAGCCACTCTCCTGGACACTGAAGACACATTTTGTTATTGGCGGCATTCAGAATAATGAGCAGACTACCATAATTACTTCACTGCTTGACTATCAAGATGTTCACGCCAGACAGTTTGCTCGCCACATTGCCCCACTGGTTACCTACAAAGCCCTGGAGTCTTTAAGGCCGGACAAAAGAAGGAAAATGGGTGATCCAGAATGTGACTGGTACAGGTGGTTCGACATGAATGACATTACTATTTCTTTGAGCCGCCTCTTCATGCCGACTGATCCGGAATGGCCTCCATTAATACAGGAATTGATTGAAATGCCAGCAGTGATCATAGACAAGAGGCAGCTGCTGAGTGACTACACGGATACTGGGGAGCCAGATGTCCCATTTGAAGAAGGTTTTACTGTGGATAGGCTGTGGGCCGGCCTCTTTTCTCTCACTTCGCTACATCCATCTATGCTTGCTTCTCTACATTCTCATTGGTTTGGTCATGTGCCAAGACCACCTCCAATTACAATCAGTTTTGCTCCAAATTCAATCCAAGTTTCTCTCCCAATTCCCCCTTCGCTCCTCGAGCAATTTGCTAAAATCTCCATCTCGCCCCCCCATGGGCCATCATTGATTAAATCTTTCTCTAATCTTGCAATTTCCACTCCTCCTGCTATTCTCCCATCACACTGCTTTCTCCTTGAAAAGGAAAATAAAAATGAAGAAAAAGTTAAAAATGAAAAAAAAATGCTGATTTTTCAACTTTCCCATCCTCCATCTCTGTTGAGGAGACCTCCTATTTCTCTCCCGAGTGCGTCCCAACCCAGGGGCCGCTCTGCCAAGATTCCTTGATAGATCTCTTTTCCCCCTCCGGCGAGGGGTCTTCTTCTGTATCACCTTTTGTATCCACTTTTTCACCTCCTTCTTTTCTTTCTAATCAGGCTAGTTGCTCCTCCTCCTCTTCTTCTTCTTCTAATAAAATTCATGAGGTAGATTCACATAAGAAATCCAAGGGTAAGGAGATTCCTCGCAGATTTTTATTAGAATTGGCTATCAGATGCCAAGCTTGTTTAGCAATCCCTGAGTTCGTGGAAAGTCCAATTATTCTGCCAGAATTAGAATATGAAGATACCGTTGCTTCCTATGAGGGTTTGGGCGTTTATGAAATCATGAATGATGAAGACCCTATTGAAGAGGGGGATGAAAGTTATGAAGAATATGAGGACGAGGCTGATGCTTTTGCTAGTGGCATGAGAAGATTCGACGAACCATCAGCCTCCGTAGAAGAACCTACCAAAGAAATTAATCTGGGTACCGAGGAAGACCCTAGGATTGTCCTCATTAGCAAGAATTTGCCGCCCTCCGAAGAGGAGGCGCTCATTTTAGTTCTTCAAGAATACAAGGACACGTTTGCTTGGAGTTATGAAGATATGCCAGGATTAGACCCTGCGCTCGTTGAACACCGCCTTACACTTAAGCCAGGGTCTGTCCCGGTCAAACAACGGTTGAGGCGTTTCCACCCTAATATGGCTTTAAAAATGAAAGAAGAGGTCGATAAGCTTCATAAGGCTAGATTTGTTAGAGTTGTCCTCTATCCCAATTGGGTGGCTAACATTGTCCCGGTTATGAAGAAAGATGGGAAAGTTCGGATTTGCATAGACTTCCAGGACCTCAACCGAGCGTGTCCTAAAGATGACTTCCCCCTCCCTCATATTGATGTTCTGATTGATAATACGGCAGGATTTGAGACTCTTTCATTTATGGATGGCTTTTCAGGGTACAATCAAATTCGTCTGTCTGAAGAGGATCAAGAGAAAACATCATTCACTACACCATGGGGTACATATTGCTATGTGGTCATGCCCTTTGGACTTAAGAATGCTGGAGCCACCTACCAGAGGGCTATGATGGCGATTTTTCATGACATGATTCATATTTATATTGAGGTGTATGTGGATGACCTGGTAGTGAAATCAAGGACAAGGATTGAGCATCCTGGGGTTCTGGCTAAGGTTTTACAAAGGTCACGAGAATATCATTTGAAAATGAACCCCAAGAAGTGCGTATTTGGCGTTTCTTCAGGGAAATTGCTTGGTTTTATTGTCAGCAAGAGGGGAATTGAAGTTGATCCCAACAAGGCGAGAGCCATCAGAGATATGCCTCCTCCCAAGAATTTGAAGGAAGTTCGAGGATTAATCGGGAGGTTGCAATTTATTCGCCGCTTCATCTCTCAGCATTCACAAAGATGTAGGCCGTTTTACGAGCTTACTAAGCCGGGAGTCAAGTTTAATTGGGATGACAAGTGTCAGGCAGCCTTTGACGGATTGAAGGATTATTTCGCCAATCCTCCTGTCCTGAGGCTGCCAATTCCAGGTAAGCCACTTATTCTTTATGTTTCAGTCCTGGATGACTCCGTAGGTGCTGTCTTAGCCCAAGTGGATGAAGAAAGTAAGGAGAGGGCAGCATACTACTTGTCTAAGCTTCTTAACCCCTGTGAGCAGAGGTACTCAGCCATGGAGAAGACTTGTGCAGCTTTGGTTTGGGTAGTTCAGAAGTTAAAACATTATTTCCTAGCTCATGAGGTCCATCTCATTGCTCGCATGAATCCAATTAAATTCCTCCTTGAAAAATCTGTCCTCACTGATCGATTAGCACGCTGGCAAAGCTTCCTTTCTCAATTTGACATCACTTACATTCAGCAAAAAGCTATCAAAGGCTACGCCATTGCCGAACACCTTGCTCATCACCCTCTCCCCCGTTTTGATCCTGTCAATTCGGAGTTCCAGATGAAGAACTAATGTCCATCAATCAACCCCATGATCCTATGTGGACATTACATTTTGATGGAGCTCTAAATTCTCAAGGAAGAGGGATCGGCATGGTTCTTTTAACACCAGAAGGGGTCACCATTCCATTTGCTGCTCGGCTCACTTTCCCTGTCACTAACAACATAGCCGAGTATGAAGCTCTTTTGGCCGGTCTTCAAACCGCTCATCGATATGGTGTCACCCATTTGAGGATTGTGGGTGATAGTCAGCTCATACTGCGCCAGGTGTTGGTCAAGTGCCGCACTATCAATCCTAAGCTCAAGCCCTACCAGGAGCTTGCTTCAGCTTATGCCAAACTCTTCACCAAATTGATTTTCGTCCATGTTCCTCGCAGCCAGAACATCTTGGCTGACGCTCTCGCCTCTTTGGCTTCCGCTTTAGTTTTCCCTCCTGAGCGTGATTTTCATGTTCCCCTGATTCATCAGCGTGACACCCCGGCTATTAAGGATCGCGCATTCCTTGACATTAGGGATCAAGTGCTTGAGAAGGTTAAGCAGAAAGAAGCTCTCAAAGGTAAAGAAGTCATGCTTTTAGACTGGGAAGAGGATTTGGCTGACGAAGAAAAACCTTGGTATTATGAGATTGCCAGATATTGTAATGATCAGTCCTATCCTGAGGAAGCCACTGCAGAAGAAAAGAAAGCAATTAGAAGAGTGGCTCAACGTTATGTTTTGGTTGGAAGTGTGCTCTACAGAAGAGGGCTCACCGGTGTTCTGCTAAGATGCCTCGATGATGATGAATCTTGGAAAGTTGTGGAGGAGGCGCATTCTGGAGTGTGTGGTGGTCATGTGAATAGCCAGATGCTAGCTAAGAAGATTCTTAGGCTAGGTTTCTATTGGCCAACTCTAGAAGAGGATTGTTCTATCTATGTTCGAAGGTGTGTTAAGTGCCAACTGCACGCCGACAAGATTCATTCTCCTGCTTCTTCACTCCATCCTACGTCCTCCCCATGGCCTTTTTCCATGTGGGCTTTTGATATCATTGGACCTCTTGGTGACTCGAATCTCCTGACCAAACAAAAGTCGTTCATCCTCACGGCAACGGAATACTTCACCAAGTGGGCGGAAGCAGAAGCTTACGTGGAGATCAAAGCATCAACAGTCTGCAAATTCATAATGAAGAACATCATCACGAGGTTCGGCATCCCGAGTACCATCGTCACCGATAATGGACCTCAATTTATCTCTCAAGAGCTCAAGGATCTCTGCAACAGGTATAACATTGCATTGCATCATTCTTCTCCCTATTATCCGCAGGGCAATGGCCAAGCAGAGGCAACTAATAAAACTTTAATCAAAATTGTCAAAAAGACGTGTGAGGCTAATAAATTTTCCGGATTGGCCAGACAAGCTAGTTGAAGCTCTTTGGGCCTATCGCACTTCCATTCGTACCCCCACTGGGCAAACCCCTTTCGCCCTTACTTATGGAATGGAGGCGGTAGTCCCTTACGAGATTCTCATTCCCTCTCTGCGAGTATAATTGGATAAGGAATTTTCTGTTGATGAACGTCGTGATTCACTCCTGGCCCAATTGGAACTCCTAGATGAGAAGCGTCTGGTCGCCGCTGAGCATGCGCGCGTTTATCAAAACAGGCTCTCACGTTTTTATCAAAAGAAAGTAATTGAGAGAAAATTTAAAATCGGTGAGATGGTAATCAAAAGAATTTTTGTAAAGCCGGGTGGCCCCCGCTCAAAACTCCAACCCAATTGGGAAGGACCATTCATTATAAAAGATGTTTATCCTGGAAATGCTTATAAACTGGTTAATGCTGAGGGCGAAGAGTTAACTCACCCTTGGAATGGTTTGTATCTTAAGAAATACTACCCTTGATTCAAAAATCCAAAAAAAATATATAAATATATGTCTTCAAAAATCCAAACAAAAAGAAATATCTCCAAAAACCATAAAAAAATAGAAATTCTCCAAAAAGCAAATTAAAATAGAAATTCTTCAAATCAAAAAGAGATCAAAATTGGTGCCATGGCACACGAAGGATCAATGTCCGAAAGGTCAAAATTTAGAATTCATTCATCAGTCTTGCTAACTTAAAAGGGGGTTGACTCACGCACACACTACACGCTTTATTCTTGAGATCAGTGCAAAATCTGACGGAAAGTCAAAAACCTGACTAAAAGTGAAAGACAATACCCGTTCTTTTCTTCTTCGGCCCATAAGGGAGGAAGGGAGACCTCGAGGCAGATGCGCCAAGCCTATCCGCCGCCCTAGTAGGTGGAAGTCACGGCCCAAAAGGGAGCAAATGCCACAAGCCCAAGTACAATTAGGTTTATTTTCATCAATGCAAATCAATTCCAAAGTGAAAGTCAAATTATGAAAAGAAAAGCATGTCAAGAGGGCAAAGTCCCCGCAAGGAAAACCTTGGGCGTATGCATGCAATATAACAAGGGCAAAAAGGGCAATAAATTTCCCTACGCCAAAGACCGAACCCCAACAGGTATAGGGTAGGGGAGGTAACTTTACCCTGAGCATTCCAGAATCCCTTATGGGCTTTCCTTATATTTTCTTCCATCCTTTCTATGTGGTAAAGTCACAAACTAGCAGGATGGTCAAGACGGACTTAAGAAATTGCACTGTGCGAAATCTCGAATACAAGTCAACTATGAGCACGTCAACTCCCCTTTAATTACTCAAGAAAGGTTAATGAATTTTAAATGGTGACCGTGTAGGACCGTGGTCTTGATAGCCTTGATACCCTTTTGCAGAATAATTAATTAACGCCTTCTGCTAAGGCGCCTTTTTTGGAATTAACGTCCTAGATTAGGTCGTCTTCTTCAGAATAACGTCTCTTAGAGGTCGTGTCCTTTTCAAAAATTAAATTCCATTTTTCAAATTAACGCCGTCCTCTAGGCGTCTTTTTATATTAACGCCTTACTCTAAGGCGCATTTTTCAAGAAAAATCACAAAAAAAATATAGATAAGTGAAAGAGAAAGAAGAAAAAAAAATGCATTTCGTCACGATGAATGCTTGCATGGGCATCTTTTATTTATGGTTTGCATATGTGTGCTTTGCATGATGCATCTCCCGCATCAGCCATTTCATTTTGCCTTATTTGATTAAAGGCTTGGCCCCTTGACCCGTCATTTAAGGTCAAAATATTGCCACCCCTTGCTTATTGGGCAAGGGGCCAAGTCGAACAGATGAATTAACCTGTTTTATTCAAGTGAAAACCGCAGCTGCAGATACAGGGCAAAAGTAAAGCAAACACGAAGAACGTGGAAAGAGGAGAGTACACAAACACAAAGTCACAACCACACGAAGTGTTCAGGTAACAAAGACATGTCAATCTCATATATATATATCTCATGGCTATCATGTACAGGTGTGAGGGTGGAGGAGTACAAGCAAGTCTCTCAGCTCTCGCCTCCACCCTCCTCTCTCCTACTCTCAACCTCCTCCTCGCCGTCCCGAGCTGGCGCTGGTGGAGGAGGCATGGGCCCCCGTGAAGAAGCCAGAACCCGAACGTGTCCCCCTGCCTCGCTCCTCTCTCGGAGGGAAGAGCCCGCCATGAAGGTGGAACTGGTAAAGGAGTACCCTGCAGCCCGTGCTCGCTCACGTCCTCGCTGGAGACGCTCCTCGGACACTCGCAGTCGCTCCTGGGAAAGGGCTAGCTGAGTCCTCAGGGCCGCCAACTCCTCCCGCTCACGAGCACGCTCCTCGCGCTCCCGGGCTCGCTCCCGTCTCTCCAGCTCAAGCGCCACGCGTAGCTCGGCCACGTCCTGAGGAAGCTCCTCTCGTCGCCTCAGGGACCTCTCAAGCTCTGCGATCCGCTGATCACGGATCGCCAACTCGGTACGTACTGCCTGAAGCTGAGCCACCTGCAAACAGGTAAACAAGTCATCAATTCCACAATTAAATTCAATAATCTAGCAATTCAAGCAATGTATAATTGAACCACTCACCTGTGCGCTCGTCGCGCGGTAGCCCTCGTCAACGCAGGTAAGAGCGGCTCGAAGCTCCTCAGTCTGTAAAATGAATTTCATCAGTGCATAATTATATAATCAATATTTGAATGGATCGATGTTTTGGAATTTACCCGTGAGGCGAGGTCGCGCTCCGCTGCCTCGGCTCGTGCCACTGCTCCCGCTAGCCGCTCTGCCAGTGCAGTCACCTCTGCACTGGGCCCTCTCGAGCTGGAGGCCTCCCCTGGGTCTCTCCTCACTGCTCCCTGCTGGGCACGCTGCATTCATTGAGATCGTCAGTGGCTAATCATCAATAATTCAACAAAAATATTCATTTGCATATAGAAATAATTTAAACACTCACCAGGGTCTCTAGGTCTGCCCGTGTGGCGGCCAGCTGGTCCTCCAGGCTGTGTAGGTGGGCCTGGGCATCTATCGCTACTATGTCCCGCGCATCCTGCATCCATCACATGTTAGTCGCATGATAGTCACATAAGCATTTGCATTTAACTTAGAAATAAGTACATTCATACATACCCCTAAGACCCTCATCTGGGGTCGGCCGGCGTATACCTCCCAGTAGCGCCGGAGGTACTCGGAGCTGTCAGTCGCGCGAGAGGTGACTCTGGTCCCGCCACGCTGCCAGTCGGCGTGCTGCTCCTCGAACCGTACCCTCCAGTCGGTCGCCTTTGTACGACCATGAGTCTTCTTCCCGATGCCCCGCGGCTCGCCTACCTCTATCCACTCCTGGTGGAGGCCCAGCGTCCTCATCACCAACCTAAGCCGTAACGGCTCAATCTCGCTCAAGCAGTGAACCCAAAGCTCACGCCCGAAGCGAGGTCGGCCCGCTACGACCCAAGGCTGGCCCTCGTCTGTCATCCCCTCGTAGGGTCTCCACTGCACCTACATTCATAAACATACATACCATCATTTCATCATCATCATCATAAATTCAAAATAAAAGTAAAAGAAAGATGCATAGCATTCATACATACCAGCGAGGGAGGGAAGTCGCGGAGCTCTCTCCGTAGAACCCATAACTCGTAGCCGAGCGGGGCGCCGAAGACGATCGGCACCCAGCGCCGTGCTAGAGGGAAAGCTCCCTCATTCCCAGGCCGTGGGTCAGCGCGTCCCATCGGCATGTAGAGGTGGCTCCAAACCTGCATCCATGCATTGCATTAGTTAGGCATTCACACGCATATCAAAATATACATAAAAGAAAGAAAAAAATGAAAAATGCATACCTGAAGAAAAGGTGAGAAGCCACTGACGGTCGTCTCTCGCCCTGTCCCCGTGGACAGGTCGGCCATCATGTGCGCCAGCAGAGCCGCTCCCCAGGCGTAGCTGCCAACTGCCTCCAGGTCCTCGAGTATCCCTAGAAATCGGCAGTTGATGACGTCGCCCTTTGTCCCGAGCAATAGCCTCCCCAGTAGCAGTAGCAAGAACCTTCTCAAGTCTAGGTCAACTCTCTCCCTCTCGGCTGGGTCCTGGCAGTACACTGACCTAGCCCCGTCTATCAACCTCTGTGAAAACTGCTCTAGGGTCTCTCCTGACCTGTGCCTAGCATTCCCCAAACCCATCACTGTGGTGAGATCAGTGCGGAAGATCGTCCTACACTCACTAGGCGTCTCATAGACCATCTCCAACCCTAGCAATCTCTGGGCGAACTCAGTGTAGTCAGGGTAGGTAATCCCGCTCACAGCCTCACCGTCTACCCTCAACCCGGTGATCCTAGCCACATCCTCTAGGGTGGGAACCATGTGCCCCCAAGGCATCAAGAATGCCCGGCTAGTCCTATCCCATCTCTCCCGTAGAACCTGGATAAGTGGTAGGTCTGGCCTGACTGGCTCTATGCTAAGGAAGGCACCGAACCCCATAGCATCTACCCTCGCTCTCTGGAACTCGGGGAGGCCGTAGTATGCTGCCCGGACCATGACCCATGAAATGCGCGTCCTCATCAGCCCCTGCATGCATAAATAAGAATTGTTGGTTTAATTGTTGTGGTTATTTATGCTTATTTCATTTTGATTGCCCCAGGTTGAATGTTGATGTTATTGAAAGTAACGACCTTCCTCAGGTCATTTTTTGTTGAAGTAGCGCCCTTAAGGGGGGCGTGGTTCTGTTTGAGCTTCTAGATAACGACCTACCCAAGGTCATTTTTCATCTATGAAACGCCTTTATGTTGGGCGTGTGTTTGTGGTTAATTTCTAAAAATCCTAAAGGTTTTTCAATTCACGCCCTTGAGTAGGGCGTTTTCTATTTGGGTTCGTTAATTAATCAAATAATTAATGAATGGACGACCGCTGGTTTGGTCGTCTGTTTCTGAATTAACGCCCTGGTGTGGGGCGTGGTTTCCAATTTTTCAGAAAATGAAATAAAGTAATAGCATGCGATAATTAACAGCATAATATGAAAATTAAAATGGGCGACATGCTTTAGGGCGTGTTCTCATGGGGTTAATTGTTTTTCATGAATATAATCTAATTAACGCCCTTGGGTTGGGCGTGTCTTTTGAAATCGCGACGCCTCTGAGGGCGTCTTCTTTCTGGGTTGCAGGGTTTGCACCCGAGGGCTATGGAAAATAAAAAAAATGAAATTAAAAATAAAATAAAATGGGAAGGGTTCGGGGCTTACCTTCTGGTGCTTCTGGTTTTGTGGTCGAGGCTTTGGCTGTCGTGGCCGCCGGAGTTGGCCGGCACGGGGAGGGGGCGCCGCCGCGGCCGATGGTTCATCACCTTCTCCTCCTCCTCCTCCTCCTTCTTCTTCTTCTTCTTCACCTTCTTCCACTTCTTCTCCTGCTCCCTCTATTCCAGCATCATCTCCTTCGTTGGCCCCCCGGCCTTCTTCGGCTTCGTCGCCGGCCGTCGCCGCCGGTGCGTATTCGATCATCGCCATTAGTTCTTCTTCGGCCACCGCAAGGGGGACTTCTTCCTCGCCGTGGGCATCGTCCCCCAAATCCACCACCTCTGGAGCGGCCACCCGTTGCCGTTTTAATCCGCCGCCGGCCATGGTTGGGGAGGTGAGAGTGTGAGAGAGAGATAGAGGAAGAGAGGGAGGGGGAGTTGCGGTTAGGGTTGCAGAGGATGAGAAGAAGAGAAAATGGAACGGAGGAAGAAGAAGAAAGGGGGAAAGCCCTTGTTAGCATTCGAAAAGAAGAGACGCCCTGGGAAGGGGCGTGTTTTGTGGAAGTCACGACTATAACATGGGCGTGTTTATATAGTAGACGACGTTTCTCGAGGCGTCAATTTTATTTGCATGGGGAATGATAACCGTCGTCAGACGCATTCAATGGGCGTTGATTGATGTGATCGAAGTAATTATTATGGTTTTTACTCACGCCTGAGCTAGAGGCGTTACCTGATTGAAGCGTGACTTTCCTGAAGGCGTTACTTTTGGAATTTCAACGAATATATTTTAGGAATTTGAATCAATTAACGCCCTGTTCTAAGTCGTTATTTAATTAACGCCTACTGGTGAAGGCGTCAGATGTTTGAATAGGAATGCTGAAAACGTCGTGGTCTGAGGCGTCTATTTTCTAAATCACGGCCTTCCTTAAGGCGTTATTCTCAACAGAGCGACAGGTTATCTGAGGATTTAATTTGAAGCACCGCAGTAAGGCTCAATCATTTTATTACTTTGAAAAGAAACATTACAATGCTTAATGAGCCACCTTGGGCCTTAGCTTTCTCAAAGCTGTTACATAATTCTCCACTGATCTTTGTCTTCATCTAAGTTTTCTACAGGTTGATGAAGTTTGCTAATCTTCCATAGGGCTTGGATTGTGATAGCCTCTCTCCCATCTTCATTGCTGCCTAAGTCTCTTGATTTGATTGGAGGGAGATGAGAGACGTCTTCTAGATGTTGCCTTGGAAGTCCAATTTGGGAAGGCATCTGTGAGAGTTGTATAGTATGAAGTCCGAAGCGCCAATGAGACGAAGGTCCGTCCCGGTAGAGAATCGTGCACGAAGTTCCTGCATTTTGAGTACACCCGGGGCACATGTAAAGAGGTTCTTGGGCATTACCTTTAGGTGTTCTCTCCATTCCACTCTCTTCTTCACTTGAGGAATCCGGTTCATCACTCTATTGCTTATTCCTAATGAGCCGGTCATATAAGAGAGTGGGCTTTTTGAAAAGATTCTTGAGGGTTGTTGGGCCTCACCACATGGATCGAATTTGAAATGGAGATCAACCCAACTAGAGAGTGCTAGCATGCATCCATATATGGGTCTTCCCATGGCCGCCGAGGTAAGCCCGCTATAGAGATAGGCTAGGATAGCCGGTCCGACTCTTTCCTCTTCCCATAAGCTCACCACCGCGCTCAGTTGGGCCTCCTCTAGAAAGTCCTCCGTGGTTGAACACAAGAGTGCTCCTGCTAAGCACACCACGAAGGCCTTTGCTATCTTTTCTATCTCCTCCTCTTCCTTTGCTTGATCCGCTCTCTTGTACACCCATGAGGCGAGCTTCAAGAGGTTGATTCCTTTAGTGACCTTGATTTGGTTCACTATGTTTGGGCTAGATATCAATGAGGTTAGCAATTCATGAGAGGAGATTGGCCTTGGTATGATGGCCATCTTTTCTTCTTCTCCTTGTTTCATCCTTTTCAAGCCTAAGATCAGCTCTAGTTCTTCCAATAGGATGGTGGCTTCAAATGTCGAGAAGAGAAAGGTATGAGTGGAAGGATGCCAAAGTTCAATCAATGCTCCTATGGCAGCCCAATCTAAGTGAATTTGGTCATAGTGCTTGGCATGGGTAACTAGGCCCAAGAGATGCCATCTTGTTAGGTATACTCTCATGTCAGAGGAGAATTTGGAAAGCATAAGGGGTAACCACTTGTTTTTTGTAAATCTTCTAGCACCAGGGACATTTGGGTAGTCCTGTGGAAAGAAAACATGAACAGTGCAATAGTGCTAGACGTGAGCATGTTTGACAGAAGGATTCAATAAGGAGAAAAGAAAGAAGATATAGGCAGAGGGATTCACTAACCTGATGTTGAGCAACTCGGCTGCAGATGTGTCCTTGGATTTCAGTCAACCTGGGGGTAGAAGACCTGGGTCTCTTAATCATCCTCTCCATGTCTTTTTGGCTTTGCAGAAGGAGCTCGGACGAGTGCCTGCGGGATAAGAATAAACAGAGAGAAAAGAGTAGGGCCGACTGCAGAGGTTTAGAAGAATTTGCTTTGAGTAAATCCGAGGAAGTGCCTTGCCTTTTATAACGATTAGGTTGTTCGGAGTTAGAAGTTTGATTATCATTAGGACTGTGTGTGGTTTACGAGCTGGAAACGGAAGTTTGCTTAATTAGCGCCTTGAGTAAGGGCGTCAATTTTTGAATTGACGACCTGACAAGGGTCGTGTTTTGTGTAACGCCCTTGATAGGGTCGTTTTTCTTCTTGAACTATCGATGCAGTTCACGCCTTTATGAAGGGCGTGTTTCTACTTTTGACGCCCTCACCATAAGGCGCGTGTCACAATTTTGACGCCATGACTTAAGGCGTGTTCTTTCGAAGCTTATGGATTTGGACCTCTCTATGCTTTAATGCTTGGATGCTTTAATGAACTTAAGTGCTCTTATTTTGGCTGGAATTGAGTTTCAATTTAGCACTTATGATCATGTTTTATGATGAATTGATGATTATTGATATTGGGTTTGTGAAGATTAATGAGTTTCAAGTGCAGAAAGGTACAGGTTTCAAGACGCCTCGGTTGCTCATTGTTGAACATTGCACTTGTCATCTTGTATTTGTTTGATGTAAGCATTTTTACTATATGGTATTTTACACTATTATAGCATATCAAGGACCTTGTGGTTCTGATGAACCTGGAATTTGAGTTCCCCTTCATCAAAAACAATGATAGTTCCAGGAGAGTTTTGATCACACGGATAGGCCGTTGAGTCATTTGAGGTCTGGGACGATGGTTCCACTTTCTGTGTTGATGCACGGACAAACGGGCTGCGGCTTAGTGTCAGCTCAGAGATCTGGATTCTTGACCAAATCTAGATGGCTTAGCAATATTATCCTTGATTATTTTCTATTTTTAGTCTATTTTATCTTTTCTTTTGGCCCAGCATGCATCATGTAGGATTTTGAGTTTCATGCTGAAAATCTTCATATTATGGTAATAATGAAGGTCACTCGCTCTTGATTGAGTTGACATGAGATATTCCATTCAAATCAAGTACTTTGTTCTATCTGAAGCCGCTCAGGCTGGTTCCTTGAAAATGTCCCTTTGTTGGATCTCCATCTCAATTCTCTTTATTTTTCTGCAAATTTACCTTGGTTGTAGCACGTCCATGTTGGCTGGTAACCGCTCTCCAATGGTCTTTCCCTATCGTGCCCGCGCGCACACCTTTTGCCTTACATTTTACTTGTTTAGTTTAATCTCCTTTATCCAGCAAATTGATGCCTTCTTGGAATCATTCGGAGTTGTCTCATTCAGAATCTTGAAAAGATTTCCATTGCTTAGTGTCTGAGGCGTGTCACATCACACCTTGGCATCTACTTATCAGTTCGTTCCACTTCATTCCGTTTTGTTGCACTTTCAATCCATGTCGTCTCATTCCCTTCCAAAGCAGACGCCAAGGCGGGGCAGCTGTAGACACGCCAAAAATGACGCTATATTGATCAAATCTCATGTCACTATGTTGACGCCCCAAAGTGAACGTCAATATTCCCATAATATAAGTTTTTCTTTTTTGTGGATTTTCCGTTGCATTCTGTTGCATTTTTGTGATTCGCGACCTGAAGAGGGGCGTTATTTAAATAGCGACCTTATCTAGGGCGTTTTATAAAGAAAGGATGACTAAACTTCAGGGCGTCAATTCCTGGTATTATCCGATTTTAAAGAAAATTCAAAATCAATCTAATTATTGGTTAACGTCCTTCCTCAGGGCGTGTTTTAAATGAACGCCTCTATCGTAGGCGTGTTCTCATGATTTTCAAAAAAGTAAGTTTCTTATTGCCAAAATTAAATCCAGGAAGAAACGCCCTGTCTTAGGTCGTGTTTTATGAAACGCCGTATGGGTAGGCCGTCAAATCAAGAATTGACGCCCTGTTGGAAGGCGCGTTTCACCTCCAGTGTCCTACCTTCTTCCATCTTTCCCTCACAGAGTCCTGCCTTATTTGACGTTCTTGCTCGATTAGGGCTCTTTCTTTTGATAAACATTGCCGTTACTCTCTTCCTATCCATGTTTATCTTTTGATCTGAACCTTATTTAAGGGAGTCCTGATCGACCCTTTGAAGGGTTACGACGGCTAAGGTACCAAAGCCGAGATTATCACGCTCAAGCTCTGCTGCTTCCCCCTCTTCATCTTTGGTTCCCTCTACTGTCAACAGGGACAGCATGGCTCTTTTCTATTTCGTTTATTCGGTTTTGTCTTCGTCAATCGATCATCACTGTTCTTTTTTTTCTTTCTTTACGTTCGTGTCAACTCCATCGTCAGTCTTTTTCTTCTTTTCCTTTTTCACTGTTTGCATGAGATTCATCACATATCCTTTCTTTCCCTAGTCCCTCTTTAGGGGTTTTAAAATCAAAAAAAAAAGGTGCGCATGTTGATTTCTTTTCATCATCGTTATATATCTTATTTGGATTGATACTACTGCACGTGGCTGATCCCATCTTTTGCTGTTGTTTCATTGTCTTTTTTGCAAGGTAATCAAAAAGAGGACCCTTCTCATCGGCCGGCCGATTGAAGAAGGAGGAAGGAACTTCACATCATCCCGCGTTCCAATCTTCACCAGGTATTCGCGATCTCTTTTTACTATTATTGAGGTAACCCCTCTGGCGATCACATCTCCATTTTTGCACCACGTGCAAGCTTTTATTCCCCTTATTTATGCATTAATCATCTTGATTCTCCACATGTTTTATCACATCATTATTCTTTTGTGATTTTGTGTGGGATTTATGCCCATCCACAGCATCCTCCTGGGTGGCTGTTTTATGGGGTTGGCTTCTGGATTAATCGCCAGCAGGTGCTGTGCCACATCGGGGTTTAATCCCGGCATTTCATCATACGTCCAAGCGAAGCAATCTTTAAACTCCCTCAGAAATTGTATGTACTGTTCTCGGACCTTTGGTTCCAGTAGGACACTAAGAAAGGTTGGCCTTGGTTCCTGCTCTGTCCCCAAGTTTACTTCTACAAGCTCATCAACAGTGACCTAGCTACCATCTTCAACTTCGGGCGGAGCCTCCTGGAAATTGACGAAACCTCCCGGGATATAGTTTTCCTCAGTTTCAGAGTTCTCTAATTCTTCATTCCGGACCTCGGCCAATGATGACTCATCATACAGGGCAGAAACCGTGTGACTTTGTTCAGCCTGCCCATGGGATATGACCGGCTCCGTGCACTGCTTAAAGACTAGGTCTTCCATTTCCGGAGGCTTTACTGGCGTAAATTTCTCTGGGGAATCTATATTTTGCAGAGCTCGAACTTCTTCCAGAATACGTTCAAACTCCAAGCATTCTCTTGTATCATCAGAAATTCGGTCTTCATCCGGGGTTCTTGTGTCAAACTTTGCTTCGGCCTGGAACAGGTCTTCTTTGCAGGATAGTTCCTCCCAGCACCGACACACATCTGCTTCGTCAGATCTCTCTGCCTCTGGATGGTTATTGGAAGGCCCATCATCCAGTATAGACTGGTATATAATCTCTTCATCTTCTGAGGGGTAATCGTCATAACCCATCCTAGGAGGATCTTCATGTGAAAAGAAGGCGGAGATGACATCTACCTCGGTCTCATAGTATTCTTGTAGAGTGTAGCCCAATCCCGGGTGTTGGGTGATCTTCATTAGTTCCTTGTTGTTCTGGGGCAGATCCCAAAGTTCTTGGAATGCTTTCTTCTGGGCAACGGACTGCAGTGAAGGCATCTGCATTTTGGAGAACATCTGCGAGACCCTCTGTGTGGTGTAGTCCAAGCCTGTGATTGGCACCATTCAACTTGTGGATTCTTCCGGGATCATGCAGTCCTGATCATCCTCCTCAACAGGCTCCCCGGTATAGAATATGATGGGAGGCTCGCAGAAGCGAGGGACCTCCATGACCTTGAGTGGCAGCACTATCTGGCATTCCAAACTAGCGACGGGCTTGACCAGCCCTTCCGGTACCCTGACTTGTGTATATCTTTCTTTCATTTCTTCATCAGTATCATTGGGATGAATGCTTGGAGGTGCAATCCATGCAAAATCCCCAACATGAGAGATATGGGATACCTCATGCTTCTTGACATAGCCCCGTGGCAGCGGGGGAGACCAATCCTCTGTCTTCGCTACCGACTTTTCCTGACTAGTCAGAGCTTCTTTCTTCTTATCTTTTTGCATAATGTTCGCATAATAGGATGCATCGAGCATATGACACTCGAAGACTTCAAAGGGGTGCAAATCTGCGAACACCCTTTCCTCTTTGCCATCATGACAGTACTTAATGCATTGATGCAGCGTGGACGGCACTATCTGGTACTCATGCAACCACGGTCGCCCCAACAAGGCCTTGTATGTGGTGTTGGAATCGATCACATAGAATCGTACCACAGTGGTGAGGTCCCCCAGTGTGAGGTTGAAATCCGCTACCCCCAAAGGTGTCTCACACTTCTGGTTAAAGCCGGCAATCTTCATGTCTCTGACCTTAGTGAGGTGCATATCAAAGTAGTACTTCTGATAGATGCGGTATGGCAGAATATTTACAGCAGCCCCTGGATCTACCAGTATCCGATTTAATGGCTAGCAGTTGAGATGTCCTCTCATGTATAGCGGCCTGTTGTGACTGGGATTTGGAATCAACATGTCATCTTCAGTGAAAGTGACTGTCGGCCCAGAATTGACTTCTGTCAATAGTGCTTCATACTGTACTGGTGACTGTAGGGCATCAATAATTGCTTGGCGGGCATCCTCGCCCAAGGAAAGAATTTCCCATATAGAGAATCTGGTAGGGAGCTTCTTCAGCATTTTCATAATTTGGCTGCCTACCCAGACGTTGGAGAGCCGCATCTCTTCTGCCCAGCGGGGCTTTGGAGGCTCCCGAGGTGCTTGTAGCATTGCCTGCCCCCTTCTTGTTTCAGCTCCTTGGTTGGTTTCTTGAGGGACTTCTTCTGGAAAGACGACCCTTGGTGTTGCTGGAGAATCTTTTTCTTCTTCCTCACCCTGCTTAGGCTTCAGAGCTGTTGACTGCTGGCGCTTGTTATTTCTGGCTGGTGCAGTTTGTACTGGCTTTTCACCCTCTAAACTGGCTAAGAATTCAAGGAATGACGGAGCTCCATCCATTTTCTTCTCTTCTTGGTATAGATTAGCAGGAGGAGGGATCTGGACACCTCACACTTCCGACTCTGGTATCTGATAAGGTTGCTGTCCCCTGAAAATGATATTATGATTGGCTGGTGGGGGACGTCCCCATCTTCTCCCAGAACGGGTAGCATGCGCCGAGGTTGAAGCTTCAGCATGGTTGGCTTCCAATGGCATGGCCGATGCCTCTGCATCATCATCCTCCCCAGGCAAGGTGAACAACACCGAGAGTGTATTGCAGTGTACTGTCATGACTTTCTTTTTTCTTCTGTTCTTTGGCTGCCTTTTCTTCTTCTAGTGCTTTGGCTTTGCTGGCTCCTGCCCCCAGAAGGGTTCAGCCTCATCTTTTTCCTATTTTTCCTCTGGTTTTTCTTCAATGGTCAATTCTTCTAGCTACTCCCAGAGTATGCAATCTTTCACCAGCAGGGGCTTCGGCTCAGTCTGTTCATATTCGTCGAGCCCGTTGATGTACTGTTGGAGACGTTTTACCTCAGGACTTATTTCTTTTTGTGTGGGAAGCGGAGTCTGCCTCCTCCGATTGTAGGTGGGGATTCGGATGACAGGCTTCGTCTAAGCTACATGCCAAATCAGCTTTACTGGAGGCGGACCCGGCTCTGGAGTGGCATTCCGAATGGATGGTCCAGTTGTTCCGGCAACATGTGTCCTCTTTCTAGCCTTCACCGGCTTTGTCTGCCACCCCTCCTGATCCCTTAATGGGGTAAGGAAGCATACTTCATAAGTGCGCTTGGTGCGTTCTTCAACAGCCTCTTCAGGCAACTGCTGATATACAGAAATCATATTCACAGCCATCCTCAGCGCTGGAGGTTCATGGGGGCGCGGAGGGTTTACCTGGTAGTCTCCCAACTACAGTTCACCCCTTTTGAACATACTCTCCATAACATCTTTGAAGACATAGCAGTCTTCTATAGCATGCCCCAGTGCCCGGTGATACGGACAGAACAACGGGTCATCTTTCTTTGCTGCATCAACGGGTCTCTTCGGTTCGGGCAATGTTACTTTGTTGAACTTGTAAGCCCAATTGAACAGTGCACCCGTCTTCTCTTTGGGGAATGAGTATGCCTTCCTCATCTTGTTCCTTAGGGAGACCTTTTCTTTCATTTCTGCTGGGCTTGCCGGCGGAGGAGCATCAGTTGTCTTGCTTTTTTCTTTCTGTTGGTCAAAGGTTCCGAAATCAACAGTGTTGGCCTCTGAATGTGATGGCCGTCGATCAGCGGCCTTCCCTTTTTGCATAGCAGGGACATTGGCGGTCGGATGCTTAGATAGGAATGTCTCGACCTCCGCAACTATGTTATTCAATCGGTCAAATGTTCTGACATCTGCCCCGGTCATCTTTTCCAGCACCTCCCTTCTAAGATTATGTTTGCATATTTGTACTGCATCTTCTTGATGGGGAGGTCGCCTGCATCTCATAGCCAGATTCCTCCATCTTTTTATATAATCCAGGGCGGTCTCATCTTGCTTCTGCCTGGACGCATACAGCTCAGCTATTGTGATTTCTCTTTCTGTAACATGAAATCTGTCTCGGAACTTCCGCTGCATATCGGGCCAATCAGCTACCGACCCAGCTGGCAAGCTGGAGTACCATTCAAAGGCTAACCCTGTAAGGGACGAGCCAAAGAATTTCAGCAAATATGCTTCATCGACTGCCAGGTCGCCCATAACTATAGTGTAATAGGCTATATGCTCCCTGGGAGAGCCTTGGCCGTTGAACTTTTCAAACTTCGGCGGCTTGCTGACACCTGGTGGTAGTCTCTTGGCAGCATAATGTGCAGGGTATGGTACCTTGTAGATGTCATAGGTACCAGAATCGTCCCCGACTTTCTCAGATAGCTTCATCTCGATAATCTTTTCTATCATCAGTTTATTTGCCTCGGCTGGATCCACTGGTTCTGGAAAGAAATATGCCTGCTAATGATTGAAAGGGGTCATCATGACCGTTGTATGCAGCGTCGGCTGAGATGCTGGCACAACAGACTGTGTTTGAGATGCGGATGGCTGGGCTGCCACCTGTTGTGGAAGAGGCTGATTTGGCGCCCTGCCTTCGCTAATCAGAGGAGGAACGGCTGGGACGACCACTTCGACTGAGGTGGAAGTCTGGCCTGTTGGCTCGGATTGCTTAGAAACAGGTGTCTGCTCATTTCTCTCATTCAATTGTCTTCTGAGAGAATCGATTTCCTACTGATACCTCATGAACATCATCTGGATCATGGGATCTATGGTTGTTGGAATTTGTATGTCCCCCGAAGTTCCTTCAGCGGGGTCTAAGAGAGGATTGTCTTCCTCTTCAGTAGTTACCACATTTACTGTCATCGTGGTAACCCTTCGGGCTTCATTGACGGCCGAGAGGTCGTATTGATTAGCAGCTACTATCTTATCTTTCGCTGCCCTGCTTCTTCTTGTGACTGCACCCGGTCTGTGCGCCAGGCTGATCAATTCTTCTGGTTGATCTGGTAACATACCATATCTTCCGGCGACGCCGGCCATATTGCAAGCGAGAATCTGCATTCTTCCTCTCTGCCTGCGAACTCTTCTCTTGACCTGTCCAGGATATGTCAGACGGTCAAATACAGACATTTTCTTTTCTTCTCTCTCTTCCTGGTAGATATCTTTTTCATATCTGGCCCTATGGCCATCTTTATAGTCATTGGAGTCAGAGGACGAAGCCTCCAACATTATTTCTTCTCCTTCTTCTTCTTCCACAGTGCCCAAGGCACGAGATAGTCTTTGTTGCCCCAGGGAGGAGTTCCCTAGGCAATGAAAGTAGTCCTGAACCACCCAGTTCATCTCTTCCTGACTCTGCCCTTGTAGCTCTGAACGGGGCAGCAGCCTCTCCTGAGTCTTCGGCTGATAGGCCAGCCTCGAGAATTGAGCATCCAAGTACTCTGACCTGGGGTATCTGAATACATCGGCCTGTCTAGCGCAGGCCTTGGATCTCTGCAGAGCAGCCATAGAAGCGACTTCCTCCACTCTTCTTTCATCTTTCTTTCGAAAATCTCTGCCCCTCCTCCCGGGGTGAGTGACAGCAATATCTTTCTCCTTCTTCTCCCATCTCCTGCCCCCAGCCCTGGGGTGGACAGCAGCAATATATTCTTCTTCCTTTTCATATCTTCTGCCCCCAGCCCTGAGGCGGGCGACAGCAACATCCTCTTCTTGAGCTGGTGCCTAGCTCTAAATCTTCTTTGGCACCCAAACTTGTTTGAACTTGGTCGGCATAGGTGCCAGCGGCTGCTTACCCTTGTTCTCCCAGTTGGCCCTCCTGGTGGCCAACGGCTGGAATTTGTTGTTGGTATGGACCGATGGAATGACCCTATCGGGCCGTGCATCCATGGGGCGGCCATTGAGGTTCACCCTCATGTTCCCGACCATCATTGTCTTTCCCGAGGCTGAAGGGCGACCTCCAGTTGCAGCAGACCGATTTCTCTGGTTGTTTCTTCTTCTCCTACCAGCAATGGCGGGGGCAATAGTCTTCTTCTCCAAGTGATGGACAAGGCAAGAAACAACAGCAGGGGCAGCTATCGTCTTCTCTCCAGCTCTTGGTGCCACCGTGGTCTCTATCGTGGTGACATTTCCAGCTTTGTTGTCGACTTGCAGCAGGTCGACGAACACTAGGCCCAAGCAGTTGGGCAGACCCATCGCCGGAGGCATGGATCCGAACTCCATTAATTGGTACCGCCAGGTACCCCCCATGGATGTGGCCATCGACCACCTGCTGGCCAAAGTGAACAGCAACCAGTCCCGCCTCCATTTGTAGTTTCTGCGAGTAAGATTAACGCACAGTTAGAATTTTGAGAGAGGCCGCCGGGCCTCTTGCTTTGGCGTAGAGATGAAGGGAGACTAGGTCCCACCGGGCGTGCCAGCTTGTGGGGATAGATTTTTATTTATTTTTATTTATTATTTATTTGATTTATTTATTTGTTTTGTTTATTGATTTATTAGTTGGTTTATTAGGCATGCCAGTCACCGGGGTGACAGTTTTATTGTGCGCTCGACCTAACTTGATCAGTCGATTGTGAAGTCCGAGTCGGGACGAAAAGTCCGCCATGCCGTAAAGGCCATGACGTTAATTACGCCTTCCCTTAAGGAGGACAACCCTTGATTAAACGCCAAAGACAGGAGGCCTCGGGAGGCGATCAAAATTGCTAATGCGCGAAATAAAGCTTTCATGCTATGGGAGAAAAGGACAAGTGGAGGGCAGATTTATTGAGTTTAACGGATTAAATCGGGCAGCATAACCTATAACTTTGAGTCATGCCGGGTAGGGATAGAAGACCATCCACGCAGTGGCGGGACGGAATTCAGATAATCATTAGGGTACTTCCCCTTTGATACTTCCACTTAATCGAATACTCCAAAAGATTCATTTCCCCCAAAAGATGGAGCCAGATGGGAAGTGTATAGGTGACACTCCCTCGGCTCACCAGGGTTGATAATCATTAGACTGGATTTCGACAGCATCTCCTCTGAACTCGGGTCATGCCCGGGGAAGAATAGGTGATCATCCACGGAGTGCTGGGATGAAAACCGAAAGAGAGAGGCACTGGGCCCCGGCATGGCGTAATGTTGGGGATGGTTCCCCGTTATTTTATTTCCTGAGGTATGCTTAGTGAACTTCACATATCCCTTGGGAGGATGCAGCATGGGGATCAAGGACTAGCCTGAGGGGGAAGAGGTTCTCGGGGCCATTAATAGGAATGTAAAATGGCTTCTCGGCAAGGGAGGAAGGAGTTCCCGGCATGGCCTTAGTAGGTTCTCGGCACTGTCAATAGCAGGGGCTTCTCGGCACGGGAGGAAGGAGTTCCCGGCGCGCCACCTAGAGGAGCTTCTCGGCATGACTTGGGAGCAGGTTCTCGGCGTGCCAAGGGCCGCGCCGGGAGCTGTTCATCGCGCCGAGGGGTATTGGCCCCGGGAAGGTTAGGATATTGGGTGCCGGGAAGGTTTGTGGTTTTTTTTTGTAGTGCTATGTTCTGAGGATTTCTTTTGGATTCAGGCGATTATTGAAGTAAAATTTGAGGTGCAAACGCGGGGTGAACTGAGGGCTTCATGAGGTTGATATTAGGGGGTCGCAGGAAGGAAAGGGGGGCTCTAGGGATTAGAGGCACCAATCATTCGAAGCCCTCTGGAATAGGCTTTATGCCATTCATGTCGCCGGCCATCTAGGAGATCAAGAGATGACTGTCTCTGATCCCTGTAATGGCCCCGATGGCTTGGGAAACATGAGAAGGCTACAGACTTCATTGCATTAAAATCATCGATGTCATCGAGGGAGAGAGAGGGACAAAACCCAAGAATCCATAGAAGTAAGGATCGGGGCTCTGCAACAACTCCATCGAGACTACGAGAGGGACGAGCAGTAGAGAGTGTCCGACAACCACTTGGGCCAACGGTAGACACTCGAAACCACGAATTCATCGATTAAGCAATGCAACAGAAAGGGTAACGACAACAATCATCAGAGAGGGGTGAGGGAAAAGAATCTCGGGCTTCCATTCATTCAAATTCTATCGTTTACATTTCATCGGATATAGAGATATAATTCGAACGATAACAGAGAAGAGCTTTGAACATCATTCAAATAGAAGAAGAGCGCACAAACGGGGGGAGAAAGGGTACATAAGATGAGGAAATAAAACCCATTCGGATAACAAGAAGATGGGGGAGGGTGGAGCATTGACTCCTCTCCCTCCCCAATCACCCACCTTCTCCTTCTTTCAGCCTTCGCAGCAGCTTCTTTTTTCTCTTTTCTCTTTTCTGGCTCTCCTAATGTCTCTCGTCTCTTTTTTCTTTTGATGGCTCTCTCTATCCCTTTGTATGCATCTATCTGTCTCTCTTTTTCTTTTAACGAAATGGGGGGGGGGGGGTTTATAGGCACAGCCCCCCTCCTTCTCGGCATGATCGACTTCGGCGTGTCTTCCACACCTTCCCGGCGCGCCTCAGTCGATTGCGGAGGCTTCCCGGTGCCAAGGGTCTAGCTTCCCGGTGCCACCCCCCATGGGCTTTGGGCTTTGGTGAGGAGCTTCCGGCGCCACACTCATGAGCCCATTTAGGTTTTTTAATGTTTTGGTCTCTCTCATCAGCAGGCTTGAGCTATCAAAGGCATCTAATCTATCTTTTCATTTGTAGTCCTTCGAATCTGTTAGAACAGGTGAAGGCCTCTTAGTTGGTGAGTTGGCATAGTCTTATCAGAACATTTCTGGGGATTTTCATCAGTCAATAGATCACAATTCTTCATCAGCACTGCCATCTGAGCGATGACAACACCAGACATCAGCTTGGCCAGGGAGGGCTTCAGCCGAGTAATAGCTTCAGTGACGACTCTTCTGTAGTTCTGGCCTTGCAGATATTATGAGGGTCTCCATTGCTAATTCTACTCTCATTCTTGTCTCAGCTCATATTTCAGCTGTCAACACCTCACCATTTACGAGGTCCATGACCTTGACCAGAGCACACCTCCAGAAGAAGATGATTGGCGTGCGCCTATCATCAAGTTCAAGAAAGGGTGGCTTCTCCCTGACCGAGCTCAAAGGGTCTAGCTACTCCACCGAGCAACCTCTTACGAGTTGATCGGTGACTCCCTGTACGGACTCGTCCACGAGAAGGATAAGTCAATTCTCCTGAGATGTGTCTCTCTAGCGGAAGCTCGATCCATCATGCAGGAGGTTCACTCCGGGTTGTGCGGTGCACACCAGGCTGGAGACCGAATGAAGCATAACATCAAGCTCAAAGGCTTCTTGTCACGCCCCGAACAAGGCGGAAGTATCGGGACGTACAGTTAGGGACACGCTAGCAAGAGAGGGAACTAAATCTAAAATGATATACAAGTGCTACAAGATGGAATACTAAATGATCATTAACAAACCACAACTGATACAATAACCTCAAGTTTAACTTAATACAACTGGAATAATCAACCACTAAAACTCAATGACATAACTGAAACTAAATGCTCTCCAAAACACCACTAGAACTGATACACTCAAGACATCACTCCAGCCCTTCCCCATCGGTAAGCGCGTCACCTGAAAAGCCTGGAAAGGGGGAAAACACAACTATGAGCTGACGCCCAGTAGGAAATAACAGACGGGTATAAGTGATTAACAGTTTAATTACATTTTAAAATGTCATGCTACAAATGATAAAACAATATAAAGATAACGATAATATCACGAAACGGAATTTAAAGATCTTGCAAGGTCAAGAAATATAATGAATAGAATGGTAAGACAAGAATTTACTACAGGAGATAACGATAAGAAGTTGGCCATATCAAGTCAATTCAAGTCACGTCAAGCACGCATGTATTTTCATTTCCACGTCCAAGTAATCAACAAGTAGAGTAACCACAAGTAGAGTATAGAACAGTAAAGAGTGGAAAGTGAAACGTAATAGCGAGTAATATAGGGAGTAGTGGAGAGAGTAGTGAGTAGTGGACAGTCCTAGATTTAACACATGTCAAGTACTGGTGCCAAATGTCACACCTAGTCATTCACCTCCCCGGGGTACACGTAGTGTTCAGGCGCTCTTCCCAGGACCAGACCGAGCCCTTATTTGTTTGCCAGGCATTGATTTCTTTTGGATCAAAGATCCCACGAATCTAGACTTCCACAGTTTATGGCCAGAATTCCAAGGTTTAAGCTAAGTAGCAATAACAACATCAAGTAGGAAAGAGATTCATTTCCAGAATTTCAAGGTAAGTATAATTATCAAGGAGATTGAAATCAAGTCACAACAAGAGTTAATCATGTTGCGCTACTGTAAAACAGCAGCAATCAAACAAGCTAATCAACATATTAATCCTAATCACCAAGTTAAGATATCATGCTTAACCATTATCATTTGTATTAGCCAAAGTGCCAACAAGCTAGAACAAGTTATCAAGGTAAAGAACAAGCTCTCACAGGAGTGAAAAAGAATGCATTAACAGAGATTTAGTTACACCATTAATCATTAATTAAGTGAGTTTCTATTTAATCTTGTATGCATTGAAATGAAGATGGTAAACGGTGCGTTTTTATGCTAAGTTTGCATGTAGGAACCAATCCAAATTTGAAATCAAGAGGGGTACATGAATAGATCAAAAGTTCTTCAAACATATAATTTCAATGGGTCTAAGTTAAATGGGTTGATTCCCCATTGATTCGGATCCATTTTCGGTTCGAAAAACGAAGAAAACGGGTTTTCTGGTGTACGGGTCGACCCTTGGGGTCGACCCCTGCAAAACGGGGTTCTGGAACTGCATGGGTCGACCCCTGGGGTCGACCCTCGCGTCTGGGCCGAATGGGTCGACCCCAGGGGTCGACCCTCGGGCTGCCTGGATAGCCAGGTGCATGGGTCGACCCCTGGGGTCGACCCCTGCAAGAACAGCAACGGCTGTTGCTTCCGGAAAACGTGAAATCTCACCCAAATGGGGTCCAAATGAGTTGAAATTAAAACCATATGATCTAGGAATGTTAATGGAGATTCTAGGGTCATAAAACTACAATTTGGAAACACTAATTTCATCAGAAATCACAAGAATCACAACCTATTCTATGAAGAACACAAGTAGACCTAGTTCAGGACATACCTCCACTAAATTGACAAATACTCTCGATATACAAAACCAAATTTAGGGATTTTGGTGTCAAAAGAAAGCTAACTCGATCATGAATCCAACCATATACTATATGCTACATTAAGATCAAGTTATATGACTCAAAATGAGCCCGTAATCAAGCTCTGGCTTAAGGAATTCTATATGAAACATGTTCTAGATATATTTTTACAAAACTTCGAAATTCATGATGCATGCTCAATGGAATTTGGGGCTTTCTAAGTTAAATGAAAGATAATAACATGCTGATTACTTCATGTGAACTAATTAAAGTTTGGTTGTTAGATCCTACCTCAAATCGGAGAGAGAAAACTCGAAACCCTAGGATGAAGAACACTTGGACAGCACCTCACCAAAAGCTCGATTTCTCCACGGATACCTAATGAAAATTGGGGCTTTTGCCACCAATGGATAGAGCTCGATGAGAGGAACAATTTGCTATACTCATGATCAAGATTTGGTTGAGAATTCCTACCTCAATCGATGGATCAAAGAATGATGAAGAGAAGCCAACGGCCTACTGACCGACCTCCACAAATCGAACTAGATCTCTCCAGATCTGAAATTTCAGCGAACCCCACAGCAGCCAAATGAAAGAAGACTCGTAGGGCTTCATTTTGATAGCTCATAGAGCTTCTGGAGCCTTCTGAATTGGGAGTATTCGCTGCTGCAAGCCGCGTGTTTAGAAACGGCGCCGAAATCCTAGACTTGACCAAACTATGTCGGCAGCACGTTTTGGGGCTAAGTTTACCTCAAATTGATTGAGGGTAAATGTTCCTTACATTGTGGCCTTTCATTTGCCCCTGATTTCAGATCATTTGGTTGAGTAATCAGGTCGAATTTCGCGTTTTAATCTAAGGGTTAGGTATGAGTCAAAAGTGTGCACATTTGGGTTTGAATTCTAAATAGATCTTACCACGGATTTACCATGGCTTAAAGCCAGAAGGAAAAGTTGTTATCTACATCAATATTAATCTATTTACTATTTTTACAGATTTTTCTGAGGTAGTCGAATTATTACTTATACTATTCCGTAATTAATTAAATGTTAAGTTCGGAAGACTAAGTTCACTAATTCCGGCGTAATAAATGATTTTCTTAGGCTTAAATGTAGAAGACAAAGTTGCTAAACAAAATTAATTCTACAAGATGTGATTTTTGGGGATTTTTATAAAATAGTTGAAAAATGACTTATTCTATTAATTAATTAATTAATCTAATTAATTTGGATAATTCTCATTAATTTCGAATAACTTCAAATAAATTCCAAATAATTACAAATAACTTTCTAAATAAATTTCTAAAGAATTTGGGGTCTTACACCCTCCCCTACTTAAAGGAATTTGGTCCTCCAAATTCACTGCACTAAAACTGAGAGTAGAAAAAGATCACTCACCTAGAATAGATCGGGATACCGCTTTCGCATAGTCTCTTCAGATTCCCATGTAGCTCTTCGGTCCCACGCCGACTCCACTGAATCTTGACCATCGGTATCGAACGATTCCGGAGTTGTTGTTGCTTCCGATCCAGAATCTTGACAGGTCTTTCCTCATAGGTCAAATCTTCCTTCAGTTCAAAATCCACTTGCTGAATGATATGAGTGGGATCGTACACATATTTCCGTAACATAGGCACATGGAAAACATTGTGTACGCCAGACAAATGCGGTGGTAAAGCCAGTCTGTATGCCACCTCTCCCACTCTATCTAGAATCTCGAATGGACCAATGTATCTCGGACTCAGCTTGCCATGAATGCCAAATCTTCGGATCCCTCTCGTCGGAGAGACCTTTAAGAACACATGCTCGCCAACCTGAAATTCCAATGCCCTTCTCCTGTTGTCGGCATAACTCTTCTGTCTCGACTGGGCTACTTGTAACCGGTCTCGGATAACACGGATGTTCTGTGATGATTCCGAAACAAGATCTGGTCCAAGCCACTGTTTCTCACCTACCTCGTCCCAACACAACGGGGAACGACAACTTCTACCATATAGTGCTTCAAAAGGAGCCATCTGAATACTAGACTGATAGCTGTTATTGTAGGCAAATTCAATTAATGCCAAATGCTCACTCCAATTACCACCGAAATCAATCATGCAAGCTCGCAACATATCTTCCACTATCTGATTGGTTCTTTCAGTCTGTCCATCTGTCTGTGGATGAAAAGCAGTACTGAAATTCAGACGAGTACCCAAAGACTCTTGCAGTCCCTTCCAGAAATGTGAAGTAAATCTGGGGTCTCGATCAGATACTATATTCACTGGAATACCATGCAATCTCACCACTTCCTTTATATACAAAGCAGCCAATACATCAATCGTCCACTTGGACTTAATTGGTAAGAAATGAGCCGACTTTGTCAAACGATCGACAATCACCCATATCGCATCAAATCCACCACGAGTCCTAGGTAGACCCATAATGAAATCCATGCCAATGCTTTCCCACTTCCATTGGGGTATGTCGAGTGGTTTCAATTTCCCTGCTGGTCTGAAATGTTCGGCCTTAACTTGCTGACATACCAAACATCTGCTCACAAAATCTGCAACTTCTCTTTTCATATTCGACCACCAAAAGGACCTTTTCAAATCTCGGTACATCTTAGTGCCTCCAGGATGAATGGTATATCTGGATCTATGAGCTTCCTCAAGAATTTTGTTCTTTATTGTAGCCTCATCCGGAACACAAGTTCTGCCTTTAAATAATAATCTACCATCATCGGCAACATGAAGTCAGGTCTACTGCTCAAGTTTCCCTTGATCTCTACTAACTCGGGATCATTATCTTGCAAGGACTTGATCTCTATCAATAATTCAGGTTTAAGTTGAATCTGAGCAATCAAGATCCGATCGTTGTCAATATTGAGATCCAGACTAGATAATTGTTCCAACAATCTCCATTCTTGTAACATGAGACTTGACAGTCTAGCTACCGGCTTCCGGCTTAATGCATCTGCCACAACATTACCTTTGCCAGGATGATACTCAATCGAGAAGTCGAAGTCTTTCAAGTACTCCAACCATCTCCGCTGCCTCATGTTGAGTTCCTTTTGAGAAAATAAATACTTCAAACTCTTATGATCCGAAAACACTGTAAAGGTTTCTCCATACAAGTAATGCCTCCATATCTTCAAAGCAAACACGACTGCAGCAAGTTCCAAATCATGAACAGGATAATTATCTTCGTGCTTCCTCAACTGCCTAGAGGAATAGGCAATCACCTTCCCATGCTGCATGAGTACACAGCCTAAGCCAATACCTGAAGCATCAGTATAAACAACAAATCCTCCTTCACCAGAAGGTAAAGCCAAAACAGGTGCAGTAGTCAAACACTCCTTCAGAGTCTGAAAGCTTCGCTGACAATCATCTGACCAATCAAACTTATTCTCCTTGCGGGTTAATCTTGTCATAGGTACTGCAATCTTGGAGAAATCTTGAATAAATCTTCGGTAATAGCCTGCCAGGCCTAGGAAACTTCTAACTTCAGTTGCACTAGTAGGCTGTTCCCAATTCTTCACTGCCTCAATCTTCGAAGGATCAACAGAAATACCTTCCTTGGTGATAATATGTCCGAGAAAGGACACTTCTTGTAGCCAGAACTCACACTTACTGAACTTAGCATATAGCTGATGATCTTTCAATAGTTGCAATGCCATTCTCAGATGCTCAGCATGCTCCTCCTCATTCTTAGAATAAATCAGGATGTCATCAATAAAGACTACGACCCATTGATCAAGATAGGGCCGAAATATGTCGTTCATCAACTGCATGAAAGCTGCTGGAGCATTCGTTAGACCAAAAGGCATAACGACAAATTCAAAATGACCATACCTGCTGCGGAAAGCCGTTTTATAAATATCCTCTTCCTTAATCCGCAACTGGTGATATCCAGATCGAAGATCGATCTTAGAAAAATATTGAGCTCCCGCTATCTGGTCAAATAACTCGTCAATCCTCGGCAAGGGATATTTGTTCTTGACAGTCTGCTGGTTTATTTGCCGATAATCAATGCACAACCTCATCGAACCATCTTTCTTCCTGACGAATAACACAGGGGCTCCCCACGGAGAAGTACTAGGACGAATAAAACCCTTCTCAAGTAACTCCATCAGTTGCTGCTTCAGTTCCCTTAGTTCCGCAGGAGACATACGATAAGGAGCCTTAGAAATAGGAGCTGTGCCAGGAATAAGATCAATAGAAAAGATAACTTCCCGCTCAGGCGGAAGTCCTGGTAGTTCTTCTGGAAAGACATCAGGAAAATCTCGGACAACAGGAATGTCCTTGATCTCCATCTGCTGCTCAGGAGTTGCACAAACAAAGGCTAGAAAAGCCTCACACCCATGCCTCAAAAGCTTATCAGCTCGAAGAGCCGAGATGAGCGGTACGGAGTTATGGTGCTTGACTCCCGTAAAAGATAAACCAGAATGTCCAGTAAAGTCACTGAGCTAGAACTACAGTGAACATTGGCCTCATACTTGGCCAACCAATCTGCTCCTAGGATTACATCATAATCCTTCATATCCATGCAGACCAAATCTGCTGGAAAGTTCTGTTCACCAATCATAACCTTACTAGAAGGATAGAAATACTGGATTGTTGATCTAGTGCCAATAGGGGTTGAAATCTCTAACGGAGTATTCATCAAAACAGGTTCCACAGCTAATGACTTAGCAAATCTCCGTGAAATAAAAGAATGTGTTGCACCAGTATCAAAGAGAGCAAAAGCGGGCTTATCGATTATAGTAAGGGTACCTTCGACGAGTCCGCCATCATCAGAAATCCCAGTTTCATCTGCATGTAAAGCTTGAAGCTTGCCTTGTGGTTTCTTGAAGACTAGAGGTTTTGCCGGTGTAGCTTGCTCCGATATGAGAGGGCAATTGGGGATACGGTGCTCCTTGCTTCCACACCGCAAACATGCGCCTTGCTTGCGCCAGCACTCCTCTATCTTGTGACCCGGACGATCACAATAGTTGCACACGCCCTTGAATGGAACAATAGGGCCAGGCTTCTTGTCTTCATGCCTCGGCATCTTGCCTTTCAACGATCCGGACCCGCTCCACGAACCAGGTCCACTAATAGGCCTCTTCTTGGTATACCCGGGTTTGACACTCCCGGAACCCGTAGGTAATTCTTTCTTGGTGCCTTTACCACGGATTCTCTCCGTCATCTCAAGAGTATCCTCTAGAACTTGTGCTTTCCTTACCATCTCGGAATAAGTGGAAATCTCCATCGGTGCCAATTGGTTGATATAATGAAGCTTCAATCCATTGAGAAAGCGCTTCGCCTTCATCTTCTCGGTGGAAATGAGATGTGTAGCATATCGAGAAAGCCGTGCAAATTGAGCCTCATACTCTGCCACGGACAAACCTCGCTGTTTCAAGGCCGCGAACTCTGCCGCTTTCTTCTCTTGCACTCTATCAGAAAAATACTTGCTGTTGAAGAATTCTTCGAACTCTTCCCACATAACTTGCCGATCACCGAGAGTTGCCTTGATAGAATCCCACCAAGTACGTGCATCATGTTCCAGTTGAAATGTGGACAAAAGGACACGCTCCTGGTTGGTGCATTGCATAACTTCAAAGATTCTTCCCATCTCATCTAGCCAGTGCTCGGCTTGGTCAGGGTCAGTCGAACCAGCGAATCTAGGCGGATTCATTCCGCGGAAGTTCCGGTATAGATCACCGGTGCCATGCTGTGCCGCTCCTGCCTGAGCTACTTGCTGAAGGGCCTGAGTAAGGCCTTGAACTGTACGCTGCAGGTTCCTCCATTCAGCACGATCAGCTGCCATCTACACGAGAAATAGATTACTTAGGTTTAATCAAGATAAATAGTTATACGATTAAGAAACGAACTTAACCCAAGTTCTACCCAATCTCACAGGTCAGGTCTAGACTTTTACAAGGTTAGGGATCTAATGCACCTAGACACGACCAAAACTCGGTACCTGGCGGAGGTAATCGGTCCGAAGACCACTCGCGCAAGTGTGCGACCTTCCCGATAGGCGTAGCCTAACGTTCGGACAACACCTTTTGATATACCGGTCATTGGGATGCAATGCAAGAAAACCTACAACTTAGGAAACCTAGGAATGTGAAACCTAGGGCTCTGATACCAACTAAACTGTCACGCCCCGAACAAGGCGGAAGTATCGGGACATACAGTTAGGGACACGCTAGCAAGAGAGGGAACTAAATCTAAAATGATACACAAGTGCTACAAGATGGAATACTAAATGATCATTAACAAACCACAACTGATACAATAACCTCAAGTTTAACTTAATACAACTGGAATAATCAACCACTAAAACTCAATGACATAACTGAAACTAAATGCTCTCCAAAACACCACTAGAACTGATACACTCAAGACATCACTCCAGCCCTTCCCCATCGGTAAGCGCGTCACCTGAAAAGCCTGGAAAGGGGAAAAACACAACTATGAGCTGACGCCCAGTAGGAAATAACAGACGGGTATAAGTGATTAATAGTTTAATTACATTTTAAAATGTCATGCTACAAATGATAAAATAATATAAAGATAACGATAATATCACGAAACGGAATTTAAAGATCTTGCAAGGTCAAGAAATATAATGAATAGAATGGTAAGACAAGAATTTACTACAGGAGATAACGATAAGAAGTTGGCCATATCAAGTCAATTCAAGTCACGTCAAGCACGCATGTATTTTCATTTCCACGTCCAAGTAATCAACAAGTAGAGTAACCACAAGTAGAGTATAGAACAGTAAAGAGTGGAAAGTGAAACGTAATAGCGAGTAATATAGGGAGTAGTGGAGAGAGTAGTGAGTAGTGGACAGTCCTAGATTTAACACATGTCAAGTACTGGTGCCAAATGCCACACCTAGTCATTCACCTCCCCGGGGTACACGTAGTGTTCGGGCGCTCTTCCCAGGACCAGACCGAGCCCTTATTTGTTTGCCAGGCATTGATTTCTTTTGGATCAAAGATCCCACGAATCTAGACTTCCACAGTTTATGGCCAGAATTCCAAGGTTTAAGCTAAGTAGCAATAACAACATCAAGTAGGAAAGAGATTCATTTCCAGAATTTCAAGGTAAGTATAATTATGAAGGAGATTGAAATCAAGTCACAACAAGAGTTAATCATGTTGCGCTACTGTAAAACAGCAGCAATCAAACAAGCTAATCAACATATTAATCCTAATCACCAAGTTAAGATATCATGCTTAACCATTATCATTTGTATTAGCCAAAGTGCCAACAAGCTAGAACAAGTTATCAAGGTAAAGAACAAGCTCTCACAGGAGTGAAAAAGAATGCATTAACAGAGATTTAGTTACACCATTAATCATTAATTAAGTGAGTTTCTATTTAATCTTGTATGCATTGAAATGAAGATGGTAAACGGTGCGTTTTTATGCTAAGTTTGCATGTAGGAACCCATCCAAATTTGAAATCAAGAGGGGTACATGAATAGATCAAAAGTTCTTCAAACATATAATTTCAATGGGTCTAAGTTAAATGGGTTGATTCCCCATTGATTCGGATCCATTTTCGGTTCGAAAAACGAAGAAAACGGGTTTTCTGGTGTACGGGTCGACCCTTGGGGTCGACCCCTGCAAAACGGGGTTCTGGAACTGCATGGGTCGACCCCTGGGGTCGACCCTCGCGTCTGGGCCGAATGGGTCGACCCCAGGGGTCGACCCTCGGGCTGCCTGGATAGCCAGGTGCATGGGTCGACCCCTGGGGTCGACCCCTGCAAGAACAGCAACGGCTGTTGCTTCCGGAAAACGTGAAATCTCACCCAAATGGGGTCCAAATGAGTTGAAATTAAAACCATATGATCTAGGAATGTTAATGGAGATTCTAGGGTCATAAAACTACAATTTGGAAACATTAATTTCATCAGAAATCACAAGAATCACAACCTATTCTATGAAGAACACAAGTAGACCTAGTTCAGGACATACCTCCACTAAATTGACAAATACTCTCGATATACAAAACCAAATTTAGGGATTTTGGTGTCAAAAGAAAGCTAACTCGATCATGAATCCAACCATATACTATATGCTACATTAAGATCAAGTTATATGACTCAAAATGAGCCCGTAATCAAGCTCTGGCTTAAGGAATTCTGTATGAAACATGTTCTAGATATATTTTTACAAAACTTCAAAATTCATGATGCATGCTCGATGGAATTTGGGGCTTTCTAGATTAAATGAAAGATAATAACATGCTGATTACTTCATGTGAACTAATTAAAGTTTGGTTGTTAGATCCTACCTCAAATCGGAGAGAGAAAACTCGAAACCCTAGGATGAAGAACACTTGGACAGCACCTCACCAAAAGCTCGATTTCTCCACGGATACCTAATGAAAATTGGGGCTTTTACCACCAATGGATAGAGCTCGATGAGAGGAACAATTTGCTATACTTATGATCAAGATTTGGTTGAGAATTCCTACCTCAATCGATGGATCAAAGAATGATGAAGAGAAGCCAACGTCCTACTGACCGACCTCCACAAATCGAACTAGATCTCTCCAGATCTGAAATTTCAGCGAACCCCACAGCAGCCAAATGAAAGAAGACTCGTAGGGCTTCATTTTGATAGCTCATAGAGCTTCTGGAGCCTTCTGAATTGGGAGTATTCGCTGCTGCAAGCCGCGTGTTTAGAAACGGCGCCGAAATCCTAGACTTGACCAAACTATGTCGGCAGCACGTTTTGGGGCTAAGTTTACCTCAAATTGATTGAGGGTAAATGTTCCTTACATTGTGGCCTTTCATTTGCCCCTGATTTCAGATCATTTGGTTGAGTAATCATGTCGAATTTCGCGTTTTAATCTAAGGGTTAGGTATGAGTCAAAAGTGTGCACATTTGGGTTTGAATTCTAAATAGATCTTACCACGGATTTACCATGGCTTAAAGCCAGAAGGAAAAGTTGTTATCTACATCAATATTAATCTATTTACTATTTTTACAGATTTTTATGAGGCAGTCGAATTATTACTTATACTATTCCGTAATTAATTAAATATTAAGTTCGGAAGACTAAGTTCACTAATTCCGGCGTAATAAACGATTTTCTTAGGCTTAAATGTAGAAGACAAAGTTGCTAAACAAAATTAATTCTACAAGATGTGATTTTTGGGGATTTTTATAAAATAGTTGAAAAATGACTTATTCTATTAATTAATTAATTAATCTAATTAATTTGGATAATTCTCATTAATTTCGAATAACTTCAAATAAATTCTAAATAATTACAAATAACTTTTCTAAATAAATTTTTAAAGAATTTGGGGTCTTACACTTCTACTGGCCAACCATGTACGCGGATTGCATCCAGTATGCCCGTACATGCCATCAATGCCAAGCCTTTGGCCCAGTACCCAGGAAACCTCCCACCCACTGCGTCCTACAGCCCCCACTTGGCCATTCGCTGAGTGGGGTATGGACATCGCGGGGCCTTTTCCGCCATCTTCCAAGGGCCATAAATACATCTTGACCGCCACTGACTACTTCTCTCATTGGGCGGAGGCTCTCCCTTTGCGAGAGGTTACCGGTGAAATTGTTACTAGATTCGTCCGGCACCACATCATATACCGATTCGGTACTCCCAGTCGCATTGTGTCCGACAACGGGACACCTTTCAAGAATAAGGCCGTATACCAACTAGCGGTGAAATTCCACATCGACTAGAGAACCTCTTCGGTCTACAACCCTCAGGCTAACGGCTTGGCGGAAGCCTTACAAAACCCTCTGCAAGCTCCTGGCTAAGATGGTTAGCCACCGGAAACGTGACTGGGGTGAGAAGATCTTCGAAGCATTATGGGCCTATCGGACGGTCTACAAAACCCCCACGTGGTTCTCGCTGATCTCCCTTGCTTACGGGGCAGAAGCAGTTATCCCCATCGAAGTCCAGTTAGCCTTTTATCGTGTGGCCATCCACACCGGCCTTACTGGCCCTGACGAAAATGAATACCAGAGAAGGCTAGAAGAGCTCGCCGATCTCGAAGGAAAGCAACTCGAAGCCTACAAACACCTATAGGTATACTAGGCTAGCATGGCCCGGGCCTTCGACAAGCTCGTCAGGCAGCGAGCTTTCAAGCAAGGTGACCTCGTCATGATCAAAGAAAAAGAGGTCATGGCAGGGCGCTCCAATGCAAAACTGCAGCCAAATTGGCGAGGTCCATACATCATCCAGAATGCCTATGAGGGTGGGGCCTACACGGTTGTTGATCATAAAGGACACAAACCGTTCCCGCCTCTCAACGGCAAACACATGAAGCTATACTATGGGCCAGAGCATGAGTTCGCGTGCCAGCCAGACTAAGGCGCACGTCCCAGCTTGATGTGACACGACCTATGGACTTAAGCAAGCAAGCACATTCGCAATCTAAATGGGCCAATTTGGGCCGCCGCTCTCTCGTCGCTCACCCAAGTCCGGGGTAACTTGGCAATGCCAAGGTGAGGTTGAGGGGTTGGACCCTTGCTGGTAGAGGGCCAGCAAGGCCAAGATTTGATTCCCAATGGATGTGGATGCCCAATTCAATGGGGCCGACAAAGTGTCAATGGCACCGGTTACTCTCTTCCCACGATGATCACTCAAGACAACGGGGCTTGAGGATCAAGCTCTCACTCTCACGGCCAGCGGAACTATGAACTAATATTGAAAGAATAAGCATGAATTAGAGCAAGGTTATAGAGCACTTACTCGACCGGTTTGAAGAAACCGGTCCCGGTCGGAGACGAGGGCGAGCGGGGAGGCGAGTGGATCCCCACACGCCACGTCGGGGTAGCTTGACCAGCCCAAACAAGTTACACCACTACACCTCTCGTAGGAGGGGGATATTGGGGTGGGGGTTAATGAGATTACAAACAATACTACCTCCACGCAGGGAGGGGCCTTCAGCCGGCCAAGCGGGGCGGGGAAATTAGACTAAAGAGGGATGACTAAGTAACGGCACCGAATCTGCTTGCTGTCTGCGAACAGGGATAGATAGTCGGTGTTGCTGCTGTAGAACCCGCTCAGAAATTTTTCTAGTGGCGAGACCGGTGGGAAAATCTTCGTAGCTGAGAAGGGAATGCCTCAGAATTTCTTTAATTTCTTCTGGAGTCGCTGCTGGCTGGGATGGAGGTTTGAACAGAGCTTCAGATTCTCAGACCGGCAGCTGCAGACTTCTAACAGCAGATTGCAGAGAATGCCCCGGTAGCTCCCGACCTCGGAATCAAGCGCCGTCAAAGTCGTTGGAATCGTGGACGAGTCTTCTTCGCATAAAAATTGACGGGGAAGCTAACCGATGTCGGAGAAGACTAGGGGATGCAGAACAATGGCGACTGGTCGGTGCAGACTGTGGGTAGCAGATCTGCGTAGCTGAGGGAGAAAAATGAGAACTCTGGATCACGAATTCCGAATGAAGTTTTGTTTCTTTATTCTGGAAGTAGACTGGGCGATGAAGAATTTTGAAGAAGAACTCATGGGCTGATTCCTACGGGGTTTGTGGTGGCAGAGCTTCTCATATGGCTCAGGTTCTCAGCCAAGGCAGAACTGTGCAGTTGTGGGAGAATGGACCTCCTGGACGGCTCGGAGATCGGAAGAAGATGAAACCACTTCTGTTGCGAAGGAGACTGGTAGACGCTTCCGAAGATGGCTCTTGGGTCTTCAAACTCGTCCGGAGGAAGTCGTGGTGGCCGCTGAAAGTTGCTGGTTCATCTGCAACCTCTGGACAGCAAACTGCAACTTCGAAGTAGCTTCCAATGACCAAGAAAGAAGAAGGGGAAGGGGGTAGATGAGTGTGGGAGTGACCCCTGGTTGTAAGGGGGTCTTGGAGGGGGTGTTCTAAGGTGTGGGAGGTGGAGAATAAGGTCTGAAAGAGGGTCTAACAGATGGTGGTAGTGGGGGCTGCGAATTTGGGAAGGTGGGTGAGAGGGAAAGGGTATTTGAAAATGGGTTTAAGGGTGAGGTTAATTTGTTTGTCTTGGGAATGGGGGGGGTTGTGTTGGGGAAGGGAATGGGTGCTTGGGGTAGTGGGAAGGGTGCTTGGGAAAGTGGGAGGGGTAGTTGGGGGTTGGATGGTGAGGAGAGGATTGGTGGAGGGGGTCTTGGGAAGGGATGGAGTATTGATGAGGGTTGTGGGGAATGGGAAGAGGCTTAAATGGGGTAGGTGGGGAGTGGAGGTGGTTGGGAAGGGAGGAGAGAGAAGAAAATTCGAATTTGGGTGTTAAGGAGAGAGAAAGTGGAGTGAAAAAGAGAGATTAAGAGAGGGAAGGGTGGGGAATCTCTCCCCTAGCGTTTCTCACCCAAAAAATGGAATCTCTCCACTATATAAGAAGTGTAAACTCTCAAAATGGCAAGTTTTTCATTCATTGATTCATTCATTAAGTTGAAATGGGGGGAATGTGGTCCTATATATAGGAAACCCACATTTCTACAAAAGTCCCTTACAAAAGACTCAATAACAAATAACCGAAGGGGTAGGGGGGGCTCAAGCCCGAAGAATTGGGCCCAATAGCACATTACACAATCTAATGAACTTCAAACTTAGGAAAATAAATGCAAGACCTAGGAACATGACTCAAATAAAAGGGAAAATACATCAAATGACTCAAATAAAATTACATAGGACTCAAAATTAAATGACTAAACCATGCCGGATGCAATCGAGGTGAGGAGACGAACGGTAAATGTGGGCATGGGAGGTGATGTCCCCATCACAGCTACTACCAATAAGGCCGATCCTCCCTCGAGAAGGATCTAACCGGCCAGTCCTCCCGGTCTTCAATTCCCAGTCAACCAGCCAGTTCAGCTCCTCGGAATAGCCGCCAGGCATCCACGGGAACCGGTCTTCTGCCCTCGTTCCCGTCACTATGGGAGCGCGGGCGCTTCTGCACCAACCCCAGTCTAGCCGTCAGGCTCCCAGGTAAGTCAAAAAAACAACAACAATAAAAAATGGGGTTAAAAATGGAGATGCTCCGATAGACCTAGTCATCATCACCACAATAGGGTGGTTGGGGGCAAAAAGGCCAATAACCCGGCTGAGGTGAAAACCCAAAAGGGAACCTCAGGCAAAATCAGGAAACCCCTCGATGTGAAAACCCGCAAGGGCGCGTCGGAGAAAGCTAAAGGGGGTCGGCTCTAGCGAAAACCCGAAAGGGCAGTAGAGTCGATAACGAGAAAATCTTCTTCTCCCTACCAGTCAGAAACGGCCTTCTGCCTATTCCTTGGCGGGCCGTTAGCTTCACCCAGAACCAGTCTCGAATACACTTGCACCGCTACGGCGTAAAACTTCTCAATCTCCAGTTAACCCTACATTACTCCTGCTCAGCTCGGTCAACCTTTGGCCCTCACCTCAATGTCACAGTTCAACCAGTCCCTGTGATAGTCAAGCTTCCAGTTACCATCCCAGTAAATTTATATCCTGACGCATTCCCAGATATTTATAAGTCTCCACCCCTACATCCCACATATCCGGCATGTTCAGAGCTGATGTGACATAACCTTGGACCTAATGCAAGCAAGCACAATCGCATTCAAAACGGGCCAAGTTGGGCCACCGCTCTATCGTCACTCACCCAAGCCCGAGGTGACTTGGCAATGCCAAGGGGAGGATGTGGGGTTGGGTCCTTGCTGGTAGAGGGCCAGCAAGGCCAAGAATGATTCCCAATGGGTATGGGTACCCAAATCAAGGGGGCCGACAAAGTGCCAACGGCAACGGTTGCACTCTTCCCACGGTGATCACTCAAGACAACGGGGCTTGAGGATCGGGCTCTCACTCGCATAACCAGCGGAATTAAGAACTAATATTGAAAGACAAGCACTAAGTGGAGTGAAGGTTTGAGCACTTACTCGACCGGTTTGAAGAAACCGGTCCCGGTCGGAGACGAGGGCGAGCGGGGAGGCGAGTGGATCCCCACACGCCGCGGCGGTGTCGCTTGACCTGCCCAAACAAAGTACACCACTACACCTCTCGCAGGAGGGGGAAATTGGGGTGGGGGTTAATGATATTACATCAATACTACCTCCACGCAGGGAGGGGCCTTCAGCTGGCCAAGCGGGGTGGGGAAACCAAAGTAAAGAACGAGGAACAAGGGTGGACGCCGAATCTGCCTGCTGTCTGTGAACCAGGATAGAGGGTCGGTGTTGCTGTTGTAGATCTTGCTCAGGAATTTTTCTGATGGCGACACTAGTGGAGAAATCTTTGTAACAGGAAGGGGAATGCCTCAGAATTTTTGTAATTTCTTTTGGAGTCGCTGCAGGTCAGGGCAGAAGCTTGAACAGGGCCTCTGTTTCTCGGACTAGTAGGGGCAGGTCACCAACAGTAGGATGCAGAGGCTCTCCTGGCCGCTCCCGAACTCCAAATTTGATGTCGTCAGTGCCGTTAGAATCGTGGGTGAGTCCTCTTTGCAGCAAAAGAAACGGGGATGCCGGAAGAGAACGGAGACGATCTGTGGAGCCAGAAGAGTGAGGAGGTGTCAATGCAGACTGGGGAAGGCAGAGCCGCGCGACCGTGGAAGAAAATTGGTAACTTCTGTTCCCGGATGCTGAATGAGCTTCCGCTTCTTGATTCTGAAAGTAGACAGGCCGATGAAGAACTTTGAAGAAGGACTTGAGGACTGATTCCTTCAGAGCTGGTCGTGGCAGAGCTTCTAAGCCGGCTCAGGTCCTCAACCAAGGCAGAACCGCGCAGCTGTGGGAGAATGGACCTCCTGGACGACTCGGAGATCGGAAGAAGGCAAAACCACTTCGGTTACGAAGGAGACTGGCAGACGCTTTCGCCGATGGCTCTTGGGTATTCAGACTCATCCGGAGGAGGTCGTGGTGGCCGTTGCAAGTTTCTGGTCTGCTGTAGATCTTCAGTTGAGAGCTGTAGGTTGATGATGATGGGGGGGAATGGGGTATATGGGAGGGGAAATGGGGGTGGATGAGTCTGGGGAAAGCCCGGGCTATGAGGGGCTCTAGGAGGGGGTGTTCTAAGGTGGGGGAAGGGAAGAATGGGGTCTGAAAGGGGGTCTAACAGGTGGTGGGAGGAGGAGCTACGAATTTGGGAAGGTGGGTGAGAGGAGAAGGTGAGGGGGGGCACAAGTGAGTGGAGGGAAGGGTGGATTTCAAATTTGAAATGGCATTGGAAGTTGTGGGGTTGTGTGGGGAAGGGGTTGATTGTGTTGGAATGGGGAAAGTGGTGTTGGAATGGTGAGGGATCTCCTTGGGACTAGGGGGGTGGAGTAATGGAGGCCATGGGGAAGTGGAGGGCTTTAATGATGGTAGGTGGGGGTTGAGGTGGTTGGGAAGGGAGGAGAGAGAAGAAAATTCGAAATTGGGTGATGAGGAGAGAGAAAATGGAGTGAAAAAGAGGGATTAAGAGTGGGAAGGGTGGGGAATCTCTCCCCTAGGGTTTCTCACCCAAAAAATGTTGGAATCACTCCACTAAACTAAGCTTTGGACTCTCAAATGGTATTTTTTTCATTGATTGATTCATTAAGTTGAAATGGGGGAAATGTGGTCCTATATATAGGAAACCCACATTTCTACAAAAGTCCCTTACAAAAGACTCAATAATAAATAACCGAAGGGGTAGGGGGGGCTCATGGGCCAAGCCCGAAGAATTGGGCCCAATAGCACATTACACAATCTAATGACACTCAAACTTAGGAAAATAAATGTAAGACCTAGGAACATGACTCAAATAAAAGGGAAAATACATCAAATGACTCAAATAAAATTACATAGGACTCAAAATTAAATGACTAAACCATGCCGGATGCAACCGGGGTGAGGAGACGAACGGTAAACGTGGGCATGGGAGGTGATGTCCCCATCATACTCCCGGGGTGCGGAGAACTCGACTCTATCGAGTAAGTGTCCTTCCCTCCTTGGAGGGTGTAGAAGTGATACCGCCCTCAAGTCTCCCGAACGAGACCGATCCATCCACCTGCCGAGATAGCGCTCATATACCTTGCTCCGAGTGGTAGTGACTTGTTCATCCAATATTTGTTCAATTTGTTCACGCTGGGCTCTCTTGGCTGGTGGTTTATCATCATGGGTGGGTGCTCTCTCAAGGGAAGAAGTAGGCTCAATCTCCTCACTAGGTACCACCGTGGGTCCCTTATATGGCACTAGGTCGGCAACATTGAATGTGGGACTTATTCCATACTCCTCATGGAGATCTAACTCGTTGGCATTTACACCTATGCGCGTCAAGACCTGGAAGGGACCAGCCCCACGTGGCCTCAGTTTAGAGTTGGCTCCCGGGGAGAGCCTCTCCATCCTTACCATCACAAGGTCACCCACTTGGAATTCTTGGTCATGCCGATGAGAGTCGGCCAGCCTTTTATAAGCCTCATTCTTTTTGCTGATGTGCTTGCAAAGGTTTTCATGCAATTTTGTGAATGCTATCCTTTTAGTGGTTATGGGTGGACCTGGACAACCATAGATGGACCTATCCTCCCATGATGGCAGATGGACCATGATGAACCTTGGTGGGCCGGTGCAACCATTTGTGGACTTATCATGCAATGTTGTCATGTAGACTTTGGTGGGCCTAGGTGGGCCGGGGCAACCGTAGGTGAACCTATCATGTAAAGTGGTGATGAATGTGGGGGGGCCCGGACATCCGTAGATGTTTTTGACATGCTTAAGATCCATGATGAATGAAGGAGGACCATGACATCCGAATGTGGCCCACTCATACTTTCTACTTGACATGTGAGTGATATGAATGAATGGACCCAACATAGTGTTCATGCCAAGGGGTGTGGAAAGCCTAGACACATGCATGCTTTTCCCAAAAGTGACTTCCATGTGTATAGGTGTGGGACAACCTTTGAACTCCCATTGGAAAGGATCGAATGGATCTAAGAAGGTGGTCATCATGGGGTGGGGCACCACCTTATTCCCTAGGGATATATGGTCCAAGGTTATGGCTCCCAAGGTGCAGCCCGGGTCATGGATGAGGTGGGTTTGGCCCAATATGGTGAGTGAGGGTAGGACAGGGTGGGTGGTTGGTAAGATGGTTGGGTCATATGAGTCCCTTGACTCCCATTGGAAGGGATCATATGGATTGTAAAATAGGTCACTTAGGGGGAGGAACTCCATGTCCTCAAGATCCTTAAAAGGTGTTAAGTCATCCTTCCCTATGATAGTTGGTCCAATGTTCTTGACAAGTGGGTCGGCCATGAGTGGAGGGCTTGGCTTTCTACCCGAGATAAGAAGCTCTAAATCGAGGAGAAGGTTGGGCTCATCCGGTGTAGGGAGGAATAGAAGGAGGTCGCTAGTGTAGCAACCATTGGTGCAAACCGAGGTGATAGACCCTATGCATAGGTGTAGGAGGCTAAGGCTCCTAGGTTGTTCGGCCATAGTGGTCAACATGCTAGTGAACTCAATTTGCCATGCTAAGCCCCTAAGAAAATCTTCTAAGGTCTCCACTTGATAGGATGCTTGGATTGTGGTGTGATAGGAGAAGAGGGGCACTAGGGGAAAATTTTGTTCTATGGGAGGGCAAACATGGGTCGAGGTCTCTCTAATTAGGCTCTCCCTTAGCCACCTAACAAGGGACTCTTCTAAGATGAATTCAGCCTTATCTAGAGGGGGTGGTGTAGGGTGAAGATCCTTGTGCGAGGCTTCCTCTTCAATTGGGACATGGGAGCTCTCTATGGAGGGGATAGGTTCCCGAGGGATATTTGTCTTCATGTGGCAAAGCGGGTGGACTACTTCTTCCAAAGCTAATGGAGTGGGAAGGTTCTTTGATGGTGGGGTGATGATGGCCGGAGTATGGTGCACCCGGGGTGGTGAACAAGGGTGGGATTCCCGCGGGTGGGAGAATAAAAGGTTGTTGAATTTAAAGGTTCCCGAAAGGTGTGGCGGATGCACTAGGCAAGTCCGACGTGTTGGGTCGATGTCGGCATTCCTTTCATCTAACCATTTCTTACCTAGGATTATACATGGACCCGCCAATGTTTCCTTTTGACACCAAGCCCCATCCAAATACTTAGTCTTCCCGAACCATTTATGGAATTCAACGAAGACTAGGTCTCCGTTGTGCACAATTTGTCCAGTCATAGAGAGGGTGGCTACAATTTCGGGGGATACCCAATTATCTTCTTCCATGTCGATGAAGTCAATTTCTGTGGGGCTCCCATTAGGTAGGTATGCTTGGGATATGATGGGAATTGGAGTCTTTTGGTCGGTAGACTCAATGACAATGGGAGGTGGATAATGCATAGAACGATCCGATGAGAACTCTAATGCAAGCGTGCCCATGGACTTGACTTGTGAGAACAAATCAAAGACTTGCTCTGATACCACTTGATGTGACACAACCTTGGACCTAATGCAAGCAAGCACAATCGCATTCAAAACGGGCCAAGTTGGGCCACCGCTCTATCGTCACTCACCCAAGCCCGGGGTGACTTGGCAATGCCAAGGGGAGGATGTGGGGTTGGGCCCTTGCTGGTAGAGGGCCAGCAAGGCCAAGAATGATTCCCAATGGGTATGGGTACCCAAATCAAGGGGGCCGATAAAGTGCCAACGGCAACGGTTGCACTCTTCCCACGGTGATCACTCAAGACAACGGGGCTTGAGGATCGGGCTCTCACTCGCATAACCAGCGGAATTAAGAACTAATATTGAAAGACAAGCACTAAGTGGAGTGAAGGTTTGAGCACTTACTCGACCGGTTTGAAGAAACCGGTCCCGGTCGGAGACGAGGGCGAGCGGGGAGGCGAGTGGATCCCCACACGCCGCGGCGGTGTCGCTTGACCTGCCCAAACAAAATACACCACTACACCTCTCGCAGGAGGGGGAACTTGGGGTGGGGGTTAATGATATTACATCAATACTACCTCCACGCAGGGAGGGGCCTTCAGCTGGCCAAGCGGGGTGGGGAAACCAAAGCAAAGAACGAGGAACAAGGGTGGACGCCGAATCTACCTGCTGTCTGCGAACCAGGATAGAGGGTCGATGTTGCTGTTGTAGATCTTGCTCAGGAATTTTTCTGATGGCGACACCAGCGGAGAAATCTTCATAACAGGAAGGGGAATGCCTCAGAATTTTTGTAATTTCTTCTGGAGTCGCTGCAGGTCAGGGCAGAAGCTTGAACATGGCCTCTGTTTTTCGGACTAGCAGGGGTAGGTCACCAACAGTAGGATGCAGAGGCTCTCCTGGCCGTTCCCGAACTCCAAATTTGATGCCGTCAGTGCCGTTAGAACCGTGGGTGAGTCCTCTTTGCAGAAAAAGAAACGGGGATGCCAGAAGAGAACGGAGACGATCTTTGGAGCCAGAAGAGTGAGGAGGTGTCGATGCAGACTGGGGAAGGTAGAGCCGCGCGAGCGTGGAAGAAAATTGGTAACTTCTGTTCCCGGATGCTGAATGAGCTTCCGCTTCTTGATTCTGAAAGTAGACAGGCCGATGAAGAACTTTTAAGAAGGACTTGAGGACTGATTCCTTCGGGGATGGTCGTGGCAGAGCTTCTAAGACGGCTCAGGTCCTCAGCCGAGGCAGAACCGCGCAGCTGTGGGAGAATGGACCTCCTGCACAACTCGGAGATCGGAAGAAGACGAAACCACTTCGGTTGCGAAGGCGACTGGCAGACGCTTCCGACGATGGCTCTTGGGTATTCAGACTCATCCGGAGGAGATCGTGGTGGCCGTTGCAATTTGCTGGTCTGCTGTAGATCTTCAGTTTAGAGCTGTAGGTTGATGATGATGGGGGGGAATGGGGTATATAGGAGGGGAAATGGGGGTGGATGAGTGTGGGGAAAGCCCGGGCTATGAGGGGGTCTAGGAGGGGGTGTTCTAAGGTGGGGGAAGGGAAGAATGGGGTCTGGAAGGGGTCTAACAGGTGGTGGGAGGAGGAGCTATGAATTTGGGAAGGTGGGTGAGAGGAGAAGGTGAGGGGGGGCACAAGTGAGTGGAGGGAAGGGTGGATTTCAAATTTGAAATGGCATTGGAAGTTGTGGGGTTGTGTGGGGAAGGGGTTGATTGTGTTGGAATGGGGAAAGTGGTGTTGGAATGGTGAGGGATCTCCTTGGGACTAGGGGGGTGGAGTAATGGAGGCCATGGGGAAGTGGAGGGCTTTAATGATGGTAGGTGGGGGTTGAGGTGGTTGGGAAGGGAGGAGAGAGAAGAAAATTCGAAATTGGGTGATGAGGAGAGAGAAAGTGGAGTGAAAAAGAGGGATTAAGAGTGGGAAGGGTGGGGAATCTCTCCCCTAGGGTTTCTCACCCAAAAAATGTTGGAATCACTCCACTAAACTAAGCTTTGGACTCTCAAATGGCATTTTTTTCATTGATTGATTCATTAAGTTGAAATCGGGGGAATGTGGTCCTATATATAGGAAACCCACATTTCTACAAAAGTCCCTTACAAAAGACTCAATAACAAATAACCGAAGGGGTAGGGGGGGCTCATGGGCCAAGCCCGAAGAATTGGGCCCAATAGCACATTACACAATCTAATGACACTCAAACTTAAGAAAATAAATGCAAGACCTAGAAACATGACTCAAATAAAAGGGAAAATACATCAAATGACTCAAATAAAATTACATAGGACTCAAAATTAAATGACTAAACCATGTCGGATGCAACCGGGGTGAGTAGACGAACGGTAAACGTGGGCATGGGAGGTGATGTCCCCATCGAAGTCCAGTTAGCCTTTTATCGTGTGGCCATCCACACCGGCCTTGCTGGCCCTGACGAAAATGAATAACAGAGAAGGCTAGAAGAGCTCGCCGATCTCGAAGGAAAGCGACTCGAAGCCTACAAACACCTGTAGGTATACTAGGCTCGCATGGCCCGGGCCTTCGACAAGCTCGTCAGGCAGCGAGCTTTCAAGCAAGGTGACCTCATCATGATCAAAGAAAAAGAGGTCATGGCAGGGCGCTCCAATGCAAAACTACAGCCAAATTGGCGAGGTCCATACATCATCCAGAATGCCTATGAGGGTGGGGCCTACACGGTTGTTGATCACAAAGGACACAAACCGTTCCCGCCTCTCAACAGCAAACACATGAAGCTATACTATGGGCCAGAGCATGAGTTCGTGTGCCAGCCAGACTAAGGTGCACGTCCCAACTACTACCAATAAGGCCGATCCTCCCTCGAGAAGGATCTAACCGGCCAGTCCTCCCGGTCTTCAATTCCCAGTCAACCAGCCAGTTCAGCTCCTCGGAATAGCCGCCAGGCATCCACGGGAACCGGTCTTCTGCCCTCGTTCCCGTCACTATGGGAGCGCGGGCGCTTCTGCACCAACCCCAGTCTAGCCGTCAGGCTCCCAGGTAAGTCAAAAAAACAACAACAACAAAAAATGGGGTTAAAAATGGAGATGCTCCGACAGACCTAGTCATCATCACCACAATAGGGTGGCTGGGGGCAAAAAGGCCAATAACCCGGCTGAGGTGAAAACCCGAAAGGGAACCTCAGGAAAAATCAGGAAACCCCTCGATGTGAAAACCCGCAAGGGCGCGTCGGAGAAAGCTAAAGGGGGTCGGGTCTAGCGAAAACCCGAAAGGGCGGTAGAGTCGATAACGAGAAAATCTTCTTCTCCCTACCAGTCAGAAACAGCCTTCTGCCTATTCCTTGGCGGGCCATTAGCTTCACCAAGAACCAGTCTCGAATACACTTGCACCGCTACGGCGTAAAACTTCTCAATCTCCAGTTAACCCTACATTACTCCTGCTCAGCTCGGTCAACCTTTGGCCCTCACCTCAATGTCACAGTTCAACTAGTCCCTGTGATAGTCAAGCTTCCAGTTACCATCCCAGTAAATTTATATCCTGACGCATTCCCAGATATTTATAAGTCTCCACCCCTACATCCCACATATCCGGCATGTCCAGAGCCCTCCAGTTCAGTATAATCCCAGTTCCCCTGTAACCCCTGACCCACCAACTATAATCCTAGTCATACCTTCCCATGGCAAAGTGGCCCTTCGCCACCATGGCTTAAAGATTTCTAAAAACCCTTATGAATGGTCGAACAATATTCAGCTATCCTCACCTTCCAGTCTCAGGTCACGTCCCCTGACAGCAACATGCTATGGACGACAGTCTCAATATATATATATATATATATATATATATATGGGGTTAAAAATAGAGATACCCCGGCGGCCTCAGTCAACTCCCTCTACGAGATGACAGGGGGTAAAACTTACCACCAACCTAGCTGAGGTGAAAACCTGAAAGGGCGCCTCAGGCAAAATCGGGTAACCCCTCGGTGTGCAAACCCGTAAGGGCGCGCTGAAAAAAGCTAAAGGGGGCCAGCTCTGATGAAAACCCGCAAGGGCGGTAGAGCTGGTAAAGAGAAAAAAAAAACTCTCTCTCTCTCCCCACTCTGCACTTACAAAGCCATCGGCGATGACACGTCCCGATGGCGAGTTCAACATACTCCACAACAATGGTGACCACTACACCCCCGAGGGTTGGTCATCACCAGCCTCCAGCTTCCAGTTTCGGCTACAACGCCTTCAAAGGCCAGCCGCCAGTCTCCAGCTTCCAGTTTCGGCTACAACACCTTCACAGGCCAGCCACCAGTCTCCAGCTTCCAGTTTCGGCTACAACACCTTCACAGGCCAGCCGCCAGTCTCCAGCTTCTAGTTTCGGCTACAATGCCTCCACAGGCCAATCGCCAGTCCCCAGCTTCCAGTTTTGGCTACAACGCCTCCACAGGCCAGCCGCCAGTCTCCAGCTTCCAGTTTCGGCTACAACACCTTCACAGGCCAGCCGCCAGTCTCCGGCTTCCAGTTTCAGCTACAACACCTTCACAGGCCAGCCACTAGTCTCCAGCTTCCAGTTTCGGCTACAACGCCTTCACAGGTGCCTTCACAGGCCAACCCCCAGTCTCCAGCTTCCAGTTTCGGCTACAACGCCTTCACAGGCCAGCCGCCAGTTTCCAGCTTCCAGTTTCGGCTGCAATGCCTTCACAGGCCAGCCGCCAGTTTCCAGCTTCCAGTTTCGGCTACAACGCCTTCACGGGCTAGCCGCCCTACTTCCAGTCCCAGCCTCGGCTACAATGCCTTCGCAGGCCTAGTCGCCAGTTTCAACTCCAGCTTCAGCTACGACACCTTCGCGGGCTAGCCGCCAGCTCCCGGTTCCAGTTTTGGCTATAATGCCTTCCTAGGCTAGCCATCTGACTCAGTTCCAGTTCCCAACCATTGCACCTTCCTAGGTCACCCAGCTGGCTTCAGCTCAAGCCCCTCTTCTCAGTCATAGTCCCAGCTTCAATTTCCAGTCCCTCTCCCAGTTCCGATCTTGGTTGCCATGTCCGCCTAGGCCATCCAGCTAGCTCAATCTTAGTTTCCCAGACACATACGAATCCCGTTCTTTGGCCAACGACACAATGTTAGCCGACATTCCACCATCCAGTTCAGGGTCAATATACACCCTCCAGAATCACCTCTACAACCCTAAACCACGTAAGTTGCCCCGTTCTGATGGGCCTACGTTGGTTCTCCGGTATGCGGGCTTTCATTCCCCTGGAGGATTGGCCCCAACATATCGCCTTTCTTTCCTCTACTGCCCAGCACTCAACCACCAGCTTCTAACACCGAGTTCCTTAAAATCGGTCCCTGTTATCACTCATGACAATGCGTCGTAGGACAAGCAAGCACGACTAACAATAAGTGGTCGTCAGTTCACACGCATCATTCCATTCCATCAAAGAGGGGAGGGAACAACCCAGTAAACAAAGGAGCTGGAATTTGTCATTAATACTCTGTAAAAGGAGCCCAAGACATGCCCTTAGGGTAACAAAATTCATACACTCCAGACAAAAAAAATAGGGGGGGAGATACAATCAGGGCTCCGCCTCAGCCCCCTCCAGCGCCGCAAGACGAATGTCCGCTGCTGCAAGCTCCGCCTCCAAGGTGGACAAGAGCTGGGCACTAGCTCCGGATGTAGCCTCAGCCGCCTGCCACTCGGCTCGGACGTGCTCAGCAACTACCTGCCGCTCCTCCCAGGCCTTCCTGAAGGCCTCGGCCTGGCTCTCCACCTCCCTCAGCTGTGCGGCTCGCTCCTGAGATGCTGACGCGGTCGCTTCAGCGTGACTCCTCTACTCGGCTATGGCTGACACAAGCCGAGCCCGCTGCTCCTGCGCCTCTCGGATCACCGCTAGCCTCCGAGCCCTCTGCACCTGAGCCTCGCAGAGTCGCAGGTATTCGGCCCAGATCCCAGCCAACCTGGACATCCAAAGTTCACATGGGAATCCGAGTGCGTGATTGCCCTGGGTGTACTCCCGCAGTCGCTGTCTCAGGTCCTCTGGAGAAGGGAGGGGCTCGCTCTGTGAGTAGCCTCGCACCCGCTGGAGCAGGGTGGCACCTGCACTCGCCTCCAGCAACGGCTCTGGCAGAGAGGCGAATGGAGACTACTCGACCCCTAAATCTAGGGAGAGGTCTCCGGACTCTGCCACCACTCCAGTGGAACCTGCATAGTTCCAACAAACACCAAAGGAAGTAAGTGACACATAAAAGACTTCCTTCGAAAAACAAGGTGAAAAACCTGACAAAAAGAAGGAGACAAGTCTTGATTCTTTACCTGGAGCAAGTCCAGCCGTTTCTGTGACATCATCTGTCGGGGTCGGGAAGGCAGCTGCACCTCCGCCTCCACAGCATCACCTACTGGGGTTGGAGAGGGCAATGGTTCCTCCACCATCGGGTCATCTCCAGCAAGCACGGGTGGGACAGGAGGCTCCTCCTGCCCGCCCTCATCAGGAGTCAACGCATGCTCATCCCCGAGATCCGATGCTGCAAGTAACTCAAGAATGTCAGCACTCTGCCTTATAAAGCATACAAGCACTAAATAAAGGTGGAGAGGACCACTGCATACCTCCAGAAGTGGTCCTCGTCAGAACCTCCCTACCAGCGGAGGCCCCGGAGGATGAAAAGCTCAAGCTCGAGCTCTCCTCTGTCTCAATCTCCGAACCGTCGTCATCTGAAGAGCTCAACGAGGTCTCCGATGAACTCCCAGAGGTGGCCGAGCCTGAAACTCCTGCAAGCCAACGGAGCCAACAAGGTCATCACTAGACCCAGCTCCATGCAAGAGTGGTTCTCCAGCTAAGAGTTGCAAACAGAAAACTCACCGGCCGGAGCACTCCCCTCCGAAACCTTTTCAATGTCGATGATCTCATCGTTGCCCTCAGCAGGGGCCACTTCTGTGGACCCCTCCTCCACCATCTCGGCCCCGTTGTGGGGTAGCTCACCTTCTTCTATAGGCGAAGGTGCACCTGTAAACAATACCGACAGGACCTCAGCACTAGAAGATAGTCAACATAAGAAGGCTTAACTAAAATGGTTAAGTCCCCAGTTACGCACCTGAGGGTCCCATGCTCGAAGACCCAACCAGCCCCACAGTGCAGGCCGACACCACAGCTGGCAGGGAAGCTCGCTCCACCCCTGCCAACAGCTGCGGCAACAAGCTAGACACTTCCTCGATCGTGGGCGGCATGGAAGCGCTCCTCCCCTCAGGCTCCCCCTCAAAGGAGGGAAGAGACACCGAAGGGCCTGTACGGACCAGCTCCTGAATCATCCCCAGAGTGGCGGCTGGATCCTCACCTGGCAATGACATCATAAAGTCAATCAGTATTGGCATCCCCGTAACTCTATAATTGAAGGGCAATACTTTCCATAACAGTTCGATACTTACCCAAGCCATCCTGGGTCACAGCGGGCTCTTGCCCGTCAACGGATGGGGGCACCTCGCCTCGCATCTCTGAAGAAGCTGAGGTCTCTGATGCCCCGGCCATCTCTGCATGACACCAGCAACTATGTCAACTCCTAGAATCAAATACAACCATAAACACAACCTGCTCGGTTCCAGAATTATTTAACTGGCTGGGCGTCCTTTAAAGCCTTCCATGGATCAAAGTCGGGGAAGGTCTCAACATTGGGGGCGGTCTCGTCCATCATACGAAGGAGCCCCTCCATATCTATCTCATGATCGACCCCGTCGTCAGGAAGTGGGTCGACCTCCTGAGGTGGCGAGAAGGCCACATTAGCCCCGGCCTCCAGTGGCACTGCGAAAAGCAAATCCAATTGCACAAGGTTAGCCAATCGTCAAGGCTGAATCAATATAAATAAAGTAGGCGAATATGTCACTTACTCAGAGCCGGCTCCACCTCGATATGCTCCATGGCAGCGGGTCCCCGAGAGGACTCACCAACCTCCCTAACTCCGGTCTCCACCCGGGGGCGCTTCCTCCGGGGCTGAAGGGCCCCGTCACCATCCCCAGAATATGTCCTTGTGGAGAGGGGATCCCTATCCACCGCAGAACCTACCAAACACAGCCACAAAAGATCTCTCAGCCATAGGTCCTAGAAAACAACAAAGTAGGGCTAGCAGGCTAATAAAGAGGTCTTACCTGAAGTCACGAAGGGGGTCAGTGGCAGAGGAACTAGCTGCTCTGGCTTCATACCCACAACCCGTGCGGCCTTTACGATCGCCTCCTTCACGTCCCTCATGGTGTAGGCACACTCAACAAGGGACACAAACTCTATGGGTCCAGCTGACCCTATGGCATGGGCGATATGACGCCTCCACTCGTCAGCCATCGTATCTGCAAAGCTGCCCCCAGGAAGCACTCGGTCCAGCGAACCCCGCTGCTCAAACCCGCAGTCCGCCAAAAACTGGGTCCACCAAGTCCTTGACGTCTCAGGTCGAGGTGCTCTGACTCTGGTACCTCCAGGCGCCGCCCGCGCCTGCTTGAGGGGATTCAGTGCCCCGTTGTCGCTCCGCCCCCTCGACAAAGAGCCTCGGCTCCCCCGGGGAGCCTGCTGCGCTAGCCTCTCTACCTCCCGGCGGATCCGAGAAAAGTGAGTCCGCAGATACCCGTCATCCAGTGCGATGAGAGGCAGGTCCTCCCTCAAGAGACGGGTCTCCTCGACTTTCCGGATCACCGAGGCCTTCTGTCGGTATTGGTGACTATGATCGAACCACCATCTGGCGTAGTGGATGTCGAACCGTCCCCTACGTCCCGGCACAGGCGTCGGCAGTTGCTCCGGCTCTCGACGACAGTAGAAGTCCCACCACGTCGCAGCTAGCAAATGTGTGTCCCGACCTTTGTACTGACGACCCGCCAAAGGGAACTCCTGGTTCGGCAGGATCCCCTGGTCGTACCTAAAGTTTCGAGCTAACCTGTGCGGGTCGTACGGCTCTAAGAAACTCGTCACGGACCGGTGTAAAGGCAGCACCACTGGCCGGGTGCTCATCACCCACTCTGTGTATAATGATGCATCCGGCTCTGGCTGGTAGGGTAGGGCGCATGCCGCCCCACCATTCAAAGGCACCATGATCAGGTGGGAGTCCCTGGTAGCGCCGTCAAAAGGAACACCCTCCTCGCCCCTGCTGGGCAAGTAACACAAGACCCTCCTGGCTTCCTCCAACTGCATCACTGCGTCCCCATCAGGTTGTCCTGTGAAGCTAAACAACAATGGTGCCGCCTGGTTCGTCATAGACCCGTGAGACACCAACCCTGGGAACAGCAACCTAGCCCATGCGCTGAGGTAGTGAGTCATCAAAAGCAGGCTCTGCTCACGTGGCGCTGAGTGCGCCGCCAGTACTCCCAGTCCTTGGTAAACATTGGCCAAAGCCGCTGGGGCTAAGGCCAGCCTTCGTCCCTCTGCCAATTGGCACGCAGGCTACAACAACTCTACTCGCAGCTGGCCGTCCTCTCCATGGGGGACCACAAACGTCGCCAGCCAGTACGTCAAGTACGCGGCCAAGTGGGTCACGTCCGACAGTCTATGGGGGTTCCATCCCTCCTGTGGTCCATAGATATACCTGCTATATGTCCGGAAACGCTGCTCCACCTCTGTGTACTCCTCCCAGGGGGTCTGGTCCCTCGCGAACTCCTGGTGAAAGTAAAAGGGGCCGTCATAAAAGTGGCGAATCCACGCATTCAGTGGCACCCTGGGAGTTTGCGCTACTCTCTCTTTCCCAGCTAGGGCTAGATCCCTCTAGGTCTTCAGTAGATATCGGTAGCTGTAAGAAACCGGTATCATCCATGCCCGTCAGTGTGGCTACGATGGAGGTCACCCAACACTATCTCCTCGTACCCCTCTCTGCTGATCGGCAACCCAGAGATCCTCCACAGAGACAAAAAGTCTAATGAGGTCTCTCCCTCAGCCGTTGCCACGGTGTTCCACCTGCGGTTGAAATGCTCTGTCAACGCCTGTAAAAGTCCTGTGTAGCAAGGATACCCATACAGAGTCGCAGTCACAACATATCTAATGTCAGCTCGGTCTAGCAGCACCCGGTAGTGGTGTACTATGCCCATCAACCACTCAGTAGCTCCCTGGCGGTATCTGTGTGACGGAATCACCGCCCAGCGGCCATACCAGCTAATGCCGGTCTGTCGCAGAATCCTGGACAAAAGGCTGTGGTCGTCATAGCCTTCTCCGGCATACTCCAACCCTGATGGCTCCAGTACCAATCCCGGACTACCCTCTGTCTCCGCTCGGTGGTGTCCATGCAAATCCCAGGAGGCGGGACCCATCACTCCAGCACGAACTATGAACTGGTCTGCTCTACTGAAGAAGCCCAGGCACTCAGCACTGGAAAACTGACTCTGCCTCCAGTAATCCACAGAGAAACTCGGGAAGCCGTAAAGGACAATCCCGTGCAAGCTATCTCGGCCCACCAAGATCGCCCGCTCCAGTCGACGACGGGCTCCAGCAACCTGTGAGTCACTCTCCTCTATGTCTGGCGGGACAAAGTGCCTGAGAAACTCAAACAAGTGACAGTCCAAAGGGAACTCCACTGTATAGCCACCGCTGCGATCATAAGTATAAATTCCGCCCGCCTCTGACGTGTGGTTCAGCTCCACAACCCCAACCCCGTTGCCGCGCTCGCCGACGGGGCCCTCTGCCACAACGGTCTGCCCACCATCAAGCTGCTCCACGTTGGTCGCGGTGATAACTAGCGGGCCCAAAGGGGGCATGGGCCGCTCGATCCTCCTCACACAGTGGTCCTCCTCCCGGACCACACGCCTCGGGACCCTCTCATCCCTACCAAATTGGGCCATAGCTGCAAGACATAGCACAAAAATGGTCAGTATGCTAGAAAATCAACACATACAATACAGAAAATCACAAATATATGAAGCGTCCAAATGCAACTACAACAACTCAAAAGGAGAGGTTCACGGGCTGTACGCCCTCGTCTCCGCCTCCGACGCACGACCCGTGGGGGGCATTTGTTGTACCCGGACTATTTCCCCAGCAAAATACCCAGAAATAAGGGTTCGGGAATTTCCTCGAACACCTTCAAGGCATGGGCTACCCAGCCCCTCTGAGAACCCAGTGGGCCCGACCAACGGCCCTAACATGTTAGCCGAGGTGCACGGCGGCACTAGCAATCAATTGGGATCACTCCCGATTCATAAGTCGCAAATTTTCTCCGCGCTCTACACGGCCACCCGGGCCACCCCGGGGACACTCCAACTACAAGCCATGTCACATGGCACTCAGTGAAAAGGTTCGGGTCCTACCCCGGAATGCCTTCCCTCAACCCTCCAAGGTCAAAGGGAGATCTAAATAGGTCAACCACCGGCTCAGGAGGCCCGTAGCACGCTTGTACGGCTCACACACGCGTGTTCGGCATTCTGCCGAACACCTTGTGGGCGCACGTGTTTCAACCCTTCTACACCAACCCATGGGCCACCCCATGGTCCCAGTACACCAATTGGGTCCTACAACGACCCCCCAGCAAGTCGGGGCCACCCCCGACCCTCAGACACATGGCAACAAGTCACTGAACTTAGCTCTCGGGCTAACCCGAGGCTACTCTGCCAACCCGCCGTACAACGTGGCACGTAGTACGAGGTAAGACCCATGGGCCCAAGGTGCCTCCTCTCAGCCCCTACGAACTTTTACCCTTGGCCCTTGGCCCTTGGCCAAATCCAAGGCCCGTCGGCCACCTACACGGCTCGTTCGGCAACCCAGGGTGTGTCGGGCATTCGCCCGAACACTTTGCGAGTGGCCATTACAACTCGAAGAACAATGGCTCTCATGGGCCATTTCAATATCCCGGGACCCTATATCCTTCAAAGGATATCCCTAGGCGACGAAGGAAGACCCCCGGGGACCATCCCTCGGGGTTGCGACTCGCCCGGGGCCAGTTCGCCCCAGGGCATGGCCGCTCCCCCGGAGAGGGCGAACTCCCCTGGGGCCGTGCCCTCCCCTCAGCTTGGAGGCCCGAAGACACTCCCCAGTCCCAGTTCATGGAAATTCCTAACTTCACGGTCTGAGGTTTGTGCAAGGTTCGTTCATCGTACCCGTACGTGGAAGAACTCGCGAAGATAGAGTCCCGGGATTACGTTGAGTCACACACGTCAATCCCTCAATCCTCGCGTGCAAGCAGCCAGTCCACCAGTGTATCCTCCCAGTATCCTTTATCCTCTTTCTTATTAACCAATTTAGGAAGAAAATAACCAAAAACCGGGTTTTATAGGGGTGGGACCACTCCCCCTCTCTCTCTTCTACCTGGTCCGCCCAAATCCCCCTTGGGGAGGGGTTTAGGCGGACTAGCTTGGGCCTCCAAGCTGGTCCGCCTAAACCCCCAAAGGGGGGGGGGTTTAGGCGGACCAGCTTGGCCCCCAAGCTGGTCCGCCTAAACCCTTGAATAATAAAAAAAGATTTTTAAAATTGAAAAAAGGGGACCACTTTGGTCCGCCTAAACCCCCCCTTGGGAGGGGTTTAGGCGGACCAACTTGGACCCCCAGGCTGGTCCGCCTAAACCCCCTGGGGGAGGGGGTTTAGGGGGACCAACTTGGACCCCCAAGCTGGTCCGCCTAAACCTCTCCAAAAATCAAAAAAAAAAATTTCCTCTTCGAAGAGGGGTTTAGGCGGACCACACCAGCCCAGCCCATGGGGCTGGTCCGCCTAAACCCCCCCTGGAGGAGGGGTTTAGGTGGACCAGACCAGACCCTTGGGCTGGTCCGCCTAAACCCCATCCCTTCCACTCCGACACACACACACAAAATGCACAAATAAAATACAAATAAAATACAAATAAAAACACTATTGGGGGTTTACCCGGACCAAGTTGGACCCCCAACTTGGTCCGCCTAAACCCAAACCCCACCCCCACCCCTTCAACTTCTATAAATTGCCCCCCTTACCAAAAAAAAAAAACATACAGACACATGCATGAAGCATAGGAAGCAACGCACGTACACTCAGTTGGACGAGCTAACTTCCCCGGCCTAATTGTTGCACCCTCGGACTCCCGGGGCTTTCGGCAAGGGTCGGGAATGCGAGAAGACAAGTGCGAGTGCGGTTGGCATGCTAGTCGGCTCTCACACGCCGGGGGTATGTCGCACGTACTGTAATATCCCGATTTCTTTTAGAAATTAATTAGAAATTTATTAGAATAATTCCTTAATAAATAGAATGAGTTATATTTCGACTATTTTATAAACATCTAGAAAAATTATATTCGTGTAGAGGATAATGCGTTTAACAAACTTGTCTTCTGTGGCTAACCCAAATAAAATATGTAAATAGGCCGAATTAGTGTATTAAGCCCAAATTAAACACTTAGTTAACCATACCTTGAAATCCCAAATTCGAGTCCAATACTCTATCAAATGAGCCCAAATCGGTGGCAAATGAAAGGCCAGGATGAGAGGATCATTTATCCTCTCTTAATCTCTCGAAACCCTAACCCTAGGAGATACATTCGGCGGAGTTTGGATCGAGTCAACTTTTACGGCGGTGTTCACATCGACCCGACTTGCGTGGACGAATACTGCGCGCATAGAACCCTCCAGAAGGTGTGTGACCTATTAAAATGAAGCTCTCTAACCCTGGAATAGTTTAGAACCAGTGGCGGCTGCAGAGGAGTTAGATCGATGGAGATCTCCAGCGATTAGTGGCTGCGTGTACCGACGTCTTTGGGTTTCTTTCTCCTTCCTTCTTCATCCGGTTCATGTAGGTGATAGCAAGCCAAACCCTACAAATAATATATGGTTGGAAGCAACATCGTGTTAGCTTTTCATTGATGTAGAAAGTCCTACATTCAATCAAGTGTTCTACTAGAATTTTAGGTTTTAGTAGAAGCATGTCACATCTAGGGTTATAATTGTTCCCTTTCGATTAAGTAGTAATTTCAGGCTGTAAACATAAAATTGATTCATGCATCTTGTATAGTTTTTCGTGCTCTTTCTTTTAGTAGTAAAAGCCCCAAATTCCATGCTTTATATCATGCAAATTTCATGTTTTAGTTCTGACCCTAGAAACCTCGCCGGAGTCGGGCAAGGCGAAGGGGCAGCGACCTGTCTGGACTTGTGCGGCCACACGATAGACCGCACATCCAAGACAGGCGGCCCTCTGTTGACCGTTTATAGCTTTTGAACCCTGATCATTTTCCTAGAACGTGCGACCGAACCCTAACCGCATATGTCACCTGCGGCCAGTTCCAGACCGAACATCCTTCCTAGCGGCACACGACCGACTGTCCATCTCCAGCAGGCCTTCGGACCGGAGGGGGCATGTGCGGCCAGTCTGTAACCGTCCATTAGGATGTAAGGTCTAGAACCGACCGCACATCTACAACAGAACAGATAAATTGTCATTTCAGTATGTTATGTTAGTAGATTAGTGGTTAATTGAATGTTAGCAACACACCTAATAAACTGTAATTCATGACAGTAAATCATTCTTGCTGATTTATTTAATTTGAGCTTGATCTCGATTCATCTTTCCAATGAATGTCAATTTTAATTGTGAATCCTTTATAATTGAAATGGCTATTAGGTTTACACTTGTTATAATCGTTAATCTTGAACCATTTGTATCCCCCTAGATTTGATTTAGACTCCATCGAACCACTGTGATTTGAGTTAGTCCGAAATGGACTAACAGAGACTTGAGCGGCCATTTATGGACTGCATATACCCATGAATGGGCCAATGGAGACCGTTCATCCCTGGCAGATGCCAATTAGTTTTGCCCGATTATCCTTGATCCATCTTCGGCCAAACCCTGATTTGATCAGTCCAGTAGACCCTATGATGGGGACATCACCCATGGATCCCTCTGGCTCGACACCTCTCTCCCTCCCGGAGATGGGTAGGTTGCGGCTCCACATCTAGGCGGGTCCACTTCGACATTGGGGCTTACTACTTGGGTCATCTTGATGTATTTTGCCTTTATTTTTGAGTCATTTTGATGTATTTTGCCTTTGTTTTGAGTCAAGTCCCTAGGTTATCTTGTTATTTACCTAAGTTGTGTCATCATGTGGGCTAGTGTGTTGTATGGGCCCAATTAAGTGGGCCTAGCCCAGGGGCGCCCTCCCCCTTCCCCATTTCTCTTGCTTATTTGCTTTTAGCACTTATCTCAGGGACTTTTTGTAAATGTTGGGATCCCTATAAATAGGACCCCAACTCCACTTGAGATGACTAATGAAGATTTGAGAAAAGTTATCCACTAGCATTGTCTCCTCTCTCTCTCTAGCTCTCTCTTCTCTCTCTCACACTAAAGGGGGTGAACCCCTCTCTCTCTCCTCCTCTCTCTCTCTCCCTTGGGCGAATCTACCCCTTCACCTCCCCCACTTGCCACATCAGCCCCACCCCATTAAACACAACCCTTCACCTCCCAAGACTCATAAACCCCATTTGCTCCCACCACTCCCCAAGCAACCCTTCCCCTTCCCCATACAACCTTCCATCTTCCCAAGAGAGAATCCCCCTCTCCCAAGCACCTCTTCCCCTCCTCAAGGTAACCCCTCCCCTTCCCTAGGCATCCATTAACACTATCATTCAATCCTCCACCCAATTCAAAGGCCATTCCCCCCATTTCCCCAAGCCATTTCGCACCCACCTCCAACCCCTAGACCCTTGCGCACCCACCCCCTCTCCCCTGCTAGCTCCGCCCCTACCTTCCTCCCTCACCTCCCCTTGCCACCTCCCAACCATTCCCCACCACCAAAGCAACCATATCCCCTACCCTTCCACCAAAGAAACCCCCCCCCTTTCAACCCTCTTCTCTTCAAACCCGTGTGCAGCTGAAGCCCTACAGGTCGACCCCCCCTGTTGCAGTGCCAGCCGCGACTACTTCCCGGAGCTTCTGGGGGCGTGGCCTACATCGACGGAAATCCCTTCCAGTCATCTTTTCAGGCGAGTTGGTTTCGTCTCAATCCGAGGTCGGAGCTTCCCGGGAGAGCCATTCTATGCCAACTGTGCAGAACCAGTCCGGCCTGCCACCAGAAGTGACTTGCAGAGGTTTCTGCGATCACCCCCGTGCTCACCTTGGTGCGCCGCTTGGCCATAGAAAAGGTCCACCTGCCCTCTGTCCAACGCAGCCAGTGGGGCCTCGTTCGGAGCTCGTAGCCATTTGTTCCAAATTATCTCCCGCCGGGATGCTGTTCAGGTCAGTCTGGGTCTGCCCCAACACCTCACCACTTCTCGGACCACTGTGCTCTGCCCCGACCTCCGCCGGCACTGTTCTTTCTTGCTGCTTGAAGAAGACTCGCCCGCGGTCATGCACGACCTGGTCCCGCATCATTTGGACTTCGGGAGAGGGCGTGGCAGCCTCATCCATCTGCTGTTTCAACCTGGGTGCAGTCTGAGCCAGTTCACAGGGACCCTGTTCCAGAGTCCTCCCCTGCCGGTGACGACTTTGGACCTGTCCCCAATAATTCACAGTCGTACCTGGGTCTGTCAGCGACGTATCGGCGCCAGTCTCATCGAGTTCCGAGTTCGGGAGAGCTCACAGCGGTGACTACACCGACCCCCTGTCTTGCTGTCCCAGAACCGGGCAGAATCGGCAAGGTGCCCCGACGTCATGATTCGAGCAAACCTCCCCTCCCCGCCTGGCTGGCTTAACGCCCCTCCCTGTGCGGAGGTAGTGTTTGATTTGTAATACAGAAATCCCCATCCCAAGTCCACCCTCCTGTGTGAGGCGTAGTGATTGTAACTTTTAAATAGGGTTCAAGCTTGATCGCCGCAGTGTGTGGGGAACCCACACTTCCCCGCTCGCCCTCGTCTCCGAACGGGGTTGGTTTTCTCAAACCAACCAGGGTTAGCTCTGAACTTTGCTCCTCTTTTAGTACTTGTTCCTCTAATATCCGTGGAATTGCTCCGTTGAGCAAGAGAGAGAGCGCCTGCCCCGTGTGTTCCCCTTACGAGCGGTCACCGTGGGCTGTGAGAGAGAGGGACCTAGTGCCCCAATTGGCACCCGGCCAGCCCCTTAAGAGTGGGCTTCGTACCCTTGGGAGGGCAACCCTAGCCCTACTGGCACTCTACCAGCTAGGGTCTTGATCCATCATCTCCACTCGGCATCACCGAGTCACCCGGGTTCGTGTGTGTGCGACGGCAGTTCGGTCCCGATCGTGAAACTTCGCTATTTTGTGATTGTGCTTGCGGAATAGGTCCAAGGATCTTTGTCCCTTTGCTGCAAACCCCCTTAGTGTGTCACATCAAGTGGTATCAGAGCAAGTTTTAGACTTGTCTCTACAAGCCTAGGTCCTAAGGCCATTGCATTGTCATCACCCGTGAGTCGTTCATCTCCTCGTTGTGCATGTCTACCCGTAGTGGTGCCTTGTATCGGGCCGACCCCTCATCCTTAGCTCCCCCTATGAATTCCAATTCCCAAGGCAACCAAGACATCCCTAGGGAGGCACCCCAAGATCCGATGGATCGGTTTGATGCTGTCCTTGATACCATCATGGAACAGTTAGATTGTTTTTCCATCCGTCTGGAGAGACTTGAGGAAGCTAGGGTCCCACCTAGAAACCATGCCCAAAGAGCTCCCCCTCCACGAGCTGAACTTGATAGGGAAGTCCTAGAGAATGACTTTTTCCATGAGCATGAGAGGCCCCTACAACCTCGGCGCAATGAGAGGCGGCCCCAAGAGGATCCAGACGATTTCCTCTTAAGGATGATTAAGGTAGAGGCTCCAAAATTTGATGGGGCCCATAACCCAAGTGCCTATGAAGAGTGGGAACATGGCATGGACCAATACTTTGATTGGTATCCAATGACCGAGGAAAGGAAAGTTAGGTTGGCTAAGATGCACCTTCTCAAACTAGCCAAAACCTATTGGTTAAAGGTAGAAAGCCAAAGGAGGATTAGGAGGGAAGAACCCATTGACAATTGGCTTGACATGAAGATCCAACTCAGGAGCAAATACCTTCCCAATTCCTATAGTCAACTACTCCTCGATGAGTGGCAAAGTCTTACCTAGGAAGGGAAGACTGTGGAGGAGTACATTGAAAAATTTGACTCCTATCTCCTAAGGTGTGGAGTCGTCGAGGAACCGGCCGTCACTCTGTCCCGATTTAGAAACGGTCTTCTACCCCACATCAAACGGGAGCTCTTCATGAGGGACGTGCATAGCCTTGAAATAGCCTATCAAATAGCCCATGATGTGGAGAGATTTTCTAGGAATCCTAAATTTGCCTCTCCCCGCCCAGCTGAATCCAAAAATATGGGTCCCCGACCCAACCTTCCACCCCTATTGAAGACCCCTATCCCCAGTGGGGGAACTCCTTCTCGGCCTTACCAACAGCCAACCAATCCCACCCCTACAAGGGCTACTCCACCCAACCCTCCTCCCCGAAGAGAGGAACCCCCCAAAAGAACAACACCATGGAGTAGCACGGTGAAATGCTTTCAGTGTCATGGTTATGGCCACATCGCCTCCCAATGTCCATCCAAAGGATTGTCCAGCCTTATCATTGAAGGAGGGCCTACCCCGCTCCAAGGAGAGCAAGAGAGTACGGTTGAGGAGTATGAGGCTGTTTTAGGTTGGGAAGAGGAGTATGAAGAGCAACTCTATGAAACAGGCATAGACCACGACCCTCCTCCCACCGACTCCCACCTAGGTGTGATTAGGTGCACCCTCACAAAGCCACAAGAAGAAGATTGGCATAGGACCTCCATTTTTCACACCTACCTCAAGATGGGGAGCCATGTTAGGAAAGTAATTCTAGACAATGGGAGTTGTGTCAACGCCGTGTCTCCTGACACTGTCAAGATTCTTGGGCTTACTACCCCACCCCACCCCAAACCATACCGGGTCTCTTGGATTAACAATCACTCCATCCCGGTCAACACTTGTTGTCTTGTACCCATCACCTTCTCATCCTATCAAGGACAAGTTTGGTGTGACATTATACCCATGGAAGTAGGGAGCATCATGCTAGGGAGGCCTTGGATTTATGATGTCAATGCAACCATCTTTGGGAAGACGAACACATGCACCTTTGAACATGAGAGGAAAACCATCCGCCTCCACCCATCACCACCACGGAAGGAAACCCCCTCCAAAGGGATTCTCCCTTCACCTCAACCTAAGTCACCTCAAAATCCAGAGGCCCCACCCCCACCAACCCAACCAGCCCTCCAAGAACCTACCCAAAAAGAGCCAACTGGAAAAGCCAAAGGCCTACATCTCATCACAAGAAAAGAGCTGGAAGAAGAAGTAGCTCAAGGGACACCCTTGTGTGCGGTAGTCTTATGCCTTGGAGAGCCAACTCCCTCCAACCCCCACCCCGTGAAAATACACCCTCTCTTGGAAGAATTTAAGGATGTGTTCCCCGATGAGCTCCCTGATCAACTACCACCCATGAGGGATGTTCAACATGTTATTGATCTCATCCCCCGAGCCACCCTCCCAAACCTTCCCCACTATCGCCTCAACCCCACGGAGCATGCTGAATTGAGGAGGCAGGTGGAGGAACTCATTAGGAAAGGCTTTCTCCATCTTAGCAAAAGTCAGTGTGCTGTCCCGGCCCTTCTCACACCCAAGAAGGATGGGACATGGTGAATGTGTGTCGATAGCAGGGCCATCAACAAGATTACCGTCAAATACAGGTTCCCCATACCTAGGCTTGACGATATGCTCGACATGCTAGCCGGAGCCACCATTTTTTCTAAAATAAATCTTCAAAGTGGCTACCACCAGGTTAGGATAAGACCAGGAGATGAATGGAAAGCAGCCTTTAAAACCAAAGATGGACTCTATGAATGGCTAGTGATGCCTTTTGGGCTATCAAATGCCCCAAGCACCTTTATGCGCCTTACGACAGAGGTCCTTAGACCCTACATTGGAGTCTTCCTAGTGGTCTATTTTGACGATATCCTTATCTACAGCCAGTCCAAGGAAGCCCACCTCAACCATCTTAGGCAAATCTGCACTACCCTTAGGAAAGAGAGTCTCTTTGCCAACTTGGGAAAATGTCATTTCATGACCGAATCCATCACTTTCCTTGGGTATGTGGTCTCCACCAAGGGAGTGTCCATGGACCCCGAAAAGGTCCAAGCTATCCTTGACTGGCCAGAGCCCCGCACTCTCCATGAGGTATGGAGTTTCCATGGGTTGGCCACCTTCTATCGGAGATTTATCCGTAGGTTCAGCATGGTCACTACCCCCATCACAGATTGCCTCAAAAAGGGGACGTTTGTGTGGATCAAGTCTGCTTCTAGGGCCTTCCAAGAGCTCAAGGAAAGGATGACCCAAGCCCCGGTATTATGCCTCCCCGATTTTTCCAAGGTCTTTGAGGTGACTTGTGATGCCTCCGGGGTAGGGATTGACGGGATCCTCAGCCAAGAGGGACACCCAGTGGCCTACTTTAGTGAGAAATTGTGTGACGCCAGGGTAAAATACTCCACCTATGACAAAGAATTTTATGCCGTGGTCTAATCCCTCCGGTATTGGAGGCATTATCTCTTGCCCAAAGAATTTGTCATATTTTCTGACCACGAGGCCCTGAAATATCTCAACTCCCAACAGAAATTGAATGCCCGACATGCCCGTTGGGTCGAATACATCCAGTCCTACACTTTTGTGATCAAGCATAAGGCTGGGAGTGAGAATCGTGCCGCAGATGCACTCAGCAGGAGGGTCTCCTTGTTAGCTACCATTCGGGTGGAAGTCATAGGGTTTGAGAGAGTCAAGAATGAGTACCCTGATTGCCCAGACTTTGGGCCTATCCATACGACCCTGACCACCCAATCGCCTAGGGAACACCAAAGTTTCATCCTAGAGGATGGGTTCATCTTCAAAGACCATAGACTTTGCATACCTAGAACCTCCCTGCAGGATTTCCTAGTCTGGGAGTTGCATGCAGGAGGCCTGGCTGGACATTTTGGGGTGTACAAGACTATTGCTATGGTTGAGGGTCAGTTCTACTGGCCAAGTCTCAAGAGGGATGTAGCCAAAATTATGGGACAGTGTCGCATATGTGCCTCAGCTAAACAGATAAAACAGAACACTGGCCTATACACCCCACTCCCTGTCCCTGATCGTCCATGGCAGGATTTAAGCATGGACTTTGTCTTAGGCCTACCTAGAACTCAGAAGAAACATGACTCCATCTTTGTCATAGTGGACAGATTTTCAAAAATGGCCCATTTCATTCCCTGTTCTAAAACCTCTGATGCCTCCCATGTGGCCCGCCTATTCTTCGATGAGGTAGTTCGCCTCCATGGCCTACCAAAAACTATCATTTCTGATAGGGATGTCAAATTCACCAGCTATTTCTGGAAGACCCTCTGGCACCTAATGGGGACCCTTCTCAAATTTTCCACGGCCTATCACCCTCAAACAGATGGCCAGACCGAGGTCGTCAATCGGAGTCTTGGGAATCTCCTTCGGTGTCTTGTTGAGGATCGCCCAGGGAATTGAGATCTTATTCTACCCCAGGCAGAGTTTGCATACAACAATTCAGTGAATAGGTCAATAGGGATGAGCCCATTTGAAGCCGTGCATGGGTACAAGCCTAGAAAGCCTACAGATCTCATTCCTTTGCCTACACATGCTAGGGTGTCTATTAGTGCTGAGTCTTTTTCCCAACACATGAAAGAATTGCATGAGGAAATCCGCAAACACATCAACAAAAGCAAAGAGGTGTATAAGAAATCGGCCGATTCCCACCGACGCCACCAGGAATTTCGTGTAGGTGATTATGTGATGGTGAGAACTGAGAGACTATTCCCTGGGAATGTCTCCAAACTGAGATCGCGTGGATCAGGCCCCTTCCAAGTTCTGAGGCGGATCGGCATGAATGCTTACGTGTTGGACCTCCCCGAGGAGTACGGAGTAAGTCCCACATTCAATGTGGCTGACTTGGTGCCATACAGGGGTCCCACGGTGACACCTAGAAAGAAAATTGAGCTTGTTCCACCCCTTGAGAGAGCCACTACCCATGAGAGAGTTCCACCAGCCCAGAGGGGCCAACGTGAGCAAGTAGAGCGGATATTGGATGAACAGGTCACTGTCACCCGGAGCAAAGCATACGAGTGATACTTGGTCAGCTGGAAGGGCCGGCCCCCTTCAGATGATTCATGGGTGAGCAGGGAGGATCTTCAGCAGCTAGACCCCGACCTCCTGGTGCGTTATCGCAGCCGAGTGGACCCTTTCTCGACAGAGTCGAGCTCTTCACAGCCCGGGGGAGTTGATGGGGACATCACCCATGGATCCCTCTGGCTCGACAACTCTCTCCCTCCCGAAGATGGGTAGGTTGCGGCTCCACGTCTAGGCGGGTCCACTTCGACATTGGGGCTTACTATTTGGGTCATCTTGATGTATTTTACCTTTGTTTTGAGTCAAGTCCCTAAGTTATCTTGTTATTTACCTAAGTTGTGTCATCATGTGGGCTAGTGTGTTGTATGGGCCCAATTAAGTGGGCCTGGCCCAGGGGCGCCCTCCCCCTTCCCCATTTCTCTTGCTTATTTACTTTTAACACTTATCTCAGGGACTTTTTGTAAATGATGGGATCCCTATAAATAGGACCCCAACTCCACTTGAGATGACTAATGAAGATTTGAGAAAAGTTATCCACTAGCATTGTCTCCTCTCTCTCTCTCTAGCTCTCTCTTCTCTCTCTCACACTAAAGGGGGCGAACCCCTCTCTCTCTCCTCCTCTCTCTCTCTCTCCCTTGGGCGAACCTGCCCCTTCACCTCCCCCACTTGCCACATCAGCCCCACCCTGTAGATCTCTAAGTTAGAATAATCCACTTAAGATAAATATCAAAGAAAAGACATGCAATAATCATCAATAGTGGAGATGAAACATGCACGAGGTGCACAAGGGGAGTGTGTGATCGCCAGAGACGCGAGGCTCTCGAGTGGAAAATAATAAGGGAAAGGATGATCGCGAAAATACCTCAAAGTGCGGGGATGTGAGTGCTTCCTTTCTCTTCAAATCGGCCGGCCGATGAAGAGAGTTCTTGCTTTTATTACCCTTGCAAAACAAACAAACATCACCAAAATAATTGAATTAGAAATAAGGTGGGTATATCATCAAATTCTTAGAGAGAAATATGAGCATGAAAATTGTGCAAGACACACCTTGTGGGTGTTGGCCCTTAAACTCCTATGCAAAAGGGATGGGAGATGTATGATGAATGAATATGAATAAAAATATAAATAAGGGAAAGAGTGCAATAGATGCACTATGGGGAGATACTCAACGTAGTTGAGTTAAAAATATAAACACCATGATGCATGCATGAACCAATGCAATAAACAAAAGAAAACAAAGATAAATGATAGAAAGCAAAAGCCTGTTGCTTGGCTTTATATGCTCGATGGGGAGAGAGAGCTTCAAAGGATGAAGATGTGCGGTGCAGAGCCTCCTCCCTTAGCCATGGAAGCAGCAACCTGTGAAGAAAGAAAAAAATAAAAAAGAAGAACAGAAGAAGAAGAAGAACGGAGGGAGGAGAGGAGAAGAAGACAGAAGAGGAAGAGGAAAGAAACGTTCGAATCCAACCCTAACAACAGAGCCCATCGGCCCTATTAAATAGAATTGGAGGAGATAAACATGGGCAAGAGTCCAATAAGGGGGAAGGATAAGAATGGGCAAGAGCCCCAATCAAGGCAAGAGTCTAACGAGGCAAGGACTCTCTGGGGAAAGGGCTGCGAAGCCAGCAGATGAAACACGCCCTTGGTCAGGGCGTCAATTCAAGAATTGACGACCTGTCAAGGGGCGTTAATTCAAAACACGCCCTGGGTCAGGGCGTTTCTTCCTGGATTAATTTTAGAAATAAACATTTCTTTTATTTAGAATTTGTGAAAGACGCCTCATGGAGAGGCGTGAATTGAAAAACGCCCCACGGTAGGGCGTGATTCAACATTTTTCAAACATTTATTCTTTTTTGAAAATTAGATAATTTCAGGAATTGACGCCCTTTCCAGCGGTCGTCACTTCTTTAAGAAACGCCCCAGGTCAGGTTGTGATTCAAAAAAATGCGCCCTTTCCAAAGGCGTTAATTTCAAAAATCATAAAAGGGGAGATAAATGCCCAAAAAATCCAGAAAAATAGGAAAAAGGAGGAAAAATAGGAGAAATTCAAGAAAAGTGGGAAAAACCCCTCAAACAAGTTAAATTGAGGGTCAAATGGGGCATTGCACGGCAATATGAAATATACTCAAAATAATGTCAATTTTAGCGTGTCTACAGCTGCCCCGCCTTGGCGTCTGCTTTGCAAGGGAGCGTAGCAAACTGAAAAGTAGATGCCAAGGTGTGATGAGACACGCAATCAACATCACTTGATGAGAATTAAATCAAAAGCATGAGATGAAGCAAATCTCGGGAAATTCAATGAAATCAACAATGTTTGGATAAAAGGGGAGATGTGCACGCGGTGCACGAAGGAGATAAAATAAAATGATCAACTTCCAGCGCGGTGGAAGTACCCCAGGTCACAAACCTGTAGATTTCACCATTGGGGAGCGGTTACCAGCCAATGTGGACGTGCTGCAGTCAAGGTGGATCAAAGGGAAATGATTAAAAATAAGATGATAAAAATCTAAACAAGGAGCTTTCGAGAAAAGACCCAAAACAGCGATAAAACGAACTGAAGATTCAATCCGGCATGGAACATCTCAATATCTGGAAAGATTAAGATCAATTCAACTCTCAACATCAGCTTATCAGAATGATTTTCCAATGTTAATTCAAAGTCCTACATGAATGCATGCTGGGCTAAAGGGAAAATAACAAATGAAAATATAATATAATCAAGGATAATATTGTTAAACTGCCCAGACTGGGTCAAGAAACCAATTCTGCGAGCTGATACTAAGCCGAAGCTCGTTTATCCACACACCAACTCGTAAAAAGGGAACCATCGTCCCCAGTCTTGGACGGCTCAACGGCCTATCCGTCTGACTAAGACTTCTCTGGAATCATCATTATTTTTGATGAAGGGGAACTCAAATCCCAGATTTACCAAAGCCACAAGGTCCTTGATATAATCTAGTAACATATGTAACATATAGTAGAATGCATACAGGGAGATGGTGATATCAATAAGCATGGGAACTGAGAAATGAGCTGCAAGCATCGTGGGACTTTGAGTGATGATGCCCTGCCGGCGGGACCAAGAGCCTCTTCCTGCGCTCAAAAATTCATTAGCCAAGATATAACAAGCAATGAATAAGGCATTTAATCATAGCATGCATAGCATGAATCAAAGCAACCAATCATAGCATATATCATGAACAGCATAAGTCAAATCATGGCATAGCAAAGCATCATTATTTGTTGTTTGTCATGAGGATGACAATCTGGCTAATCAAGTTTTGGAGTTAAATAATCAGGATCTGATAATGCCCATCGGCGGAGTAATCAGATGAAACGAGCAGGAGTTGATTGAAAGATTTGGAGATGAATAATCATGAGATATGTTAATTAGAATGATATAGGGAGATGATGCCCCTGGGTGGCATGTCATGAGAATATTGGGAAGAATCAATAGATTGATAGCAATAAGTAGAGAGAGGACCCATCCCGTGCTTTTGGTCTCTGCAAAGCTGTTCCTGCAAAACACCATCAGAAAATACAATGCAAATTTTTGGATTTTGGAAATATGCAAATTTTTATGAGTTTTGGAATATGTAAATTTTTATGAGTTTTGGAATATGCAAATTTTTATGAGTTTTGAAAATATTTGAATTTTTATGGAGATTTTTGGAAAATATTTTGAATTTTTGTTGGGATTTTGAACGGAAAATATTCAATTTTTTTTTGGATTTTGGCTTAGACATTGTTAATGCAGCATCAAAGGGTTGTTTTGAACCACTGGCTAGGGGTCCTTGTTCCTTCCCTTTTCGCTAAAACTGACCAAAGCTGGACGTTCATTGAAAGTGGCATCCTATAACCGACCGTCTTTGATCAACGGTGCCCCTACCAAGGCCATATCCGAGAAATGTTCGGTCTTGGAGGGAGAAGAGAAGAACAATTGTGACAAGCTTTATGCAGGATGGGAGATATCGGGACTTGAATTCCTTCCAAGGTGTTCCCTTCAAAGAGGTAGTCTGTTGTGCCGGGGCTTTGTGCCTTTAATTTTTAGACCCTTGACATGCATACGACCAGGGTTTTCCCTGCGGGGACTTTGCCACTCTTGACATGTCATAATTCACAATCTTGCTTTTATCAAAATTCTGACTTGATTTTCATAATAGCCCTTTTGGCGAGATGTATATCATGAAATTCATATTTAGTTTGGGTCAAGACTGCCCATATTTGAGACTCCTCTCGTATTGGGGATTACCAAGGTTGGTCATCTCATCCGTCAACCTCTTGCCCCTGCACGTGGCCGAGTAAAGAAGAGAAAAGACTTTCAGATATACTCATGGCATGGCCAAGGTAGCAACGGTGTTTAACCAAAGGAGCCGGCTAAGGACGCCGTGAAGTGTGTGAGGTGCCCAGCTGAGGGTTGATCTTAACAAGCAGGGAGAGAATGTTGAATTCCCAGCGCGGGGTTCTTATTAACCAAGGTGCTGCATAAGCAAGCCTAAAGACTCTTTTTAACAATGATTTAATTTAACAAAAGCCTAAGATAAAGATCTAAAACACCACTCTTAATCTTGTTAGGAAGCACTTCATTTTAAAAATCATGCGTGAAGTAATGAGGTAATGATATCATATAAATGCTTACTTACGCCAATATGTTACCTTGCAACCTTTGTTAAAGCAGCTACCGCGAGAGGTTGATCATCGTGGGATAGTCCTCTTAGGCAGGTAAAGGATTGGAAGCAAATGATTGAAAGTGGCTTAACAAGAAGGAGTGGTGCCAAGACCAGACTCAGACGAATAAGGAAAAAAAAAGGAAAAGAGGCGAGGGCTAGAGCTCCCTCACTAAGGCGCGGAGACCCTGATCACATGGAACAGTCTACAGAAGGAGAGGAGAATTAGAAGGAGGAATGAGGACTAAAGTCTCGAAAGTAATGGGAGAATGGGCAGATGCCCAAGACAGTGGATGTGGAAGAAGTTGGGTCGAACCCAGAATCAGGAGGAATTAGAAGAAGAAATTGGTAGATAGAAAGAGGCGGATCCGGAGGGTCCGGAGGTAGAGGAGAATCATGAGAGGAGAAATCATCCGGAGGCTCCGGAGGGATGACAAAAGAAGGGACGCGATGCCCTGAGACGAAATAGGGAAAAAGATGATGGAAAAGGAAGAAAAAAATGAAGGAGGTGATGTTCAGGAAGATTAGAAAGATGAATCGGAAGAAAGATGGAGGGTCCGGAGGTTCCGGAGGAAGCAAATGCCGAGGGACGCGATGCCCGGGGAGGAGAGAAAAATCCGGAGGTTCCGAAGGAATGAAATCAGGAAGGAGAAGGTGGAAAGGGGCGTCGTGCCCGAGGGAAAAGTCCGGAGGTTCCGGAGGAAGCAAATAAAAAAGGTGGAGAGGGGCGTCGTGCCCAAAGGGAAAGTCCGGAGGTTCCGGAGGAAGAAGATGAAAAGGGGCGCGATGCCCGAGGGGAAAGTCCGGAGGTTCCGGAGGGATAGAATCAGAAAGGGCGAGATGCCCAAAGAGGAGGGATAAAATTCCTGGAGGTTCCAGGGAGATAGCAGGAAAAGGGATGCGATGTCCCAGGGATAGTGGATAAAAAGATGAAGATGAATAAGATGGGAAGTGCGGAATATCCGGAGGTGCCGGAAGGCGGGGAAGATACGGGTTTGGAAACCCGGGAAGTAGGAGGTGCAAATGCATGCAATGGGATGGATGCGATGAATGCATGAAATGCAAAGAATATGAAGAATGTGAAGGGCGAGAGGATGAGATCCTCCTCCTAACCCTGGGAATGGCCCATGAAGAAAAAGTGATAGAGATGGATGAATAGAAGGTGGAACAAATAAGGGACGGCCTCTTAGCGCCAAGATAACTGCCCCTCCACGGTAGTGAAAGAGTATAGCTAATTGGCCCAATGGAAGAATCTTCACTAATGAATGACAACCCCCTTGGAAGGCAAGGATCAATGATGTGAGGGAGTTGGAAAGTTGGAACATGAAGCATTGCCATGCCCATTAATTGTGGTGTACAAGAAGTGTTGAACAAAATGGGCATTCGCCCCTTGTATGGAGGAATGGAATCAAGATTTGGAAGATGGAACAAAGGGTGCCCTGCCCGACCCTTACACAGCATCAATGTTTGGCGTGGTGGCGACTTGGCCTCTTCAATCATGCTTGGCACAATGATCCGGATTGGCATCCGGCAAATAAATTCTTGGGTCTTGAACATCACGGCCATGGCCAAATCTGTCTTGCCCGGCTCTTGATCATCTTCGGCACATATACTTGCAGAAGCACCCACATTCCGAGTAGTAGAAGGAGGTGAAGCGGAGGCGGAAGGCTTTGTGAGTGGTGGAGGTATAATGGAAAGTGTTGGCGTAAGTGGAGGCGGAGGTTCAAACACATCGAGTTTCTCCCTTTGCTTGCAAGCGGTCGGGGTTAGCTCGAGTGCAAAAAGTGGTGGATCCTGCTCAGGATTAACCATAGGTAAGGGTGAAGGGTTAAATGGTGGGGTAGGTAAAGTGGGTTTTAAAGGGATAATGGAAGGCCGAGGTGGCGGTAATGGGAGGTTAATTGGGGAAGGTTCAATGGTGGGTTCGACGGAGGCTAATGGTGTGGAGGTAGATGGCTTAACGGGTGGAGGTTTAATAGTGGAAGGCTTGGGGGAGGCCAGTGTTGCGGAGGTTAATGGTGTAACTGGAGGAGGTGTAATGTATGCGGTGTCAAGGATAGGAGGAGACTTACAATGTGCCGGTGTGGGTGATTGAAGTATCGACCCATCATCGTAACACCAATTAGTCTCATAAATAGGGGTTGGATCAGGGATGGTTTCATCCTGAGCAGGAGGTTTATCAAATGATAGTGAAGGGAGCGTGAAATTAAGGAAACTCGGAAGGGGTGCGTGCGGAGCTTCATCATCATCGTACACTGCCTTGGATTCTTCAAATGCCGGCTCCTGCTTGCTTGAGCCGCTGACGCCATAATCATTCCTCCTGTCTTTCCATTCTCTCTCCATCTTTGTAATCTCGTCCAAAGCGGCATGGAGAGGATTGACTGGAGTAGGAGGAGCCGTGACCCTCTTTATTTGTTCCTCCATTAAAGTAATCTTATCAAGCAGAGATTGTTGGAGGGGTGTGACTTGAACAACCGAGGGCTGGCAAGGCCTTGAAGGAGGAAGGGCCGTATAAAAAGGCCGTGGAGGGGAGTTGACGGGATGACCCGTAAAAGAACCCGGACGGGCCGGATTGCAAGGAGTGAATGGGCCTCGGGGCCGTGATGGAGGAGGAATAGAAGGAGGCGGGTGTCGGACCACCCGAGGAGGAGTGTGAATAGAAGGAGATGGGTAATGGGCTACCCGATTAGGAACATGAGTGGAAGAGGGAAGTGGGTGATGGGCCACCCGTGGAGGGTCGTGAATAGAAGAGGGAGGTGGGTGATGGGCCACCCGATTAGGATTGGAAGGGGGAGACGAAGGAGATGCACCCTCAACAGCGGCCTTAAGGGCTTGGATCTGTTGAGGGGTGAGATGATCTAATGCATGCAAAATTTGGGAGACCTTCTCATCATTGGGACGAGGCGGTCCCGTAGGAGTAGTGGCTTGAAATTGAGTAGGGGGACCATGAGGATGGACATTGCCCATGGGCCGGGTATGACCATAAGAATGAGGACGTGGTCCCTTGAAAGTATGGTGAGAATTTTGACGAACATGTTGAATTTGAGGGGAATAAGATGTGCTAGGTTGATCACCCTCATGAATATTAATTGAATTGAACATGTTATTTTGTCTATCAAAGTAAGCCATTATGCAAGCAATTTAATATGCAAACAATTTGCAAAGAAACACACAAGTTGTGATGGTTACCTTGATTTTTATGTTTGAACCTTGGTGAATTAATGAATTTTAGCAAAGTTTGGAATGATTCACACAAGGGGGGGGGAACCTAGTTTCAATATGGTTTGAACTCCAATGCCAACTAGGAACCCTCTCTCACCACGTATAGGCCAACTAACTCGGGACTTCAAAAGGGTACAACCTGCCCGGCGTCCGTGAGGGAATCCACGGGTGCGGGGACTTACGGAGGCTTGGAAAAGGGATTGCCAGTCCAAAGAGACGGAATGCTCAATGGAGGGTCGTCCCGATTCCAAGAGGGTGTGTGGAATCCTAGTGAGAAGAGATGAGGTCTCCCAAACCAAATGCAAATGTGAATGCAGCAGGGTAAATAGGCCAACCACAATAATATGATCAATCAACAAAGATAAGCATGAAATATCATGAAAAACCACAGCCGGGAGGGTTCTGGAAACCCACAGTAAAAAAAACACGCCCTGGAAGGGGGCGCTACTAACCAAAGACACGACAGTGTAACTGTCGTGAATCAACGTGAGGGGCCCAGGGTAAAACGCGCCTTAGGGTGAGGCGCTATCAATAAAAGGACGCCCTTTCCAGCGGGCGTCAAATTCACAAGACACGCCCTGATTTGGGGTGCTAATCAAGTAAAAGACGCCCTGGATCAGGGCGTGAATTCACAGGCAGCGGAAAATAACGGAAGAAATCAGGAGATATGCTCGAAGACGCCCTGCCAGAGGTCGTTACACTGGAATAAGACGCCCCGAGTTAGGGCGTTAACTTAAAACGCGCCTCTGTCAGAGGTGCTAATTACCTTTCTTCCAGAAAACCTTCACGGCCGACAGTATCAAACACTCACAGTCACAGCAGGCAATCAACAATATGGATATTAAGATAACAGCATGCTCATCAAAGATTTGGAATAAGTGGAAATTCTAAAAAAAAAAATAACAAATTGGCAAATCACTTAGGGAAGAGTGCAAAGCCAATGAAGGGTGCCCGAGGGGCACAAAAGGAGACGCACCGAGGGTGCAATAGGGGAGACGGCACACGCGGGTGCCTAAGGGGAAAGGGTAATAAACAAAGAACACAAAGTGTCCCACCGTGATCGCCAATTTGTAGATCTCTAAGTTAGAATAATCCACTTAAGATAAATATCAAAGAAAAGACATGCAATAATCATCAATAGTGGAGATGAAACATGCACGAGGTGCACAAGGGGAGTGTGTGATCGCCAGAGACGCGAGGGTCTCGAGTGGAAAATAATAAGGGAAAGGATGATCGCGAAAATACCTCAAAGTGCGGGGATGTGAGTGCTTCCTTTCTCTTCAAATCGGCCGGCCGATGAAGAGAGTTCTTACTTTTATTACCCTTACAAAACAAACAAACATCACCAAAATAATTGAATTAGAAATAAGGTGGGTATAGCATCAAATTCTTAGAGAGAAATATGAGCATGAAAATTGTGCAAGACACACCTTGTGGGTGTTGGCCCTTAAACCCCTATGCAAAAGGGATGGGAGATGTATGATGAATGAATATGAATAAAAATATAAATAAGGGAAAGAGTGCAATAGATGCACTATGGGGAGATACTCAACGTAGTTGAGTTAAAAATATAAACACCATGATGCATGCATGAACCAATGCAATAAACAAAAGAAAACAAAGATAAATGATAGAAAGCAAAAGCCTGTTGCTTGGCTTTATATGCTCGATGGGGAGAGAGAGCTTCAAAGGATGAAGATGTGCGGTGCAGAGCCTCCTCCCTTAGCCATGGAAGCAGCAACCTGTGAAGAAAGAAAAAAATAAAAAAGAAGAACAGAAGAAGAAGAAGAACGGAGGGAGGAGAGGAGAAGAAGACAGAAGAGGAAGAGGAAAGAAACGTTCGAATCCAACCCTAACAACAGAGCCCATCGGCCCTATTAAATAGAATTGGAGGAGATAAACATGGGCAAGAGTCAAATAAGGGGGAAGGATAAGAATGGGCAAGAGCCCCAATCAAGGCAGGAGTCTAACGAGGCAAGGACTCTCTGGGGAAAGGGCTGCGAAGCCAGCAGATGAAACACGCCCTTGGTCAGGGCGTCAATTCAAGAAATGACGACCTGTCAAGGGGCGTTAATTCAAAACACGCCCTGGGTCAGGGCGTTTCTTCCTGGATTAATTTTAGAAATAAACATTTCTTTTATTTAGAATTTGTGAAAGACGCCTCATGGAGAGGCGTGAATTGAAAAACGCCCCACGGTAGGGCGTGATTCAACATTTTTAAAACATTTATTCTTTTTCGAAAATTAGATAATTCCAGGAATTGACGCCCTTTCCAGCGGTCGTCACTTCTTTAAGAAACGCCCCAGGTCAGGTCGTGATTCAAAAAAATGCGCCCTTTCCAAAGGCGTTAATTTCAAAAATCATAAAAGGGGAGATAAATACCCAGAAAATCCAGAAAAATAGGAAAAAAGAGAAAAAATAGGAGAAATTCAAGAAAAGTGGGAAAAACCCCTCAAACAAGCTAAATTGAGGGTCAAATGGGGCATTGCACTGTAATATGAAATATACTCAAAATAATGTCAATTTTAGCGTGTCTACACACCCCATTAAACACAACCCTTCACCTCCCAAGACTCATAAACCCCATTTGCTCCCACCACTCCCCAAGCAACCCTTCCCCTTCCCCATACAACCTTCCATCTTCCCAAGAGAGAATCCCCCTCTCCCAAGCACCTCTTCTCCTCCCCAAGGTAACCCCTCCCCTTCCCTAGGCATCCATTAACACTATCATTCAATCCTCCACCCAATTCAAAGGCCATTCCCCCCCATTTCCCCAAGCCATTTCGCACCCACCTCCAACCCCTAGACCCTTGCGCACCCACCCCCTCTCCCCTGCTAGCTCCGCCCCTACCTTCCTCCCTCACCTCCCCTTGCCACCTCCCAACCATTCCCCACCACCAAAGCAACCATATCCCCTACCCTTCCACCAAAGAAACCCCCCCTTTCAACCCTCTTCTCTTCAAACCTGTGTGCAGCTGAAGCCCTACAGGTCGACCCACCCTGTTGCAGTGCCGCCTGCGACCACTTCCCAGAGCTTCTGGGGGCGTGGCCTACATCGACGGAAAGCCCTTCCAGTCTTCTTCGCAGGCGAGTTGGTTTCGTCTCAATCCAAGGTCGGAGCTGCCCGGGAGAGCCATTCTTCGCCAACTATGCAGAACCAGTCTGACCTGCCACCAGAAGTGACTTGCAGAGGTTCCTGCGATCACCCCCGTGCTCACCTTGGCGCGCCGCTTGGCCAGAGAAAAGGTCCACCTGACCTTTGTCCAACGCAGCCAGCGGGGCCTCGTTCGGAGCCTATAGCCATTTGTTCCAAATTATCTCCCGCCGGGACGCTGTTCAGGTCAGTCTGGGTCTGCCCCGACACCTCTCCGCTTCTCGGACCACTGCGCTCTACCCTGACCTCTGCCGGCGCTGTTCTTTCTTGCTGCTTGAAGAAGACTCGCCCACGGTCGTGCACGACCTGGTCCCGCATCATTTGGACTTCGGGAGAGGGCGTGGCAGCCTCATCCATTTGCTGTTTCAACCTAGGTGCAGTCCGAGCCAGTTCGCAGGGACCCTGTTCCAGAGTCCGCCCCTGCAGGTGATGACTTCGGACCTGCCCCCAATAATTCACAGTTGTACCTGGGTCTGTCAGCGACGTATCGGCGCCAGTCTCATCGAGTTACGAGTCCGGGAGAGCTCACAGTGGCGACTACACCGACCCCCTGTCTTGCTGTCCCAGAACCGGGCAGAATCGGCAAGGTGCCCCGACGTCACGATTCGAGCAAACCTCCCCTCCCCGCCTGGCTGGCTTAAAGCCCCTCCCTGTGCGGAGGTAGTGTTTGATTTGTAATACAGAAATCCCCATCCCAAGTCCACCCTCCTGTGTGAGGCGTAGTGATTGTAACTTTTAAACAGGGTTCAAGCTTGATCGCCGCAGTGTGCGGGGAACCCACACTTCCCCGCTCGCCCTCGTCTCCGAACGGGGTTGGTTTCCTCAAACCAACCAGGGTAAGCTCTGAACTTTGCTCCTCTTTTAGTACTTGTTCCTCTAATATCCGTGGAATTACTCCGTTGAGCAAGAGAGAGAGCGCCTGCCCCGTGTGTTCCCCTTACGAGCGGTCACCGTGGGCTGTGAGAGAGAGGGACCTAGTGCCCCAATTGGCACCCGGCCAGCCCCTTAAGAGTGGGCTTCGTACCCTTGGGAGGGCAACCCTAGCCCTGCTGGCACTCTACCAGCTAGGGTCTTGATCCATCATCTCCACTCGGCATCACCGAGTCACCCGGGTTCGTGTGTGTGCGACGGCGGTTCGGTCCCGATCGTGAAACTTCGCTATTTTGTGATTGTGCTTGCGGAATAGGTCCAAGGATCTTTGTCCCTTTACTGCAAACCCCCTTAGTGTGTCACATCACCCTAGGCCGACCAGCAGACAGTGGGCTGGACTCTGGTTCAGTTTCACCCTACCTATGGTAGCCCGGGAGTCCACTTGTGCTAAATTCTAACTCATGGTTAGGCCCTGTGTTGTGCGGCCAGTAATGGACCATACATCTTACAGGCGGCCTTGAGTGGACCGTTCAACTAATGAGCGGCTCTGTCAGGACCACATATCTTGTCCTCGATTTTGAAACCTTCTGGCCTTGTGCGGCCCAATCTTTACCGTTTATATAGAAGAGCGGCCCTTTATCAGTCGTTCAACCTTGACCCCCGAGGGCTAAACCTCAGCCTAGTTGCTGTTAGTGCGGCCCAGTGTCGACCGCACAAGTCTTGAGCGGTCCAGTAGGAACCGCATATCATCCATAGATGAACTTTCTCCGTGTTTTATGGTTTTAAATCCAAGAACATGATGGTTCTTGATAATTTGAACTTCTGGATAGAAATTCTGGACAGTATCTCTTCAACTTAGCCTTGGGATGTTCCGAGGTAAGTTTATACTTGATTATAATTGGCCATTTAACTTGATTAAAGTCTAGACAACTTGGGATCTTGGATCCAATAAATCGATGCCAATGCACCATAGGGGCCCGGTCTGGTCCTGGGGAGAGAGCCCGAAAAGTACTTATGCCCATGGGAGTTTGTAATGACAGGGTGAGGCATTGCACCGAGTGCATGACTAGCGTGATGTCTATGACAATGATCTCTTATCTATTACTTGAATCGTGTTTGACTTGGTTATATTCTTGCTTGTTGGCCAATTTCTTGAAATTTCTGTTATTTATATTGTTCATAAACTTGCAATTCTTGTAACTATACCATCATATCATATTGTTATTCCATTCCATTCTTTAGCACTTTTTTTTATTATGTTGTTTCATTCGATCGTTATTTCTTTTCTTTCTATTTCAATTAAACATGTAATTAATTGGTTAATCACTTACACTTGCCGGTTGTTACCTACTGAGTGTTCGCTCATATAGTTGTTTTCCCCCCTTTCTAAGCAGCTCAGGTGAAGATTCACAGATGGATGGGAATGGGCGAGAGTGATGACTTGGAGTGTATAAGCTAGTAGTTATGTTGAGTTTGTTTAGTTGTTTACATCTAGCTATGTCTTAGAACTTGTGTTAGTTATTGTAACGGAGTCGAGTAGAGGATATGTTTGATTATGTTTAAGTCAGTTTGATGGTTATTGTAATAGAATTGGAGTTAATTCTGTTCATGACATTATGTTAATTCTTAGCTTAGCATGTTATCTTTACTAGCGTTTTCTACTACCGGTCCCGATATTCTGCGTCGGGGCGTGACACGTACTCCCCTCACGCGGTGTTTAACCGTCTCATGCCAAGTCCATCCCCGCCACATGTAAGATGACCATACCAACGACAAATACGCCCGCACCCCAGGCCTGCCCGTGTACGGAAACTTACGACACCTACGACGGTGATGAAGGGTACTTCATAGCGCCGCGTCGGCCCTCGACACAGAACCGCGTGCCCACTGTTCACCTCCCAGTCGACCGTCGGCCCCTCAGATTGAAAAATCAAGTCTAGTCGGACCTCTGGCCTTGGAATCATAGTCCCGGGGCCGACCTCGACTCCCCAGCATGACAACACTCGCCGTCTGAGACCCGGACCCGACCGCTCACCTCGAGCCGTGTCCGACCTCCGCTAGGCGCCAGCCCGTGTTTGTTCTGGCCACCGAGGCAGTCGGATCTAAACCAACTCCTCAATAAAGAGTTCCAGTAAAACACGCGGACATCCGCTTCGCCACGCAATGACCCGGGGACCGACCCATGTGTCGGAATTATCCCGCGGCTTGCTCCAGTTGTACTCCGGCCATTTAGGCCCGCTTGTAAAGCCCATGTGGCTCATCATAAAACCAGTAAAATACATACGCCCGTGTTCGGGCCCCAAGCTTCCGACCCACACCCCTCGGTCTAACACGTACCCCTAGCTGCTGAATGCACCCCAGCCCTCTACCCACGCCTTCAGACACACATACAAACTTTTCTTCAGCATAGAACGAAGGTATTCAGATTCAATCCGATGTAAATAAACATCGGTTGCTTGCGACTGGTGGGGAAAGACGTCCTTTACACGATTCCCGCAATCGCCTACGCACTCGCACCCATGGAACCCCTTCTCTCCAAGTGTCGCCCGATCGCCTAAGCCCATGTGCCGCGCCCTGGTGGCGCTTCCCCGATCTTTCCATGAGTGATTGTCGAGAGATCGACTGGCACGCCCGCACCCTGTCCGGTTAACCTTTATCCCGACACTTCCGTGCCATTCGACCCTTTCTGACTTTCCGTAAAAGAAGAGTGCCTGACACCGCCATGAGAGGTATACACCCATAAGGAGGATACCTGAGATACATCAAACTCCCGTATTTTCCTTCCCCGATGTATTCCTTCCCTCACCCCGGTTAATCGACATAAAAAACCCACGCGACAACTACACAGCCATATGCACCAGCCTCATTTGCTTCTACCCCTCATGCCTTCACCACAGTTGCCCGCAACAGTCCATCTCTAGCATTTGATCCTAATTGGTATCCAGACTCTGGCACGACACATCATATGACGCCAGACATTGGTCTTCTTCAGACTCCAGCAGCATATTGGGGCACTGAACAAGTGCATGTTGGCAACGGAGCAAGTCTGCGCATATCTCACACTGGTCACTCCAATCTTTCTTCATTTCGTTTATCCAATGTTTTGCATGTTCCTGCCTTATCTAAACATCTGCTCTCTGTTTCTCAATTTACCAAAGAAAATAATGTTTCCTTTGAATTCTTTCCATCTCACTTTCTTATTAAGGATCTCAAGTCGGGGAACCCAATACTCCGCAGACCCAATGTTAGTTGGCTTTATTGCCTCTCTGCAGCAGCTGATGCTTCATCCACTCACACAGCACCTCAAGCCTTTTCCAGTACTCGTGCTTCAATAACATCATGGCATGCTCGACTTGGACATCCTGCCCTACGGGTTGTACGTCGAGTCTTGCGGTCACTTGGAGCTCCCTTCACATCCAATAATACCTTTTGTTCCCATTGTCAGCGTGCTAAGAGTCACCAATTATCTTTTGCTTTATCCGAGTCTAAGTCTACATCCCCTTTACAACTTATTTTGTCCGATGTATGGGGACCATCACCACATGTAAGCAACAATGGCTTTCAATATTATGTCATCTTTGTCGATCACTATAGTCAGTTTTGTTGGCTCTATCCTCTTACTGCCAAAAGTGATGTTTTCTCTGCTTTCCTTCATTTTAAAAGACATGTCAAAAATCTTTTTTCTATCACAATAAAGTACTTTCAAAGTGATTGGGGTGGTGAATATAGAAGTCTCTCTAAATTTCTTTCTGAATGTGCTATTGTTCATCACCTCGCTTGTCCGCACACGCATCAACAAAATGGTTTGGCCGAAAGAAAACATCGTCATCTTATAGAAACTGTTTTGGCTCTTCTCAGTCATGCCGACATGCCATTCACCTTTTGGGACGATGTTGTATTCTGTGCGGCTTATCTCATTAATAGACTACTGTGGATGTGTAAAAATGCACACCCATATGGCCTGCCCAGTCTCACATCAACAGTAGCGTCAAGCAAAAAAATCCCCAGAGAGACTGGTCACCCAGACTCCCCGAATATATACACTGTCGTGAAGCCGTCTCCGGAGTCACAACAAAGAAGAGAAATCAACCCCCAGGAAGCTCACAAGTCATGGGCCCCGAATAAAATCAGATCGACCGCAGCTCGTGCTCGCAATAGGTTCAAGTCCGTCTTCAGCGGCACACCCGCCGGTTGCCCCTACCCGGCACACCCCCGTGGGGCTCATCCAGCACACCCTCGGCGTGCCTCTCCGGCACACCCTCGACATGCCTCCCCGGCACACCCTCGGTGTGCTCCACCCGGCACACCCCTCCAAAGCCGTCAGCGGCACACCATGGAAACCCCCACTCAGCGGCACACCGGTGGAAGCCCCTCCACTGGCACACCCATGCGGGTCTTCAACGGCACACCCTCGTGCCCCCTCAGCGGCACGCCGGTGGAGGCCCCTCCATCGGCACACTCAGCCCAAGGCCTCCAACGGCACACTTGTCCACAGCCTCGACGGTACACCCCTCTCGGGTGCCTTCAGCGGCACGCCTCTCTTGGTGCCTTCAGCAGCACACACACCCTTGAGTGCCTCCAGCGGCACGCTTGCAGGCCCGCCCAGCGGCACACTTCTTGGGTCTTCCAACGGCACAACCTTCTGGCTTCTCAGCGGCATGCCTTGCCACCCGGTGCATCCGACAAAAGAAATCTAACGCCCATCCCTTGGGATCTTTGGCGCGTAGCAAGCTAGCTGAGGTGTCACCCAGGGGTGGAGGCATGCTGGCTACCCCTCTGCCACCAAGGACGGGGAAGGTCAAATCCCATTCAATGCCAATCACGCTTCTCGCCTTTGGTTGATCCCACCATGGGGGATATAAAAGGCCCTCTTCTCCCCAAGGGAGAGGGACACGGAGAGAAAAGAAGGGGAACCCACCGAAGCCTAAGAAGGCATAGAGAGAAGAGAGAAAGGGAAGAAGGAAGCTACTCTGGCCAAGGGGGTTCTCCGGCGACCACCGGACGAGAGAGAGTACGAGAGGGAGAAAGAGAGGGAGAGTGAGCCTTTGATGTAGAGGAGGAACTGGGGGAGAGCAGGGAGCCGTTGCCCCTGCTCGACCCTAGCCCTTCTCTTACTTCTTCTTCTTCATGTCCTTCTTCCCCTTTCCTATTCCCGTAGTGTAGCTTGATTGTATTCCGATGCGTATGGCTGGCCACGGTCGTTTCTCCTTGTGAATAAAAGCAGCCCTTGTTTGTTTTTTTTCCGATCTCTGTTGCTTTGGTTGGTCTACACCAGTATGTGTTGGTTTTCATGTACTTCTTCTCCTTCTTCTTCGGTGGTTTGATCTCTCGTGTTGGGTCTCCTTCCTTGCCATGGCTCCCTCGTGAGCCCCCTTACTCCGAACTTGTCCCTTGCCCTGGAAAGCAGCTCCCCTTCCGTTCCATAAATGCTTGAACCAAAAGCCGGTCCCCCTTTGCCCTTGGGAAACATTCTCCCACCTGCCAAGGCTTCCTTTGGTCTGGCGAACCCAATGCCCCTAGCCTATCTCCCTTTTCACCTCCATCCCCTGGATTAAAACCTGCCCGATATGCCCCCGACCCTTTTGGCCGGCACACCCCTCACTCGGCCAGCCCGTTACACCATGCTCTCTTTTAACCCGGCATAGCCTTGGCCTTGGTATGCCCGGCACAGACTCTAACCCCTTCACCTGTACAGCCTCCCCAGCTCCTGCCCGGTGCACCCTTTACCCCTCCTTCCCCGGTACACAGCCTGGCTGCCCTAGCTCGGTACACTCCCTGCCCGCCTAGCCCGGCACACCCTGGTGCCAGCCAGTCCGGCACACCTTCTTGAACCCCTCTAGCCGGCACATCAGTCATCCTGTCTTACCCGGTGCACCCCTAGGCAGTCTTAGGGATGTCCCTCATTCGTTGGTTCCCCCAGGTTTCTGAAGTTTTATCAAAGGTGCAGTCGCCCCTGGCACACACCTCAGATTGTCGGGTTCCGCCACTCCATGTGGGCGCGTTCCCTTTACTTCCCTTACCATCCGGGTCAAGGGGAGATGCTACCAAGTTTTTGTTAGAAATAATAAACATGTTAAAAGACAAAAGGAAGCAACAAACAAATGGGACAACAACATGTTAAAAGACAAAAGCAAGCAACAAACAAATGAAATGAATAATGGGAAAGTGTCTCAACCAAGACAAGGGAACTATGGACAACATGAAAAGAACCAGACTGGATGATAATCAGGCAAATCTGAGCACATGTCATGCAAAGAAGAAAGGAAGGGAAATGATCAAGAGAAGAGAAGAGAAAGCTCGCACGCATTGCATTAAATCAAAGAAGAGAAGAGAGAAAAGACATAAGATAAGAAGAGGCAAACCCCTCCTGCAGACCCCGCCTGACGCCCAGCTTCAACCGGTACACCTTCAGCCTCCTTGGTCGGTACAACCCCCATTCATGCTTCACACCTCTTCCTGAACCCCGCCCGGCACACCCTGACCACCCCTTATCCGGTACAACCTCCCTTAGCCTTCCCCGGTACGCCCTAACTAGGGCTCATCCGGCACATACACCACGCATAACCCTGTCCGGCACGCTCCTCTCCCTGAGCCCAGCCCGGCACACCCTGCCAGACCTTACCCGGCATGCCTGTCCCAAGCTTTGTCCGGCACACCCTCCAATTGGCACCAGACCTCTTCTTCTGCTTAGTCCAACCTGCACAGACCCTCCTTGGCTGCACCGACCTCCGCCCAGGCCTTGCTCGGACCCAGTCCCCAGTTGCATAGACTCTTTGCCTCCCCTTTGCACGGACTTAATCTCTGATTGCAAGGACCCAGTTCCCGACTGCACGGACTTCATTCCCTTCTGCATCGACCCCTATCCGGGCATTGCACCGACCCTATCCGGGCATCGTACCGACCCAATCCCCTCTGCACCGACCTTGCCTGGGCATTGCATCGACCCCCTCCTAGCTCTCGATGACCCATTCCCCTTCATAAACCACAAATGTAAATAAAAGAAATGTGATGATAATAGTGATTAAAACAAATCAAAATATATATAAAATAATATATATATATATAAGACATAATATAAAGAAATAAATAAATACGTATATTTAAAATATGTAATAAAAAGGGGAAATGTGTGTAATAAATAGAATAAAAAATATGATAATAACAAAACCACCCAAAAAATGCATAAAGGAGAAATAAGCAACACCAAAAATAATCAAAAATTCAGATAATAAAAAAATGGTAAAATCCACTCTGCGGCCTCGTCTCTTCCCGTGACCCGGTGTAAAAGAAACAATGACGCTGCCCTCGTAGGTCGGGTCTGAGCCTTGGGAATTGTCCCAACATGGCCGTGATTCGATAATGCTCTAGGCCGACATCCTGATCGAACCAAACCCGTTTCCCGGCCAGATCCTTTCCGACCCATTATTGAAATTACCGTGAACTCGGCAGACATTTGAACGGGTTTATCTCGATTTTCACCGCGCTCTTAGTTTGGGCCTCCGTCCAACTATGAAATGGTCCGCGAAGTGACCGACACATCTGAATGCTTGTACCCCGATGCGGGATCCTAGTGTGGTTTATTCCTCTTATCCTTTTGCAATTAACGTTAATTCTTTCAGGCCGCAGGGCCCTTAATTTTGGCAATTAATCAAATGTGTTCCCTTGTATGAGGGATGTAAATGACGTCGTGACCTTTATGGCACGGCGGGATTTGGTCCCGACCCGAACCACAGTCATCTGACTGAGTCAGATCGAGCGCACCTGTAGCTCTTCGGAGCCTAAATAAACTCACTTTGTGACTGGCACACCCACACACTTAATAAACCCAATAAAAAAATAAATAGATAAGATAACATTTCGATAAAAAGTGCGTCCACAAGTCTGGTACGCCCGGTGGGACCAATCCACCCTTCATCTCTTTGCCAGAATTAAGGGCCCTGCGGCCCCCTTCTTGTAATAGTAATTGCTCTATTTTTGCAAATGCAGGAAAACCGCACTTCGAGGTCGAGAATGGCGACCACCTTCAGTCCCCAGCCCGTCGAGAGCCACGTCAAGGGTGGCCACCTCACCGTACCCATTAATTTTTGGAGCTTTCCTCTCGTGGTCGGCTTCCCCAAGTTCCTTGGGGTGGCCCTCGTCAACCTGCTAGACGTGGAGGCGTCCGACGTGTCCAAGACCAGCGCTCCCTCCCGGGGAGTCACTGAAGCTGCCGCCGGCCAAGCCATGGCCAAGGACAACAGTGGCGTCCCAGCCAAGACGCTGAGCTGCAATGTCCACCACGTGGACCAAGCCGCCGGCCCATCTCACCAAGGATCGGCATCCCACCGGAGGAGGCTCCGAAGAAACCATGCTGCCACCACACTAGGAAGCCGACTCTCTAGCTCCAGCAAGTCCATGGTCGTCGGGAGCATCCGAGTCCATCTTAATGGACAACGGTCCGAAGCGATCTCGGACCACATCATACCAACTGTTCCAGTCGGAATTCCTTCCAGATGCTGGAAAAGATGAAAGAGAAGGTGATGCCCGCCGCCCCGGCCGCAACACCGAAGAACACACCGACCCTCACGCCAGCCAAATTGAAGCAAGTCTGGGTCCCTAGGGGAGCTCAGACCATCACACCCGCCCAAGCAGGGCCCAACACTTTCCGCCCTATGAGGGTGCGACAAGAGGAAAGGGTCGAGATGATGACCCTGGTCTACCAACCAGCAGTTTCCGCACCAGCACCGCCAGAAAATGTCCACCGCCAACACCGCAGGCGTCGACATCAAACCGCCCGCCCAGGGCCCCCGGCTTACACTCCTGCTGCTGCCGTTGGCATGCAATCACCAGCTTCTCTCCCTGACCAGGAGTGGGAAGGGATTGAGCAAGCCATGAGGAATTATCTCCGTGGCCCAGGGAGCACTCCCTTGGGTCTCCAAAGACTACTGGGGGCAGTGGCCTCTGCTTTCCAGGAAGAAGAAGAGACCCGACCTATGCCTATCGTAGAATCGAGGAACCACTCTGAGGAGCTACGTCAGTCCCATTCGCGGGAGGAAGCGGAGCCCCGAAGATCAGTCTTCGATAGACTGGTGTTCCCAGGCAAGCCGTCAAGGAGGATGGCAAGAAGAAACAGAAATTGGAGAGTTTACACCTGCAACATGGCAGGAGTGTTTGGTCGGTATGGAGCTCTACCTACCGACCCTAAAGAGGTGGCCAGACTCACCGTGAGACCTGATCCACTCAGCAGAAGAGGGAGAGTAGTAGGCGAGGTAGCACATGTAGGCGCTGAAGAGACCTCCCATGAATAACCTTCCACGGCCCTGGCCGCCAATGTTATTACCACTAGAGGCACTAGTGGTGGGCCATCTACATCCTCTGAAGAGGCGCCGGCCGAGGAAGCAGGGGGGTATTCCTAGTCTCCCCACGGGTGACCCCGCAATGTTGTATATGATACAACAGTACCAACGAGAGATCGAACTGCTGAAAAATCAACTGAGCGAGAGGAATGCACAACCTCCGGCGTCCGGGCAGATCGAGGCTTTGCTCGAAGCACCCGGGGGCAACATGCAGTCTTCTGAAGCGCCTCCGTAGGGAGCAGCACCTTCACTGATACCCGGCTACACTGGGGGCATCCCCCTGCAACAGCCACAACATACACCACCGGCCCCACCGCCGGTTTCGCCCTTCCAAGGGTCTTCTATGGCGTCGCAGGCGACATTGCTGACTACTCCAAGGGCACAGCCTACCCACTTTTACCCAAGCCCGGTTGACCCAGCAGTGGTCAGCCGGTTGATACTTGAACAGATGATTGACATGAAGCTGGCAGAAAGGGGCGATAGTGATCAGACGCCGTTTGATGTATATCAAGTGCCCTACCTGGCTCATTACACCGCTAAGAAAGTGCCGGTTGGCATCACTAAGCCACCGAAGTTTGAAAAGTTCAACGGGTAAGGGTCTCCCAGGGAGCACATTGCCTATTATGTGAATGTTATGGGGAATTTGGCTACTGATGAAGCTTACCTCCCGAAGTTCTTCGGCTCGACACTCACTGGGCTGGCCTTTGAGTGGTACTCAAGCTTGCCACCCGGGTCTATTGCTGACTGGCCCAATATGTAAAAGAAGTTCAAAGAAAGATTCTATATTGCTGAACGAGAGGTCACCGTGGCTGATCTCTACGCCACGAGGCAAAGAAATGATGAGTCGGCACTCGACTACATCAAGAGATGGAGGAACCTCAGCATGAGGTGTAGACATCCCCCGCATCAGGAGGACGCGGTGTAGATTTTCAAGCAAAATTTGAAGAAAGAAATCCTAGAAAGAATGATTGGGGCTGAGGTCAAGACATTTGACCGTCTGAATAACAGAGTGGCTGAGATCAAGGCATTCCTTGCCCGATACTCTTCCACTCCAGTCGCATAAAGCTAGAGGGCTAGGCAGGCCGAGAAGAAGCCAATTCCCCTAGAGGTGCATGCGCTGGATTTCCAGACCTTTGAGAAACAAAAGAAAAAAGCTAAAGGGGCTGCCAACCCTCCCCCGCCCAGGTCCACAGAACGGCGGGAGGGTCCCTCACTGAGGGAGAAAATGAGGAACAAGCTGTACTCGTTCTCTCAAGACAAGTCCCGGCTCCTATTCGAGTGGGCAACCAGCTACAACAAAATCACGTTGCCAGAGCCAAAGAGACCGGTGACCT